>CP144697.1:23540836-23928336 GCA_036885675.1 Vigna mungo | reverse complement strand
ACATGGTTTATAACACACATTGATTATCAGGATCTTCAATTAAAGGTTTGTGTTTAGAAAAGTCACTTTCATAGTTTTAAGGAGTTGAACATAATATTATTTTATTTTCTGAGTTGTTTCTGTAAAATCTCTATTCCTAATTATTTAATTGTTAAATTAGACTGAAATTTTGATAGATATTTCATGAAACCTCATTTTGTATTTTGACCATTGTGATCGATAATTAGATGTATGCCGTCAGAGAAATGATTTTCGTATTTTTGAGAAAAATCTGAATGTCTCTTTGTTTCTGTTGTTTTGTATTGTCATGCTAAAACTTCATTTTCTACTTTGTTAACCGTTAGATCGAGTTGAAATTTTTATACATAGTTTGTAACACACAATTCTTTACTTTAATTGTTGGGATTTTCAATTAGATATCTTTTGTTTGAGATATTTTTCTCGTAGTCTTAATCTTAAAAAAAAAATTGTCAAAACTTAAAGGATGAACCTTTGTTAAATATCATGGTTCTGTGTGGGGGTTATGCTGACTCAACTAGTATTAGACACATGTAAAGTATGATTTCTAATGGTGAGAGCTAATGAAGATTTTTTATATAACAAATATAGAAATTTACCATGTCCTGGTATGGTTATGATTGTGAATTTAAATTCTCAAACATATAATTAAAACTCCTAAGAGGTAGGAAAGAAACATGACAAATGCAAAGTCTATGAGTTAGTCAATACATTCACTTTTTGAAAGAAAAATTCAGATATTTATGTTATGAATGATTTATTAGTATTGAGTCATGAGACTGTATTATATAGATATTTAGTGATCGTTGTTGAATTGTTAATATAAGAGTGGATGATGAATATTATGTATAAAGTAAAGCTAATTGTTTTATTGATTTTGTATGCTATGAAAATAGTATAATATATTGGATATTGATTGAAATTATTGAATTTTTTATTGTTTGAATTAGGAACAATATTCACTAGTTTATTCTTACGTTTTTATTATTGTTGTTTTCATTTGTTATGATTGTATAATTTTTATATGTGATTAGAAAACTAGGTTCTAATAGAAAATCTTGAGAGATATTAATGAGACATTGAAAATAATTTTGTATCATACTGTAAATATATATTATATTGTAAAATTTGGAAATATACTTATGTATTTGAGGGTTAAAACTAACTTAATTAGACTAAGTTAGAAATTTGATGTAAAAATTGTCGTCTATACTATAAATAAAATATATATTAAGATTTATGAAATGATGCAATTAATAATATATTATATTAATTTGAGTTGTTACACAAATTAAAAAAATAGAAGTAAATCTCAATCTAACTAATTTCACGTTATTTTCTTTTCTACTTGTGTCTTAATATAAAAATTAATGAGAACTATTTTATAAAAATTTTACAATTTCTTTAGAATTATTTGATACAAACTTTGTAAATATTTATATACTTTCTGATGTAATATAGTTTTATAATATCTTTCAGATTTTTTGCTTAATTTTGCTTAAGTTTTATAAAAATGTGCATTTTATATGTAATTTAATCTCATAAAATGTTATTTATATATAATATTGTTGATTAATGTAATATATAATATAAAGTTTAAAGTATATTAAAATCGTGGCACTGTTTAGAAAAAAAAAATCTTATTAACTACCATGCTAGCCGATAAAATAAAACACATTTTTTTTTCTAAAACAAAATGGTAAGAAGTTTCACATATTAAAAGGCACTTTTTGTAACATCAAATAATTCAATAGAAGGATGAGACTTTTTCAGTAATTTTCTTATTTTAAGCAATGATTTTAAAATCAGACAAGTCATTAAACTAATGAAAAGTAAATTTAAAGTTCAATCAGGACAGACAAATTTAAATAAAATATTGTCATGTTTTTATAAAATAATATCATATATGAAGCAATATTAAAAGGATAATTAAGATGATATATATAAATTTATATAATTAAAAATTTAGACTTTACTTTTAAATGTCATAAGTTGTAACTTACGTCTAAAAGTAAGTCATAATAAATTAATAAATAAATAAATAAATATAAGGTTTAAACCATTTAGTTGTCCCTATTTTTGAGAGGTTTTTCTATTTTTGATTCCTGTCTTATTATAATTCTCCCTATAAGTCTTAATTTCAATCAATTAAGTCTTGCCGTTAAATTTAGTTAACGAGATTAACTTTTTTGTACACCTGGGAGGATGACCTGTTAATTTCTATAAATGTGCCCTATTTAGAGTTCAAACGTGACATTAATTAAGTCTCATAAGTGCTAATTTCAATCAATTTCAACTCTAATTCATACCACGTTTCAACTCTAAATAGGTCACGTTTATAGAAATTAATAGGTCATCCTTCCAGCTTTGCAGAAAAGTTAATCTCGTTAACTAAATTTAACGACAGGGGCTTAATTGATTGAAATTAGCAAGTATAGGGACTCAATTGGGGATTCGAATAAGACGGGATCAAAATGGGAAAACCTCCCGAAAATATGGACAACTAAATGGTTTAAACCTAAATATAAAAACTAATTTTAAGTTTAAAAATATTAAATAGAATTCATTAGTAACTATAATGGTCTTAAGAAAACAACTGTTAAAAAAACAGTCAGTTGAATATTTAAATATGCTAGTTTTTTCAGTTTATGATCGTTTCGATTAATTACATCTCGATTCAAATGAAAAATTACTTTTAGAAAATCACTTTCAATAATCTGTAGTAGATTACACTTAAAAGTCAATTAATTTAATCCATTTGATTTTTTTAGTCAACATTATTACACCTAATTCATTATATGGTTAAGTATTTTATTAATTGAATAAAACATTCATAATTTTATTAATATTTGTTAGAAACTTGAAACATTATTTGTCATAAAGTCTCATTTTTTTTATCATATTATTCTTATCCACAAAAACTCAAACTTTAAATTATTCTAATATATTAAATGAAATATTATTATGCATATTTTCCTCATGTTGAAATAAAGATTAAAAAGAAAGTGACATTTCTCTAAAATGTCGTTATGGATGCTTTTACCATTTTCTCAGTGTCATTTTTACTTATAATAATTATAGATTGTGATTTAAATAATGAATTATGTCGAAAAATATTATATTAATATTTTATATGTCACACCCCACTTAATACCCTCCTTAGTGGGATACAGATGTCAGTCGTCCGTTCCCACACATGTCAGCCGTCCGTTCTCACACATGTCAGCCGTCCGTTCTCCCTGGTGAGTGGGAGACAAACTCTGACAAGCTTTTAATTCCCCATCCTTTGGAAACCGTGCAGCAGGGAAGGAGGGAGTGGAATCCAGGTGGCAGCTGGGCATTCGACCGTTCGATTTTGGTAAGTGATATAAAAGCTGGGATTTTAAATCTGGCATCATTTTCACTGCATGTGATCTTCTTCTCCAAAATTCAGAACTCCATTTTCTCCTCCTTCTCTCTAGAAATCTCCACCTTCTCTCTAAAGTTCCGGCCACTTCCTTCCCTCCGATCATCAACCTTCTTTCAGATAAATTCTTCCCGGTGCCAAGCTCTTTCACTTGCACCGATCGCATTCTCAGTCGGACGTCCCTGGGACTTTTGGGAGTCTTAGAAGTTTGCTTAAAGACCTAGAAGAATTAGCTGGAGTTAGAGGTAAGGGAAACTTATAAATTTAATTATGATTAATGTGTATGCATGATTTGGTGAGTCTATGATGCTGAATATATGATATTGTTGCTGAGAAATGTATGATTTATTTTGGTATGAAATATGTCATAAGTTATAAAACATAGTAAAATGTAAATCTGTAATCGAAGGGTCATTAGGACCGTTCGGTTTCCCCTAAAACGATCGGTCTTGTACTATTGTATAGAAACTTAAATGCCTTGCTTAGTCAGTCGTAATGATCTATCCATTACAGAATGCTCGGTCTTATACTGAGTGTTCGGCTTTGATGTATTCGGCCACAGACTGATTACCTAGTCTCATGTTAACTGTGTTTACTATAGTAGCGTTCGTTCACACTGAACGTTCGTTTTCTATTGATAATATTTATTGAAAGTACTCGGTCGTAAATCGAGTGCTAGGTCTGAGAAGTACTGGGTCATAAACTGAGTATTCGGTTTCCCATTTAACTATTTAGAACGTTCAGTCATACACTGAGCGTTCAGTTTATATTGATAATGTTTATTTAAAAGTGCTAGGTATTATACCAGTAATTGAATTTAAGAATGTTCGGTCATAAACTGTACGTTTGGTCATACAAGTGTTTGGTATTGGACTGACACTAAATTTCTGAAGTATTCAGTTTTATATTATTATTATTATTATTATTCATTTTTAGAACGTTCGTCATAAACCAAGCGTTCGGTTTTGCATATATGATATTATATTTGAGTATTTGGTCATAGACTAAGTACTCGGTTTGATGTTAACTATTCTTTTGGGAAAAACGTCCGGTTTATAGTATCATTTATCTGAAAGGTGTTCGGTATTACACTAACACTTGATTCCTCACAGAGTGTTCGGTCTTGTACTGATACTCGTTGTATTGAAGAGAACTCTTTTATTGTTAAACGTCCGGTTTTCAATGATTAAATCCTATTTGTTTACATTATGGAGTTCTATGGACTTTCCATCCGGTTCCCATCAGCTACTCTGACTTAGCTTTTCATTGTTGAGTTGCTTATTAATCCTTTTCTTCTCTACCAGACCGTTCAGTCACTCATTAGAATTTCTTATTTATTTCAGTTCTTATTCTGTCTCTGACCGTCCGATAATTTGTTGAACCACTTTGATACTCGGTCTCCTCATCACGGTTGGATCATTTTTGTATCCGTGTCGTCTATAATAAAAGATGTAAAGGATGAATGAGTTTGTATTGATTGGTTGGTAAAGTAAGAATATGGCCAGCTTTGTATTGGTGTGTTCATCCTGATATTCTAATGCTCACTGGCGCGAGTGACCATGTGGTGAGAATGGCAGGAGGCTCTAGCCTGGGCGGTGTGTACGACCTTGACCTAAGGTGTTTTAACGGGCTAACCTCGTGTGGCAGGCTCAAGGGTTTTCCATGCCGCGGTAACTTTGATGGTTGAATTCCAGGTTACCACCCACGGGTGCAGGGACGACCATAGCTACATATTCTTACAGTCCGGACAGAGTCATAGTGGTCGATCTAAATGATTTATACGTTCGATTTATTGTATGAGATGAATTAAGTGATGTATACGTTCGGTTGATTGTTATTCTTATATGATGAATACATGATTGAAATCTTATGGTGATTATATTACTTTGATGATAAAATTGTATGTGAGTTGGATTAATTAAATTGCATAAGCTTACTCTTATATTTCCTATCTTGTCCATGTGTCGTTCGGTCTTAACCGTTCGGCTGTTCTCTTCACTGCAATGATCATCCAATGGATGTGAGCAGAGGGTGATCTCGAAGAAGTCTTGGAAGAAGTCTCACCAGCCGTTCGGCCGAAGGTAGTGTAGGACCGTCTGGTATTATTTTCTCTTTTGTATTTCCGTTCGGTCTTGAGCTATTATCAGGACCGTTCGGTCTTAGCTTATAGAATTGTATCAAACTCTAGAGTGTACGGTTTTAATTCTATATGAAATTTCATATTCCTTCCTTCTTACTTGCTTATTCATCACTGTTCTCTCTTATTATTTATGTTAACTCCTACAATAAATTATATCTTTTGTTATATTTATTGGGATGTTACATTATACAGGATACTCAGATAATCGAATATGATTAGATAGAATATTATGTTACACTCATTGGACTCACACTGAATCAATTAAAAACAACAAAAATTAGTTATGGATTTTTACCTATTATGTAATTTAAAATAATATAACATTTGCATAAGGATTTTAGGAGTAAAAAAAAAGAAGGTAAAGAGTATTTGTTTATAATTAAAAAATTACTTTTCTATAGATTCTTATAAATTTTAAAAAAATTTATGATATATTCATAAATTTATTATTAGTGAAAGATTTTACTGGATGAGGTTTAGTAAGTTTTTTTTTTGGTATTGAAGTTCTTTTAGTAAAAAGTTTTAATATGGGCTAATTTTTCTCTTTTCTGTTTTGTACATTTTATTATTTTAAATATTATTTGTATATAAGAAATTAAATTAAATTTTACTTTCACTTATTATTTGTTATATTTTTATCTTGTCAACTCATTTTTTTTTTAAATATTGATGCAAAGTTCCAATAATCAATTATATAGAATAATATTATATTATTCATGAATCAATGATGAACTTACCATGTAAGTGTGATCTACTCAATTTACCAAGCCAAATTTTATATTTTCAAGAAGTTTTTACTTTGAAAATTAAAGTTGAGAGAATATAAAATTTAATGAAATATTGATAGTTTACTAATACTTTTTTCATACACGGTGTAAATTTTCTACTTATATTTCCTCTTTTATAGTACATTTTTACTTAATTAAAATAACCAAACTTTCCTTTATAATTATTTTTCTCTCTGTCTTTTTCTTTTTCTTTTTTTTTCACTCCAATTATAATTCGAATTTTTCTCTCTTTTACGTGATGAAAACAAATTGGATGACAGTTTCCTTTACTTCTTTAACCCAACAATATTGGGGACCTATAAAAAGGCACTCTCAATAATAAAAGTTTATTTTTTTATTTTTTTATTTATTTGGATGGAAAAAGAAAAGATTAATGCATAAAGAGTTGAAACAAAGTGTTTCCTTTTCTGTTCATAATAGAAAGCAGGCTTTAGTGTGGGCCTCTATTAGTTTGTGGACCATCAACTATGCATCATTCAAGGTTAGCCCAATTCTTTATTCATTAATTTAGGTCCAATTGTAGGTACCACCACATCACTAATGATAATAATAATAAATTAAAAAAAACTAGCCATATATTTTATTTTAGCATGAGGAATATGCTTAATGGTAATTTATTTAGTATAATTTAAATTTATAATAAATAAGTACTTTTTAAATTTATAAATTTACTTATGGTAAAAATCAAGTAATAAATAATTTTTTTTTTAATTTCTATCCTTTCTTGAATATATAAAGGTATGACTTAGAATTTGTTGAGTATGTCAAATAATATTTTTTTTGGCTTTGATTTACATATACACGTGTCAAAGAATTTTAATTTTTTTATTGATTTATGTTGGCTTGGTTTAACACGTTTCCACTTTATTTGATATGGTGATATTATGTTTTCAAAGGAATGGAAATATTGCTTAGGAAAACGTTTCTTTAACAATTCATTTTTGTCAACTTTTTGACAACGTTAAGTGGTGGCATTTGATTGATCTATTTTAAATAATATTTTTAGAAATGAAATCTTATGTAGAGGGTGTTTTGGAAATGAGAAAAGAGGTTCATCTTCTTCCTCTCAACAACTTGAAATCTCTCTCTATGTCAAGTCTTTCTCTCACTGTTGTTTCTTGGTTGCCCGTCGTTCTCACTGACTATCGTGGCATCCACTAAAATCTCTCTTCATCTCTTTGTTGTCTCATTTTGTTTTCGTATTTTTGCATTGTCTCCCTCTCGCAATTTGCTCTTGTTTTCTCATCCATTGAGACATCGAAAGTGACCTCTCCCAACATTACTCCACCAGCGTTGTAGCATTCTGCCTCTCTACCTCTCTCGTGTTCTCCATCAACGACAAAAGATATCTCCTTTCTCCAAGGTTTAGGCTTTGTTCAGTGAGAAAGTGAGTTTATCGCAGTATCGATAAATAAAATCAATCATCCATCTAAAAAATGGAGTAAATCTCGTAAAAACACACTCAAAATCATCCAAACAGACATAAAAAATGACTTTGGGGAGTCAAGTTCTTCCAACTAGCAAGTCATGTATTACTTTTTGTACAAACCAACAATTATCCCCTAGTAATCGATTATAGGAACCCTGTAATCGATTACCAAAGCATAACTTGGACAAAAAAGGTCATAGACTTCACCTACCTGGGTTCAAAAACATATATGGGTTTTGACCTTTGTTGACTATTTTAATCTTAAATTTTTTCACAAACCTCCAAATGATGTGATTCTTTTTTTATTAGAAAATAGGCTCAAAAAGATTTCCAATGACTACTAATTTGTAATTTTTGGACATCTGAGTAGCTACAGTTAATTCCTTAAAGTTAACGTTTTATATATTCCTACCACCTCTGACATTTGCTGATTGTTTTGCTTTTAACTTTCTCCACTGAAATCCAAATGATTTAATTCTTTTTTATTATAAAATAGACTCAAAAATCTTTTCAATGAATACTAATTTGTAATTTTCCCATCTAAAATAAGAAACATGAAACAATAACTTGAAAGTAAACTCATTTAGGAAGCTTAGAAAAATGTTGTTTTTGGGAAATTAAGTGCATCTAGTAAAGTGGTCTAAAAGTCATGTATTAGTAGTCACTTGAAAGCTCTTTGAGTCTAGATTCCAAAAAAACAAGAATCAACTCATTCGGAGTTTGGTGGAGAAAGTTAAGAACAAAACAACCAACAAAGGTCAGAGTTGGTAAGAATATATAAAACGTTAACTTTAAGAAATGAACTGTACCTACTCAGATGTCTAAAAATTAAAAATTAGTAGTCATTGGAAATTTTTTTGAGTTTAGTTTCTAATAAAAAAAGAATCACATCATTTGGAGGTCGGTGGGAAAAGTTATCATTAAAATAGCCAAAAAGGTCAAAGTTGACAACATGTTGCCTTTGGCTACTTATGTGCCCACAACTGGCTCCTGTAGCACAAGTTTTTGTACAAAATCAGATTTTTGTTTGTGTAATCATTTACAAAGCCCTTGTAATCGATTACAATGTACAAAATAGCCTACACTTGTTTCAGACCTTCACCTAACTTGGTCATGACACCAACATTAGGTCTTTCTTTCACCATAGACTGCCCAAACCTCAGTTTCCTCCCTCTACCCACACTTAAACACTAAAAACAACTCTCATCCACTAAAAAAGTATGAAAAAATAACGTAAAATCTCTTTGACTACCTGTGTGCCCACAGTTGGCTCGTACAACACAGGTTTTTGTACAGAACCAAAATTTTGTTCGTGTAATCGTTTACAAGGTCCTTGTAATTGATTATAAGACACAAAATGACATGTACATGTTTTAGGACTTGAACCAACTTGGTCTTGACACCAACATTGGGTTTTTCCTTCACCATTGACTGCCTAAACTCAGTTTCCTCCATCTACTCACACTTAAACACTAAAAAAAACTCTCATCCACTGAAGAAATATGAAAAAATAACGTAAAATATCTTTGGCTACTTGTGTGACCACAGTTGGCTCCTACAACACATGTTTTTGTACAAAACCACAATTTTGTTCGTAATCACTTACAGGCTCATTGTAATCGATTATAAGAGAAAAAATAGGCTACAAAATGCCATAGATGCAATGAAAATTGGTGATATCTACTCAATCGCATTGGTCACTTTGTTTATTCACATTCCAAACAACACACATTTGACAATGCCAATAACAAAGACATTAAAACTTCAATTAACATTAACAATAACAATCTGAAGTAAAGTTTCATCTTTTATTTCATTAAAAAAATTGGGTACAATAAACTTATCTGTTCATATATGTACAATTTTGTATTCCTTTCTATAACAATTCAATACAAAAATCACTCGTGTTTCGCTCTATTTCCTGTGTATGGGGTTCTAAGCGCCATGCTCTTGTAATGCTTTCGCGATCCAACCCTCACAAACCTCTGCACACTGGGTTGGTTGTTGTACATGCCTCCCGGGCTTACAAAGGCAGTGTTCATGTCAGATTCTGCACGAGGCTTACTTTATACATTTCTCCTTTTATTCTTCTCTTCAAAACACAAACATACTTTATTGAAAAAGAATGACGAACACACAATTGCATCAAAGAGACCAAAATAAGAAAAGGCCAAATCCCAAAAACGAAAACAAAAAAAAAAGATTAAACACAACAGTGAAAACTCAATGTCAAACCCAAAACACAATGAAGAAAATGGATAAACTCATTTACCTTGCTTGAACCACCATGGTCACCGGAGAATGCCATTGCGCATAATGAGGAATATGAAAGCGAACAAAACGGAGGACCAAAATGAGGAGAGCGGACTTTGAGTTCGTCACACGCAAATGAGGACCTTCACCAAAGGTTAAAGCTTTAGGCTCGTCCCTCGCAAACCATGAGCTTCACCAAAGATTCGAGAGATGACAAAAATGGAGGGAGAACGAAAATGAGGAGAGATAATCAAAATAAAGAGAAAGGACGAAAATTGGAAAATATGAGAGAATTGAGAAATCAAATATGGTGAGAGGTAATTTTGAAACGAGCAATTTCTTAATAATGACTTTTTCCATGTCACATTTTCATATTTTAATTTTATTTCAAATGGACCAATGAAACGCTGATACGTAATGTCATAAAAAAATTGTTAAAATATAATTATCAATGTATCAAGATTCGATTGGTTATTGTTAGTATTTAGATTTGTTTATTTGTAAATAATTTGGAAAATGGAGGAGATATTATTAATCATGCATTTGCTTACAAATAAAAATATTTACATATATCCAGAATTTTCACCTGATACACCTCAGAATATTAAATACAATGGTACCAAAATTGTGTTATTTTTGTTTATTTAATTGTGGCTATACTTCATCTTCTTAAAATATATATTATAAGGTCATTCTGGTAATTGGATATATAACATAATTCATTTTAATTATTTTTACATGTTCATCAATCAAATCAAGCCACCAACTTTTCACTCGTTTTTACTTCGTTTTCGCTTCTATTAATTCAAACATCTTCGTTTCAAACATTTTCCTTCACTTATTTCTCTTTTCATCTCCATCCAAATCTAAATAAAGTATAAAAAAATTGTCTATTCATATCTCTGTGCTTTTATTGTTTTAATCTTTATTTTCAATATTAAGTGATGAGATACCTGATATAAACGTAGAGTTAATTAAATCTAAATCCAAAATCTAAAATAAAAATAATGATTTTTTTTTTAAGTTTTCAATATACAAAATGTAAATTAAAAATTATAATCTTATAACGAGAGAAATAAATTAAAGACATGAAAGAAAATTATTACTTTTATTGGTACATCTTTTGATTAGTGTTTATGATTATTTAGGTAGTATAGCCTTGGTCTTTTGAAAATTTTGGACAATTTCATTTTTGTCTTCCTTTAAGTTATTAATGTTTAGGAAACACATAACTATTGAGTAAGAGAATTTGAAATCATTCTCGTAGACTATTTTGAAATATTTCTTATGAATTTTGAATTTGGTTGTTGAGATTGAAATGACTTATTTTTCGAATGGATATGTATCTAAGTCTATGTACTCTGAGTACACGTGTCGAAATATAAATAAATTTGGATAGTAAAAAGCAAGTTGAATTTGGCATATAAAACTAGTTAGAATATATAAAAATAATTGCAATTGAAGTGGACATTTACTTTTTATGAATTGATATTGTTTTCTTATTCTACATATATTGTTTGAATGTTGAATTTATCCTTTTTAAATACATTTAAATAATAGTATTATTACAAGTATAAAGCATTATTGTTTAGATGTCCACTTAATTGATGAAGTTACAGAATTTTCTTTCTCAAATCATAATTTGATGACTAAACTTCTATTATAACTAATAATGATTAAGTGTTACTGTAGCTTTTGAATAAATTGGAACTTGAATATAAAATATAATTACTTAATTGCTAGTTTCAACATTTGAGTAAAAATAGTCAACATTTATTCTTTCTTCACGAGAGCATATCATTCAAGTTTTAGTATTCTCAGTTAAGCATTATAAACTAACATTCAAGCATCATACTTTCACTTTAAGTTATAAATGAATTGAATTAATTCTCTTTTATCCATAAAGGTATCACTTAAATATTGAAATAAAACTAAAGTTATATATTATATTTCTTAAGCAAAAGCGTCATCACTTAGAGTTATCATTCAAATGATGTACTTTTTAACTCAAGCGTCATTCATGAATTTTGTTATAAATTCATTATTTCAGATTAATTTATACATGGTTGCTTTATTTAAATGAAATACTTAGTTATTTATAATTATCACATCAATTGATTTGAGAATGACATAATAGAATAAAAAAAGTATATTTATTAAAAGTGAGTTTTAGGCCTAATTTAATCCTACAAAACCGGCTTGTAAGGTGAGGTTTGCACCTCACTTATATATATATATATATATATATATATATATATATATATATATATATATATATATATATATATATATATATATATATATATATATATATATATATATATATATATATATATATATATATATATATATATATATATATATATTATAAATTGACCTTATCTCTAGTCGATGTGGGACTTTCAACACGCCTCTTTCACGTCGAGGTATAAACATCTCGTGCGTGATAGTAGAAATTGGGTGGTCCAATAGCGGCCCGACAACGGGTGGAAACAGAAATGCCCACTTAGAACTCGCTAGGATAGGCTCTAACTATGGTTCGGATACCATATTAGAAGTGGACTTTAAGTCTAATTCAACCCAACAAAACCGGCTTGTAAGGTGAGGTTTGCATCTCACTTATATATTATAATTTAGCCTTATCTCTAGTCAATGTGAGACTTCCAACACACCCCATTCACGCCGAGGTATAAACATCTTGTGCGTGATAGTAGAAATTGGGTGGTCCAATAGCGGCCCAATAATGGGTGGAAAGAGAAATGCCCACTTAGAACTCGCTAGGATATGCTCTAATCATGGCTCTAATACCATGTTAGAAAGTGAATTTTTTAGGCCTAATATGGTATCAGAGCCATCGTTAAAGCCTATCCTAGCGAGTTCTAAGTGGGCATTCCACCCATTGTTGGGCCGCTATTGGACCACCCCATTAATTTCTACTATTACGCACGGGATGTATATACCTTGGCATGAAGGAGGTGTGTTGGAAGTCTCACATCGACTAGAGATAAGGCCAAATTATAATATATAAGTGAGGTGCAAACCTCACTTACAAGCCGATTTTGTGGGGTTGAGTTAGGCTTAAAAACCCACTTTCTAATATGGTATCAGAGCCATGGTTAAAGCCTATCCTAGCGAGTTCTAAGTGGGCATTTCTGTTTCTATTCCACCCGTTGTCGAGCCGCTATTTGGACCACCCAATTTCTACTATCACGCACGAGATGTGTATACCTCGGCGTGAAGGGGGTGTGTTGGAAGTCCCACATCGACTAGAGATAAGGCCAATTTAGCCAATTTATAATATATAAGTAAGGTGCAAACCTCACCTTACAAGCCGGTTTTGTAGGGTTGAGTTAGGCCTAAAACTCACTTCTAATAATATTTGAGAAGTAATGCAATATTTATTAGATAATGAAAAGTGAATGGTTATAGTTATAGTGATTTCTTAATGAATGATGTGTTATGTAATTAGTAACTAAGATGGGAATAGTCAATCGATGATATATAATACAAGTACGAAGTTAGAAGACTCAATGAGATTTCAAATTCTACTTGAACATTTAATTCTATAAACAAAGAGATGTAATGAATAATATATACAAGAGTATGAAATAGTGAGAATAAAAAAAATGAATAATTAGTGTAGTTTTATATTCTCATTATAATCAATAATTCTATGATCTTATTTATAAGCCTTTTGAAAATCCTTTAAGTGATAAGAGTTTATATATTTTACACTCAAATATTTTATTATTAAAAAACTTTAGTATAGATAGAATTAAGTTAAATAAAGTTCATTTTATAAAAGTTACTATATCTAAAAAGAATAACATTATTTTACTTTCTTTCTAAAAATTATAACCTTTTATTTGTTTGAAGATCAAAGAGTACTGTAAAACTCCTGGTGACAAGGTTTACTTTTCATCCGGTCACTTTGTTGAGTAAAGTAAGTTCTTCTTTTACTCTTTTTAAAGTATTTTGATCTTTGACTTACATGTATAGAGGTTAAGTCTTGCATGTCTGATCTATGGGCTTTTGTTCTATCTTTGTTTTATTAGGATCATTAAGTTATGATTTGATCATTGATATGAGTCTTCTTTGCAAATATAATGCTTTCTTTATGTTTAAGAGTGTTTAAAGATCAAGAGAGCTTTCTTGTGTTCCTAATCAAGTAAGAGAAGTTAATTATTTAAAAATAATTGTACATTGACGAAAGTGTAATTTAATTTTGATTTGGATTAATTAGATTTGAAGTATGATATGAATTGGTTGGTTCATAACGTGAATTGAATTGATAATTCGAGATAAATGTTGTTGAGTGAAATTGTTAATTGAAGATGGTTCTGTTCTAAAAATTGGTAACATTGGTTTTGGTTGTTGACGATGGATTTTTCTATAAGACATTTGATTTATTAAATTGGTGTTTCTTTAGCTAAGAGAAACTTAAATTGTAATCTTATAAGTTAAATTTTTTGTACTGTTTTATGATTTTAACATCAAATGTTATTTCACACATTTTTTAACTTTTACAAGTTTCAGCAACCTATTAAACATCTAACGTCATGTTAACAAGTCATAAAAAATAAAAGATAATCATCCGACTGAAAATTCCAAGAAAGTTAAAATAAATTTAAGAAGACAATACTGAAATTGACAGAAAAATTAAATTCGTTAGATAGGACAATGTACGGAGTATTATTATCTCTTATTTCGATTTATTATTAATTTGGTCAATCAATTAAAGAAAATAAAATATAGTTATCGTTTCATTTTTTTTACATGTTAACATCAACATATAGGTAAAACGAATAGAAATTAAAAATGCGATAATAAAATATGTATAAAAAATTATGATAAAATTTAAAATATAATAATTGAGGATAAAATGTTTATTAAACAAAAAATGGAAAGTAAGTGAATGAATAATTAATAAATTTGTTTCAACCGAAAAAAGAATACAAGTGATAAGTGATGAGAGAGAGTGTCCTTATGATCACTCTTACTCAATTTGTCGTCTACTTTTTCTCTCTTTTGTTCTATTCTTTGCTCTCTTCTTTGTGCTCATCTCTTCGTGTCACCATTTTTTTGAAACGAAAGGACAATGATAAGAACGTGTTTTAGGATTTTCTATTTATTCTTTTAAGAAAATCAATGAAGTTTTTCATATAGGAGTTTGTGGGTCTTGTTTGATTTTAGAAATACTAAAAACAAATTAATCGAAAGCATTAGATAGAACGAACAAGTAGTCTAAAATAGCAATCATTTTTCGAAACATAAACATGACATAAGACTTGTACAAAATATACATTTTGTGTTTTATATACATATAAAACTACGTATATATAGTTATATTCAAACTTTTTATCTTTTGGCACTTGCATTGTTCTTGGTCCACACCTACTTTCCTTTTTCTGCTAACATAAGTAATACCATCATAGTAAAATAGTGAACAATTCATTATAAAATGATCATATTAAAATAGTGAGCAACACAAACCACATTATGTAGTCATTTAATGTTTAATTTTAGATTTTTGATTGAATTTTTGTGTTTAAAAGATTGATTTAATTAAGATTTATGATAATTTAGGTTTATTGAACATGTGAGATAAAAATGTCTTAAAAGGTTATTTTTAGTTTTATAAATATTTTTGGATATTTTAATGTTTATTGATGCATTTGAAGTTAAGTTAATTTAAAGTGTGATAATAAATTGATGAAAGTTATAAAACATCTCTAAAATAAGGCAAAAATCAATAAGTTCTAGAAAAAATTATTTATTACATTACTTATAGAATTCATTAGTGGAGAAAATATATTTGAAATCGTCTAATCAGTTTTGATTTAAAAAAAAAAAAAACGAAATCTTTCAAAACGTGCTGACATTTATTAAATTATTTGTACAATTATTGGCTTTAGTTTTACAAGAACTGAAACCTATTCTTTTGTCTATGGTTACATTTTGTAGCAACAACCATAATGGAGATGAAGAAAAGCCTCATTTAAGAAAGAGAAGAATGACCATGTGAAAGTTTTTCATTGGAGAACCAATAGGTCTAACAGTTAAATTTTGGTCAAATATTCAAAGCTAGTCAAAGTTTGCTTAAACAAAATGCAAATATTGATATCTTTGGATTTCTCTTTAAATTTGGACTACGTGATTGAAAAGGATGAATTGAAAAATTAGTCTGAAAATTAGTTGTTGATTATTTATCTGATATTGTTAAATAATTTATTTATTTAATTATATCAGTAAATATTACCAAACAATATTTGTCAAGTATTTTTAAAACTGACTAAATGTCTTAAAATCCTTTTAGATATTTATAACCACCAAACAAAAATGAATTATATTTATGATTATTTAAAATATATTTAGAGAAGATTACATTATGAGAAAAGAGATTTCATCAATAGAAAAGTCAAACTCAAAGCTCAATTAAAATTTATATACGGAGACCTAGGATAAATATATTAAGAGAGTTTACGAACCCTTTAAGGAGCCTAATTTTGTCCTCTTTCATCTTTCACGTTCTCCATCATCTATTCCTCTATTTTTATGTTATTTTTATATTCCATGAAATGTTAAGCCTCTAGAGTTTATTCTATTGTAATGTTTTAACTAAATTCTCAGGTTAAATGAATAAATTTATTTGTTCTTTTAATTCTTGTTGTGATTTATTTTTGTTTATGTGTTTTTTCTCTTAATAAAGTAAAAGTAATGTGTTTTACATTGTAACAAGTTAGTACAGTGTTAAATCTATATAACATAAGAATCATATAAGACCAATAATTTTTAATTTTGATTGAAAAGTTACTTTTATTAAAGTTAGAACTTTTATATGATTGAATGTGTTTTTTTCTTTTCAATAACTGAGAAGTTACTTTAATCAAAGACAAAAACTTTAATTAGAAGTAATCAAGAAGTTACTTTGGTTAATTATCTTTTTACTAGATATAAGAGATAAAAAAATAAACATGATTAACCAAAATAATATTTAATTGAGAAGTTATTTTGGTTAAATTTGTCATAATTAATCTAAACAGTTATTGTTTTTGATTGAGAATTTACTTTGGTTAAAAGTGAGAACATGAACAAATTAATTGAGAAGTTGCATTGATTAACCTAAAATCTTATACAAGAAATCAATAACAATAATCTTTAGAAAACAAATCATGAGTCATATTTTGAAAAAGTAAATCAACATATTTTCTTTATTATTTTTTTTTCAATTCTATTTATTTTTGTCATTATTTTTTTTATTTAATCATTTATTAATTTTATTTATTTTAGTATTCTTTTATTATTTTATTTGACTAACCCATTTAGTATAGTTTTTATAATAATTAATTTGTTAGGAATCAATTCTATGTTCGTTCGGAGACAATTTATGATTGACTTTACCCTTTCTGTTTTATTGGCTATTATCTTAGCAATACTAAAGTTATTATAGTTAAGTAGTATTAATTTCATCCTGTGGACGATAATATTATCACTAGGGTAACCTAGTGTTCTAAAATATTGATATCATGGCCATAATAAAGGATTTAATTATAACATGTGGAGAAACTTGAACATTATAGCCATAATAAAGAGTCTATAATATAATTAAAAATACTGTATTTCTTTTCATCACAAAAATGACTTAATCATTAATCAAATATAATAAAGTTTCATACTTTTTCATTCAAAGACATCATAATTAAACAAATACCTTTGAAGGACTCAATGTATTATTAGACTCTAAGACTATGCTCATGTTATACTCAGTCTTGCCTTTCAAGTGTATTCATTGCTATCCTTTTAGCCATATCTCAATCTCACATGTATAAGAGGGTAAATAATTCGTAAGTAGTTTTTAGCCATGAAACTAAAACTACCCATGATGACCTCCTTCAACTCTCACACTAAGGATTTTTCTCTATTTGAGTCCAAAACTTAGTACAGTCAAGATAGTCTAATCTAGTCATTCCATCCATACATTTCACGCATCAATCTACATTACTTCTCCACCTTGGAAAATATCAAATCCTTACTTAGAAAACCATATAATCAAGATAAATTCATAAAATCTCAACATAATTAGCATATATTTATCAGCATAGGGCAACACCTGAAGATAGAAACACAACGTTAAGCACCACCAGCTCTAATGGCCACTACCTTAAAAAAAAAAAACAACACAACAGTAGCCCCAAACACCTTGTGTCAATGCCTCCTGATGCTCTCTATAAAGGGCACTCAATGATCTCACTACAACGCTCATCGCTGAGACCACTGGAGCTCATTATACAGAGAACGCTTAGCAACACTGAAGTGATGCCTGATGCTTCCTCCTTTGGGACTCTCTAACTTGAAATTTTTTAACCAGTCCCTGACGATACTAGTACGACATTCGACACTACCTTAGTATATTCACACCAACTTGATTTCTTTCTACACTATGATGCTGAATTCAAATTGCTCAATTGTTTCCAGTCAAAATTAATCACAATTTATAATTCAAATGATCTAATTTAGACAACATGTTTAAGCATCACAATGTAAAACAATAAATGCAGAAACCATTATCGAAGGTATTAAAAAAAATATCACAATTCATCTCATTCAATCCCCAAATTAACACTTTATCAAACCTAACACCCTCATATATGCAATATTACTACGCAATGGAATCAAATTCACAGTACAATATAGTTTGCTATAAATTATAGCTTCACTGACCGTAAATTTCAACACCTAAAGCTCTACCATTCTCTCTTCATAACCCATTCGTTTGGCAACTCTAACTACACAAAAACAACCTCCTATCCATTATCTGACTCCACGACAAGGATCAACACCACACATAGACTTCAATTGAAGAAGACTTGCCTAACTCACGTGCATAAAAAAACATATCAAATTTTTAGAAAAAGGGTAAAGGGAGAATTTACTCTATTGAGTATTTCAATAAGATGGATTCGTAAGGTTCTATGCTGTGAGCCCAGAGGTAGTATCTGATTGAAAAACAAATAAGAGATGAATGAGGGAACTTAGAGAGAAGTAAAAAAAGATTGAGGAAAAAGGTTGTTAGAGAGATGAAAAAAGATTTTTATCTGAATTCTTTATAATAAAACCTATTATAGTTTAACCTTTTATTAATAAAATATACACATGTAATTTTATTAAACTTATAAATACTCATCTTTTAGGTCTTAAAAAATTTATACATCAATTTGAGAATATTAACATATTAAGACAAGATCGTCTAAGAAATATTGTTTTGAAGTTTAACATAATGTCTAAACGAAATAATGTTTAATCGTATAGGATAAAAGGAAAGAAGCGTTAAATGCTACATCTTAAGTACCCTAAACGATTTACGAGTGTCTAACTAGAATAACATCTAACAAATGTTTGATTGTGTAGAATAAACGCTAAACGGTATAAGGAATTATAACAGAGCGTCTAATATGAACAACGTCTAACGAAAGGTTAGATCAACGCTAAACTCTATAATTTGATATATCCTAAACAACAAAATGTTACTCAAATGACTGCGCTAAACGATAGTACTTGAATTATGCTTAAAGGCCTAAGATTGTCTAACTCTTTAAAGCATGTACATTCTAATACTTCTTCGTCTGTTGTGTTGTGCTCAATTGTTTTGTGCAAATTTCCACCTTTATCAAAAAGCATGCTCAGAATCAGAACAATGTTAAAGAGATAAGAAGATATTCAAGGAATGTTTCTTTCATGTTTTTGTTTGTTCTTTTCATACACACAACACAATTGTTCTATCAAGACGCAACATAACTTCTGCCTCTATCGTAAAGGCTACACCTCTAGAAGAAATTAAAAAGCTCTGAATAATGGATCTTTTTCGAAGACGTCTATGTAAATGGGAATGGATGAAGAGAATAATAACAAGAAATATCTTATTGCAATACACTCATGTTGCTTCTTTCTTTAAGCTCTGTCTCTTTAACTTGTGTTTGAAAAGAAAAGTTCTTTTACAAGTTTTTAGAATATCATTGTATTGATTTTAAATCCTCTTGAAGAGGGCTATTCATTTTGTTCTTTTTCAAAACACTTTGTGTTTGCATTCAGAAGTGAAGTAACACACTTGTAAGGTTAACTCAGTGAAGGTAAACCGTCTAATTAGATAGACTAGTAATATCAAGAGTGGTTATACTCATCTAACCAGTGTGTTAGTTTTACATTAAGAGTTAAACTCGTTTGAAATCTTTCATGATTAATGGAACTACTTAAAGAAATTTAAGAAAGAATTGGATCTAGCTCAATTAGAAACAAACCAGTATAAAAATAAGTATGCCTTATTGATGTTTTCAAAGGCTTTTCAATAAATATTGTTTTAAAAACTCAAGTGTTTAAGATATATTACAGACCGTCTAATCCCTCAAAAAAGAATTAAACACATTTACGAAAAATTTAAAACTCTATTTAAACATTTTAAAGCTTTTGTGAGTTTCTTAACATGTTTTTCCTTTTTACTTTCTGTAAAATGATTTTATTCGTGTTACATAATTGAGGTGACTATTACATCCAGATTGAATATTAACCGTAACTTATATATAATTTATATTAACAAAAGGTTAAACAAATAATTTAATGTAAAATTTGAAACTGTCCTAAAATATACATTATGTTTCGGTAGATATTTTGTGGGACCGAGACACTAACTTGGCTGACGTGGCTTTATCGCTTTCTGATGCTTGAACTGGGTTCTCCACTTGTCTTCTTTCCTCCTGGGGCGCTCGATCGTCTGAAGTCCTAGTCGTTCAGTGATCTTTAAAGTTTGACCGCTCAGTTGCCTTCCTGGTGGAGGGGGGAGGTACCTACAAAAGGCACTTCGACGCCCAAGTCAGGCGTGTGATGGAAGAACCTCGGTTCTTGAATATTCGTTAAGGGTTTTCACTATTTGAGTATTTGAGAGCACGAGTTGTGAGTAGAATGTGAATGAAGTGTGATTGGAAGATGATTTGAAGGTGTGATCAGAAGATACCTGGCTTGTGACCCTGGCTCTCTATTTATAATTTGTCTCATGGACCTTAAACTATATAAGCCCAATAAAATATAAACAGACTTACCTGAAAATCTGGTTAGTTGCTAAATATCTTTAAATAGATATTCTTGATTATCTTTTGAATATTTTATCTTTTGCTTATCAATATCTTTAGTAAGATATTCTTGATTATTTTATAAGATATATGCGCTCGGCCTTGATATCATACTGTATACATTATGTTGTTTGCTTTTAAATTTTAATCCATTTAAATGAATTATGAGATCCATCAAAAACCTTATTTATGGATGTAACGTGCTTTATTTGAATGATGGGAAAGAAAATCAACTAAAAAATGAAAAAAAATAAAGAACAAAAAGGAAGTGAAATGAAGTTATTTAGATGAGTTGAAATAAAATGAGAATAAATACAATATTATGTAATTATGTTTATTTAATAAATTTATATATTATTTTTAACATGGTTTATGATTATTTATTATTGATTTAGTTCAAAGTTTGAGTGATCCTAAACCAGAATCTTCAAATTGCTCATTCTTTTCTATCGAAAGATCTTTAATAAGTAAAATCTCTCAGAGATTATACAACTATTATTATTATTATTATTAACA
Organism: Vigna mungo; assembly: GCA_036885675.1. Taxonomy (NCBI): domain Eukaryota; kingdom Viridiplantae; phylum Streptophyta; class Magnoliopsida; order Fabales; family Fabaceae; genus Vigna; species Vigna mungo. The sequence goes on along the minus strand of CP144697.1, from coordinate 23,906,666 downwards.
GGTGTTTTAACACAAATCACTATTCTACAAAACGTGCAAGATGTAACATAATCACATAATATTTTCTTCTATATCCGTACGAACAAATAATTTGAGATTTCAACAGCTTTTGGCTTTGCGACACGTCACCATTTATGTTTTTTTTAATATTTTCTAGCAATTGTTAGAGTTTGATATTTTAGTCTTCAAAATACATAACCACGTGTCCCTGTGGAGGGACCATCGACGTCTCAATTTCAAACACGTGCGTTTATTATTTATATTATTGGTACCACTTTCGAATTCTCGAACAAAAGATGACAAATACATGTAGCCATAAAATATGATAATCATATCTAAAATAATTGTTTTATTTATATTTAAAAAGTAAAAAAGATATGTCCGTCCATATATGAGCATTTCAATTACTTGAAAAACTAGAAAATAGGTCCACATATATATATATATATATATATATATATATATATATAAATTAATTTGTATATGAATTTCAATAACTACTCGAAATTTTGTGAGGACAAGGAGTGAGCAAATAAAACTAATTACTCCATATTAAATTGAGCTCATGGATAAAACGTGTAAAGAAAACCAAACAAAATTAAAAAACATTAAAAAGAAAATAAATTTAAAAAAAATTGTATTGAATGGAGTTTGTCATTGTTTGAAAGAATTTTGTCCACCAATTAAACTGTCTTCACCAATTTCTTAATGTGGGCCTCTTAATTAAATTCTTTTATTTTTTCTATCAAAACATTGTTTTCATCATCCTTTGTGTATGAATAATTTCCTCAAGTTTCACATGTGCATATAAAATTATATTACACTTTATCTTTTGTAAGAAATAATTGTATGGATAAAAATCATCTACCTTTCCTTTCATAAAAAATATTACATCTATATTCTTTCTGTTTTAAACTACACTACACTATCAGTCAATAGATACAAATACATTGCAATCAATATAAGCACATTTGAAAAACTATTTTTTAATATTTTTATAATATTTTATTATAAATTATTCCTATGTTGAACATTTTTTTATTATCTTTTATATACTAATAACCAAAAAATATTATTATCTTTTATGATATAGCAGTGGACACTTTGACTATTTACTCGAAGTCTTAATTTTGAATTTAATTATTAACTGAAAAAATAAATTTAATTGTTTTCATAGCATAAAAAATACATTCTAAACTAAATTGAAATAAAGACGGGCCCAGCAACATCTTAAGTGAAAAAATGAATCATATTTATTGGTTCTGTTTCATGTTTTATTCTCTTTGATATATATATATATATATATATATATATATATATATATATATATATATATATATATATATATATATACATGTATGTATATTAAATAAATATACATTAATTTATATATTATGTTATTAATCTGTTTTTTTACTTGTAATATTGGTAAACGGAAAAAAAAAACCACGTTTATTTGGTTCAGTCTCATGTTTTATCCTTTAAAAAAGTTGCAAATATATTAAAGCTATATTACTTTTTATATTGTTCTTAAATTAATTTGACTTGTATTTGATAATTTTTAACTGAAAAATTTAAAAATAATCACATTTATTTGGTTCCATTTCATTATATTTTAAAAAAATTACAAATATATAAAGTTATATATATATATATATATATATATATATATATATATATATATATATATATATATATATATATATATATATATATATATATATATATACACACACACATATTGCATTATTTGGCTTGTGTTTGATATCAAAATGTGATTTACGATCAGATTTAATTAATATAATATTCTAATGAAAATGTTAGCCAAGTAAAGAGCACTTATATAAATTGTGTCATTAATCACTCATCAATTTGTTTGACATGATTTCAGATAAAATATATAAAACAAATATTTATAAAAAAGTTATATTTTTCTAGTCTTTGTTGTTGAATATTGTTATAATGTTTATAGAAGAAAAATCTCACATAACATGACAAGTGACTGAGTTATCAACCATAATTATGACAAGATAATGGAATATTAATATTTTGAGTTAAGAAAGAAGTGAATTAGGAAGATTTGAGCATAATTTTGTCTACAATAAATGAAAGGTTGACTTTATGAGTGAAAGATTGAGGCAAGAGACAGACACAAGACCTAGGTTAAAAGAAAAATGTCAATGGACTCACATGATAGATAAGCACGTGACAATAATTGAAAGAAAAATCAATTATTGAGTACATATTTCTTTTTCATCATTTTATTAAAATAAACTCAAGATAATTGTTATAATTATCACTAACTAAAATTTCAGATTATGTTCATTTCACAATTATTATTAAAATAAAACTTAATAACACATAATAAACATGCAAGTTTTTCCGTCCTTATGTATGGAGTCATCTCAAAATTTTAAATGTCCATATTATAATATTTTTCAAATTAATATATTGTATTATATACTATATTTTTTCAATGATTTAAATATTTTACCATTTGTTGAATTATATGTAACTAACAATTTAGTTAATAAAAATTTAAATAATAAATAAATAAAGTGTGTGTGTGTATATATATATATATATATATATATATATATATATATATATATTATTTCTAGAAGAGACAAAGAAAGAAATAAAAATTTCTTTTCCATTATAATTATCTGATAAAAATATAAATAAATAAAGAATCAAATTTTTTTCATTGCCTATAAATAGTTATACGTGTAGTATGTAAGATATTTTTTATATGATTTCTTTGTTATCAATGTGAAAATTCTTCCCTAGTTGTCATTTTGTAGTTTTTAGTTTTAATTCCACAATTGGGATAACTATAGGCAGATGAAAATATGTTTTATTATCTTATTTTCACTTTTGAAGTAAAAATTCATAACCGTCCCTATAATTTTTCCCCATTATTCATCCCTATTGAAGAATTATACGTGTATTTGTATTTCTACAGTTTTTTTTACTGTTTTAATATTAATTAATGAAATTTTTATAAAACTTAATTACAAGACAAAAAAATAATATTATTAAATATTAATATAAAAATATGTATTTTCTTTTATTTATTATCAAATATTTAGAAATAGATTATAATTTTATAAATTTATAATCAGTGTGTTATATAACAATTAAATAAAAGTAAAATAATTATGTAAAATTTATATTTTAGACATAAATAAAATTTTATAATAACTAAAACATCTATTAATTTTTGATAAAGTTAATAAATATTCTAAAGTATTATAAAAATAAAATAAATATTTTAAGTTTAAAAATATTTCAAATGTTTTTTATTTTTTTCTTTAAAATGTCTCTTTTTTATATAATAATATAGGTTATGATGCATCTCTTGAGCGTACAGAAAAAAAATAAATTAATAATAATTTAAATTTAGGCATATATCTTTTATCTTTCAAACTATAATCATTTAATATTTATTGTGGTCTCTAGGTTTGGTATGTTTGTTCAAAGTAGTTTTACATTTTTTTTTCTTCAAATACAGTTGTTCCATATTTTGTAAAAATGATTTAAGTTGATCTTTTTTTACTTATTACGTTAAAAACGATAATTATAGAAATACGTGACAAGATCAATCAAATTCACGTGACAATGTTAAAAGTCTCTATTATGAAACCCTAATTAGAAACTTCTTATCCTGAGGTTTTCCGTCTCTGTTTTTATGTTCTCTCTCTTTCTCTCTCTATTTTTTGGTTCTCAAACACACTCAGCCTTGGGGTGTCCCTGCGGGTTTCGTAGGGTTTTCTTCTTCTCTTTTGTCTTGGTTAGGTGTCATCTTCTCCTTTTTTGGTTAAGGAACACGATTGACTGGGTTAAATTTAGGTTCTGTTATTTGGAGTTTCTTCTCTACATGTTTTAATCTTGCGATTTGGGACTGGGATTTTGATTTGGGTTCTGTTATTTGGGGTTTCTGTTTTGATTATTGTCTACAAGTTTTGATCTCGCGATTTGGAGTTTCTCTTCTCGATTCTTCTCTACAAGTTTTGATCTCACGATTTAGGGTTAGAGTTTTAATTTGAGTTTTGTTATTTGAGGTTTCAGTTCTTGAGTCTTCTCTACAGGTTTTGATCTCGCGATTTTGGGCTAGTGTTTTGATTTGGTTATGTTATTTGGAATTTTTGTTCTTGATTATTCTCTACATGTTTTGAACTTGTAACTTGGTACTAGGGCTTTGTGGTTTTTCGTTTGGAGGGTGATGGTTACGGTTTGTGGTTGTTCGGTGGTGGTATAGTTTGGGGTTTCCACTGGTGGTTTGGGTGTGAGCAGATTTTGAGTTTAGCAACAAAAAGATGATAATCTATTAAGAATAATTTTTTCACGTCATTAACTTTTATTTTTAAAATTTACACCTCAATTGTGTCATGCAATCAATAACTGGACAACTCATTCAGTTTTGGCGACCAACTTGAACCATTTTTACAAAATATGGGACAACTGTGAATATCTGAAAAAGGTATGACTACTTTGAACAAACCTACCAAACCTAAGGACCAAAATAAGTATTAAATCAACTTTAATCTAGGTTAAATGATGATAAGCAAGATTCATAACAATGATACTATTAAATTATTATATCACAATAAATTAAAAATCTTTATATAATTATGATGGTAAAATTACAGTTGTGAGAGTGAGTTAGAAACAAAAAGAATTATATAAAAAATCATCAAAACAATATTCTATATAATAAAAATAAACAAAAAAATAAAAATATTAAAAATAAGTAAAAATGATAAAATGTGTGTTTTTTAAACATTTGATACACCATTAAACAAAATAGCACAACAGAAAAAAAAATGTATAATTAAAAGTATGATAAGATGAAAAGTAGCATGGAGATTTAAGAAAACTTTTCCGATATTAATGCAATCAAACTATTGAACGATAATGAAAAATGTTTCAGCGAGAAAAATTCTTTAAATTACACAAAATTAAGGATAAAATATAATAAAAAAGATAAAGTCTTTATATTATCTAGTAATGCGATTGAACACTTGAAATCGAGAGTCAAATATTTCCATGTGAAAAAAATAAATAATAAAAATAATATTAAAAAAGTGTAAAAATAATTAAATGTATCTTGAAAATTCAAATGAGTTTAAGTCGTACAATAAGTATAAATGAGAAAGTTGAGCACAAAATAAGGCTTAAGACCCATAAACCTATTACCTTCAAGTTTTGGATTAGAAGTGGTGTCAATCCCTTATATAGATTGGGTCTAGATCTCATTAGTGTTGTGTCTCCCTAGTAAACCCTCTTTCTAAAGACCCACCAATGGTATCAAAGTTGATATTTAGTCTTGGTGACTAGCTCATATGAGTACAATGTGATCCATGTATCGAAAGTTTTCCAGACAAAGGTTCAAGCAAGCGTGTTTTGTTAAGATGAAAGACCATACGAAAGAAATAATCATGATTAGGAATGTTTCTGATCAAGGGGGTGTGTACCAATGTGAAAAGAACTTAACCTTGAAGGGGAAGAGTGTTATGAATCAAAGTATGAGTCTAAGTCTCACATTGGTAAAAATGAGAAAGTTCAACAACATACAGGTATAAGACCCATAAAATCATTGTCTTAAGGTTTTAGGTTGGAAGTTGTGTTAATCCCTTATGTGGGTTGAACTCAGGTCTTATTGATGTTACGTTTTCTTATGAAGCCTCCCATCAAAAGATCTATCAATGTGAGACTCAGAATATATTTGATTCTCTAAAATTGATAATACACCATTATAACATAATTATACAAAGAAAAAAATTTATAATCAAGATTGTGATAAAAGAAAAAATACCTTAAATATGTGAGTGGATTTTATGAATTTAAGCCCATAGTAAGAAGATAAAAATGGAGATTAACATAGGGGTCAGGATATGGCAGATATAACCCATCGTCGTCCACATACCCAATTGAAAAAATTGAGTATTACATATACCCATAGTCAATGCAAGGAATTTTCATCAAATAGCATTGAGTTCCGATAATACTCACGAGAATAAGTTCATTTGTCATCCCTATTAGTCCGACATCACTTGCAACATGCCATTTCAAAACTTATTTGATGCTCCTTTCTTGTCCTGGGATGTCCTAATGTCATATTGTTTATAAAAAACATTAAAGTCAATGGAGTAGTATTCTCCACCATGATATATTTAGAGTTTTAATGTTTTTCTTAACTCTTGCTTTGATAATTTTAAATACACCAAAGATTTTTTACTTCTTGGATAAAACACATGCCCATCTACTTTTCATCTTCCTTAGATAATGGTTTTGTTGGGTTACATAAGTCTGAATGCACTAACTCCAAAAGTTTCTTTGGTCCCAATGATTTATGTGTGAAAATTAAGGTTGATGTTGTTTACTAACAACACATTTTCTCAAATTTTGAAAAGGAAAAAAATATGGAAAACATATTATTATTTTTTTTTTGAGAAAATTTAACTCCAAAATTCAAATGCTCATATCGATTTTGTCAATGAAAAAAGAGAGGATATTTTCATTTGACCATTAAATAAATTGAATGCTTTAAATCTATAGATGAAAAATTTAATTTGAGTTCATTTTTACACCAACACTAACACCTATAACAATATAAAAAGTTTCAAAGCATCATTGCTAATGATGATATTGTAGTCCTTTTCTTGTCCATCACTTAATAAATTTTTAAATCAAAAATATATAACACATTAGAAATTCTCTGAACAAAATCATTCTTTATTTTTATTTTAAATTACATTTTCTCATCACATTCACTGTAAATAAGGATGACAAAAACACTTGTACCCGTGGGTATCTGAGAATAAAATCCGTAGTGCATAGTTGGTACTCGCAGATATTTATTACTACAGATAACAAATAGTAGGTATTTTAATATCCACTTATAAATAACTCGAGTGAGGGTATCATACTATCTGTACTTACCGATACCTATTATTTTGTAAAAAATTAAATTAAAAATTTCATTTATATTTTATTAAATTAAATTTAACTAAAATTAAAATTAATTTATATTTTATTAGGTTAAATTTAAATAAAATTAAAATTTTAAATTATATTTAATTATATATTTTTTGTGATTTTATTTTAAAAAATTATAAAATATATTTTTTAAATATTCTCAGGTATCCATGGATATTTGCATGTTTTAAAATACTTGTGAATATTTTTAAACGATTATTCGACAACTAACAGGTAAATTTTTTTATTGAAAGTCAAATTGCTGATAGGTAATATCTGTATCTTATTTGATTCGTTGTTATTCCTAATTATAGAGCAAACTCCAAAGCAATAGACCAAAAATCTTTATTTAGAAACGATAAAGATTTATTCTCATTCATATTATTATTGTAGCTTATATCTACATAACATAAATCTAATTCAAAAAAAATTATTTCTTGAAAAGTCATTTGCAATGTCTATTTTCTTCTTCCATTTATGCTATATTTGACATTTTTGACTTTTCCTTGACAGAGGCCAATCTTGTATGACTTTTAGAAACATAATGACCAAATTTATGACAATTTTACCTTGTATATTTTCATGCTCCTTTGCTTTGCATGTATCTTGAGGTTAATCATTATATACTTGTAGAATTATTGTTCAAGTCTCTAGCACCTTGTTTGATGTCATGAAATTGTTGGAATGAATATTGGTAGAAGCTCTCAATGCTTTCTACTTAATTTCCGGTGGTTTAATTTTTTTATTCATGCACCAATGATGAACTTTGTAATTCATCAAATTAAAAAACATCAATGTCATAGCTAAAATATAAGATGTTTCTTTGTAATATTAATTTCTATAATAGACCTATCAATGATTTGAAACATAATTTTTTGTTTTTTAATCTTTCATCTTTAGTACATCTTGATTTAGTTTCTTTTGTCCTTCAATCAACACAAGCAATTACAACCTGTAACATATGGAACATTATAGTGCACTATAATAACCTTCTAATAATTAAACTACTAGTAAATGACTCAACTTATTCAATTCAATACATTATTTTTATAATATTTATATAATTTCTTTTATCATTCTTAAAATTTTCAAATATCAAAATATTAACAAAAGCCAAAATTATCTCAAGAAATAAAATTCAAACCTAGCTTATACATCTTAAAAGTAAATCTTCTCATAGTATATTCTCAAAGAAAAGTTTGTTTCATAATTAACATGATCACACATGTAAAGATACCATTCAAATACAAAATGAAGGTATAATTTAAAACTTAAATTAGAATATAAAATAAAATTAACTTTTCTTACTTTAGTTTCATTTATCAAATTAGATCACCTCAAGTTCATTCCTAATCATCAATTATTATAAAATAAGTTCATAGTCAACAAAAATTTCTTATATGCACCACATGTAACACTGAGTACACCCCATAATTATTTTTTTTATGGCTATTTTCAACCAAGAAGCTCCATTAGTTTACTATAACCATTACACATATTCTCACTCACTTCTCTTTTCAATAAAGCTATTATACTCTTTAAGACTCAAAACTAATCCACATACTCCAAAACTAAGATATAAATTACAATATTAATTAATTGAAATGTAAATATAATAAATTAAATTATCATATCATCAATTAACTTTATACACTTATTTATTCCATAAAAAAAAATCCCCTTTACACAGATAATTTGGAATCAATATAATATTTATTAACATTACTCAATATTACTATATTTTTAATCTTTAGACCTTGACATTGATAATTATGGTGGATGTAGCCTAATTAGCTCCACTAATATTGAATAAATTTGCTTGAAAAAAAATGTATATCTTTCAATGTATATATCTCGTATAAGACATAAATTGAAAACTTTTTTCCGTATATCTTTTATATACTGTATTAGTTGACTTTGGTACATTGTACATTGTTTTGAATGTAGTCTATCTACTTATGGAATCATGATTAGAGCAAATTTTCTTTGAAAATGTCAAAAGTCAAAAATCACTTTTATGAAAGCAATTATTCTTGGATAATGTTGATAATAATTTCAACTTAAATTATTAAAAGAGAAGTTAATTATGTCAATTAATATTCATTAGTTTTTGTCATAAATATCATCATTTTATACTTTTTCATAAATATATGTATATCAATGTTCGTTGTACATCTATATAAATATCATACCTTGTATTTATGACAGAGTTGAATTTCCACAATGTACATATATTTACATTATTAATTAATTAAAAAACATTTTAAGAATAAATATTACAACTGACCTTTTATGCAATTTGCAAATGAACTATAAAAATCTATATATTTCTTCTATCCCTACACTGTGTTAACCCTTCTTAGTAGTTTAATAGATACAATTACACCATTTCTCACTATAGAAATTTTTTATTAAAGAAAATCAAGTTTGCAATAAGAAAACTGCAATATATTTTATTTTATTTTATTGGTCTCAAATATAATTTTTAAATAATAGTTATAGCATTCAACAAGTTATAGATAAAAATTTGTAATGAAATGCTATTATAGAAATAATTTCTATAAATATATTTTGACTAAATTGTTGTAAGCATTTATATCACATTATTTCTTTTTTCAACAATGTCTAAGCCAGTATATATGATATAAATTGATCTCATGAAACTTATAGAAAATAAATTTCTAAAACTCTTTGGATTTTCATGTTACATTTTATATTATATTATATTATATTATATATATATATATATATATATATATATATATATATATATATATATATATATATATATATATATATATATATATATATATATATATATATATATATACACACACACACGTTACTTTGAAAGATAAACTTAAGAATTTACTCTAATTTTATGAATTATTGCACTTTTGAACAACCTCACTAATTTAAAATTCATTACACTTAAAAAAAAAGTAAAATCATGCCTAAAACTGTTATGTTAAAAATAAAAATATCATCACTATCCATTTATTTTTTAAAAAATTTAATTTTAAGTTATAAATACTCATAAATTTTTTTATTTTTGATTGATTTTTCATTAAATATTTTTAGTTTATCAGGTATTCAGACTTTTTATATTATTTTTCTATTAATTAGGTAACATCTTGTCTCATCCATTTTTTTATTAAAATAATAAAAATTATTTATTACTTTATTGGGTGACTTATATTTATCTCTACCTATTTACAAAAATGTACATATTAATTGAGTGACATGTATATTATTTTTCATCTTGATTATTTCAATGTCTTAATATAAATGATATTGTAATTAACATAAAATATAATTAATTTTTTATTACTTTAATAAAAATATATATAAATGAAGCAATAGAAAAATAACATTTATGTCACTCAGCTGATAAAAATACTATTCTTATTAAATAATATAAATTTAATAAAAAAATCATAAATAAAAATATTTAAAAAAAAATAATTAAAATTATTTAAATTAATGATGCACTTAAAAATTTTGATTTGTTATTTTCTTATATATTTTCTGTGTTACCGGTATGATAACTTACTACTTTTTAATAATTTTAGTTTAGTTTTTAATTTCTAGATCAGTTTTATTAGTTGACCATGAATTGTATAATAGGTTAATATTAAACTATTTGAGTCACCCATTTAAAAAAAAAAAATCTAATTTCACTGTTACATATTAATTTAACATATTTTCTCAACTCTCAAGAGAATGAAAGTTGGATGTAAGAAAAATCTTAAAGATTTTAAAACTTGAATGAGGACTGTAATCAGAAATCTCAAAAATAATAAATGCAAAATAATACATATGCAAATGGTTTAAATTTTTATCCATGAGTAATTATAAATTTAAGTATGTATTAAATTTATTAATTTATAATAATTATCATGAAATACATATTAAAAATTATTTTTATGTATTTAATTAATTAATATATTCAATCTCGTAATCCATAAAAATCTTAAACTTTAAACAAAGTAATAATTTACGTACTATATTTGATTGAAAAATAAATTATCATTATTAGAAATTTCATTGTGGATACTATTTCTAATAATCCGATAGTGATAAATCCAGAAAATGATTTCCATGATTACTCATCTCATCGTCATCACCATCGCATTCAATTATGACTTTGATTTGTACACAATGAACCATGCATGTCTCTTACAGACAATGGAGAAAAAAACAAACAAATAAATAAATATATTACAGGTAATAAATTTATTTGCATTAGAAAAACTCTACGACCCCACTCACCTTATCCCAAAAGAAATTCGACACGTGTATTATGTTGTACCCAAAATTTCGTAAATAAAAAATATTAATATTAAACTTTGAATTCTCAAAAAGTTTCAAGAAAAGTATAAAAAATTGAATTAATAACTGATTAATAGCATTAATCAGAATAAAAGTATTTAATATAGTTATTAATAAATATAATATGCAATTAATAACGCATTAATTACTCAACCATAACTGAAACTTTTAATCTTTTATAATTTCTTCAAATATTATCATGATCATCACAATATAAAATTTCTACTTTTTAAGTAAAAAAAAAAGTTGCTATTTATATAGCTTTATTCACGTTAATCTTATAGCTAAAATGTTCCTTTATTCACGTAATCACACCCTCTCAGTAAATATATTTACTTTTATACATTCTTATAAATATAAACATTAGCCATAATATACTTAAAATTAAATTCAGAAAAAAAATCTATAAAAATGAAGAAAACCAATCCATTTAACTTTTTTCTGAAAAAGTAAAGTACAATAATTTTAAGATAAAAACAATAAAAATTATTATTATTACAAAATGTTCATAGAAACAGAATATTCGATTGGTATAAGAAATTTATCAAAATTATATATTTTGAGATAAAAATAATTTTTTTTACCTGTATAACTTTTTTACATTATTTGACATTATTTTTTTAATTTTTTTAAAATTTTATATTTTTCAATAATTTTATTTTTATATTTTGTTTAAATAAATATAAAAATATATAGTATTGTTACTAAAAAAATATAATAATAAACTAAAGGGTTAAATATGTTTTTAGTCCCAATATGTTTTTAGTCCTTATATTTTAGGATGATTTTGGTTTTAGTCCATTCAATCAGTCCTTCAACTTTTAGAAAACTCTGTTGTTTTTAGTCCTTTTTACCAAATGAACTTTATTTGTTGTTTCAAACACATTTCATTATTATAGCATTTGGTAAAAAGGACTAAAATCAGAGTTTTCTAACGACTAAATTGTATCTTAGTTTAACAATGGACGAAAACCAAAATCATCCCAAACACTAGAAACATATTTAACCCTAAACTAAATTTTTTTATTACGATTTTAAATTAAAAAAAAAAAAACAAGTACTGACAACAATTGAACCTTAACATGCGGCGAAGCGAGCTCTCCTTCACCACCGCGACGCGCCATTACATACTTGTTTTTTCACTCTCATTTTTTTAATTTTTTTTTCTCTCTCACACATCTTTCTTTCTCTCTCTATAAATCTTCTCTTCTGTGTCACTTTTGTCAACAAAAAAATCAGAACAAAACTCCCCAAAATCTGTTTCTCTTACCTTCAATTAATACCAAAACCATTTACATTTTCTTTCTTCTTCCTCTTTCCTCTTCTTCTTGAACTCCAAATTCTCCATCTTGTACCATAAAAAAAAACTTCAACTTTTTTAGTTTCATGGAGCATTTATAAAACCCAGAAGTGTCAATCAATTACATCTTGCATTTTCTAGCTTAAAATATTGAGTGGGTGCACTTTGTCCATATCCTCCATCCCTTTCAATTTCACAGATTCAGCTCTTGATTTTCCTCTTTCCATGAAAAATGTTCCAAATCTAGTTCACCTTGTTTGATTGAACAACATAACCCAAAATAAAAATATGATCTTTTGCGTTTTCTGTGTCACCCTCTTGTTCACAATGAGAGAGACTTGAGAGCTTCCTATATATCCAAAACAGAAAATTTCCTTAAACCCCATTTTCTTCGTCTGCTGTTTTCTGTTTTCTCTGCATTTTCTCTCACTTTCTCGAGAAAATCACTCACAAACGACAATGCCCTCTTCCATCACTTCCATCTCTTCCTCCTCCTCCTTTTCAACCTCTTCCTTCACGTGCTTCTCTGCAACTTCTCCATCCAACCTGCAACGCTTTCTTCAATGTGTCACTCCTCGTGTTCCTTCTCAGATTCTACCGAAGGTAATTGTTTCTTTTATTTTGATTTATATCTCAATTTTGATTTTCTGCGTTTTGTTTCTCTGGGTTGTGTTCAAGTTCCATTCTTTGTCCTCTGGGTTGATTATCTTTGTTCCGATTCATCCGACGGTGCGTTTGTTTGTTCATTTCTGTTCATATACTTTATACTTCTTTTAATCTGTGTAATTACTACACGCAGAAACTGGAATTTTTTTTTTCTTTAATTTCTATATTGTTTCTTTTTTCCTTCGTTTTTTTATCTGAATGAATAATTGGGATGAATAATTGGGAGGTGAAATGTTTCTTAATTCTTATAAAATGTCAAAAAGATGTCACTGGTTTCGATTTGCACAATAGAAGTGTCATCAACACATTTTTTTTTTTCATTTTTTTATTAAAACGATGACAGTTTTTTCTTTTCATTTTTTTGCATTAAAACTAAGAGAGAGAAATTCGTTAAATAATGGAAAATAAAAACAATATTCTTCTTATGAAGAATTTTAGTAAAACAAATTCTTCAAAATAAGTAATTAATATTCCACACTGAATAAATACTTTTTGCATTGACTTTTTGACATGTTATTTAATTAAAATTAAATTTAATAACTATGTCTTAATGATTTTAGCCAATTTTATCTGTTTTAAGGTTTTGAAATGAATTTAAGATAACTATATAAAACAGTGCCATTTAGAAAAAGTTTATCTATCATAATTTAATTGATTTTATATTATTTTACCGTTTTGGAATGAATTTATATTACGGTTATAAATTAAATTTCCTTTTGTTTAACTGTGTGTATAATTTTTTTATTTTGTCGGTTTTCAAAATATTTGTACCTGTCACATTCATTTATGAGAATATGATAGTGGGTTTTTTTTTAAAAAAAACAAATTAATTTATTTATTGTAATTTCCAAAAGTGGATTGAAAAATAAAAAATTAAAGATGTGGCTTTGTTCTTTCAACATCCTATCTCAGCTAATAAATGAGAATATCAGTGTCTTTTTCTCTTTCAAAAGAACTGTGTAAAATATATGTTTTGTAAATGAAATTTTGTAATAATCAAAATGAAAAAAAAATATTTTTCTATTTAAAAATAATAATATTAGTTACTGTTTTTTATTATATGTTTTGTTTGCATGTTCAATAAAAGTTAAAAAATGCGTTATTTGTTAACTGGCATAACATTAATGAATTAAGAGTTTAATTGTAACCGTTGATTAATTATGATATTAAATTTTTAAGTTTGACGAAATACATTTATATTGAATTAATAACTTTAACGGGCCAGGATATTTTACACTTAATATAAAAAATAATATCTTATTATCACTAGTATTTTCATAATTCTTGTATTATTTTTTTTTGCGTGATTTTCTGTGGATAAACTAAAACGATGTGGTAAAGTAAAACCTTTGTTTTGTGTCAGGGAATATCCATTTGATGCCCTTTGAAAAATCTTTGTCCACGTGTCATTTTATAATTATTATGGTGCATAAAGGAAATTTTGAATCATGGTGGACATTGACACCAGTGTTTTATTGCTCCAAGAAAAATACCTTCTTTTTTTTTTATAATTATTAATTTTTATTAGTTTAGAAAAGTCAGATTATAAGTTTTTTTCTTTATAAATTTCATTTATTATTTTGTCTTTTCTTAACCCAATTGCATGAGATTAGTCTTCCTATGTGGATATGAGATTTTCCCCTTTATCCTTCCAGTTTGGAAAAAATGGAAAGTAAATAACTAATTAGGCATTTTTTTTATATACTTTGCTTGTAGAATTCAAATTTGATGACACTTACCCTAATCATTTTTTGGTTAGAAAATTCAAAAAATCTAGATTAGGAAGGTGTTTTTTTTTATCAATTAGGCAAATTTTCAAAAAGAGGGATCATACAGAGTCTGAAAATCTGATATATTTCTGAGGGAATTCTGATGGCTTTTGTCTTAATTAGGCATGAACGAGGGGTAATTGTTTATAGTCAACATGGTTATAGGTGGAAATTATGATACTTGATTTTGACTTGGAGAGAAAATATGAGGTTCAAGGGACAAGGGCCAAACTTTTAAGATAAAATCATAGTTTTTCATTAATGAGATGAGTGTGTTTTTGTGGCTGCTGCTACTTTACATTATGTGTCGTATGTGACGGGGAAATTGGTCATTGTACATTTTGTGGGCAAGCCAATAGTTTTGATTCGTCGTCTCGTGAAAAAATGTTCATACTAGTATTATAATTGTTCATTATTTGTGACAACCTATTACTGAGAAAGATATGTCCTCTGTGATTTTCCTACTTCCGTTTTCAAAGCTCCCAAGTTGTTACAATGTCATTTATTGAGTGGTTTTCCATCAGCATCTGCTGTTTTTGAGAATCAGTCAATGCTTTTTGGCTTTCCATAAGGGAGACAAATGAAAAGAAAACAGGGTTTCTGGAATATGCTAGGTGCTACCAAAACCTATGCTTTTCAAGCTGTTACTGCTTTTTGGCTAATATCTTTTTTTGTCTACTGTTACTTATATTTTATCATATTCTGTTGGCCTAAACTCTGTCTTCAATTCATTGGTAGTTTATAAACATCATTGTGGAAGAAATAAGGAATTTGTATTTTCCATTTTAACTCTAGTTTCTTACACATAACCTCTTTAGCAATATTTGACGGTGTAATGAGTTTACTTTACATGCATTGCTGCTATAAAGAACTTGTCAGTGGGAAGCACTGCTATTTTAAAAATGAACAAATTTACTGGTCATAACATAACTGTTTGCTATTGATTAACAGTATAAAATCGTTTACATATTCAGTGTATATACTGTCTACTCTTGCATTAGTTGTCCTTTTGTAATAACTACTTTTTTTTTATAGTCAAGAGATTGGAGGAAGTGAAGTTGTGTTAGTTAGTGCTGGATGTGTTAACGTTTCTATTGATTAATTTATTAGAAGGAAGAAGGACCATTACCCGGTGATTGGTATCCTTAATTTTCTTTGCTTTTATCATGTAATTTGCAGAGCTGCTTTAATGATCTAAATCCCCTCTGGCAGCCTCTTGGCAAGGAGAAAGTTGAATACTTCACTCTTCAAGACCTTTGGGACTGCTACTATGAATGGAGTGCATATGGTGCTGGTACTCCAGTGATGTTGGAGGATGGTGAAACTGTGACTCAGTACTATGTTCCATACCTATCTGCTATCCAAATCTACAGCAACAAGTCTGTTGCAGCATCTCGGTATGTAGGACACAACAATGCCTAGAATGTATGTGCTAAACATGTCAAGAAAATGGTGTAATTGATTTTTTGTTTTGTGTTATGCAGCAACCGGAGAGAGGATAGTGATGGAGTTGAATTTGAAAGTGATTCATGGAGTGAGGATAGTTCAAGTGATAACCTTTCTAGATCATTGAGTAACAATTCCAGCAAATCTTGGGAGGATGCTGTTTCTGAGGATTCATGCTGTGATCAGGAGGGTTCCTGGCTAAGGGATAACAAGCTTGGCCACCTTTACTTACAGTACACTGAGATGGCTTCTCCTTACTCAAGGGTTCCTCTTGCTGAGAAGGTATCCTTATTTTATCAAGCAGCACTTTTTACCAATGGAAATAACATATATTTTGGATTTGTATGTCACTACACTCACCTGTTACATTGTTTTTGGTTTTCTTGTTTCAGATTGATGAGTTAGCTCGAACCCATCCTGCATTACTGACATTGAAGAGTGTGGATCTTTCCCCAGCAAGTTGGATGGCTGTTTCTTGGTGAGCATAGTTTGTTGCTATCTCTCTGAAGATTTGGTATTTAACTGAACTGAACATGTCATGTGATAATGTGGTTGATCTCATGGCAAAGTTCATCTTATCTTGTTTGTTACTTTCTATCAGATGATTAGCCTCTGTTAATTTCCATAGTACATATATGTTATACTGAGTTTTCATCATTGAATAGGTACCCAATTTATACTGTCCCAAGCCGAAACAATGAAAAGGAATTGGAAGCATGCTTCCTCACTTACCATACTCTGTCATCATCTTTCGAAGGTATCTCAATCTTTTGCTTTTCCAATCAATAATTGTATTTTCAAATATGATCAGATAAACATGCCAAAGAGTAGATTATACTATATTTCTTTCTAAAAGCTATGTGAAGAGGTTAGTAAGTGCTACACACAATTTCATTTGGCTTATCAGTATATGACAAAGTTAAACATTATTTTGAGAGAAACTCAATGATGAGCATTGCATAACCCCTAAGGTTCTTGGCTTGTTTTTGGTTCACATAATATGTTGTGAATATGATCTCATCAAATGTGTGTGCAGATTGTGCAATGGAGTGTGATGAGATGGAAATAGGGAATGATCTATGTTGTTCCAACGAAGGAGAGAACTGCAAGAAACAGAAAAGTGACCATGTTTCTCTCCTGCCCTTTGGACTAGCTACATACAAAATGCAAGGAGATGTTTGGCTAAACACTGACCCTTATGACAATGAGAGCATATCCTGTCTGTACAGTGCAGCAGACTCTTGGTTGAAACAGCTCAATGTCCATCACCATGACTTCAACTTCTTCACATTACATTCCACCCTGTAAATTGGCTGAGCCATCACCATCTTCATCCTTCACTGACATCACTTTGTTAGGCTCTGAACTCTGACACCGGCCTAAGAAAAAATGGTTCCCCTGGAAACATTCACAAACTGAGGAGTTATATCTCAAAAGAGAGTGTATAACCCCATGGAATGTAGAGTTTTGTTAAAGGGGTGAGTTTTTTTACCTACCATTTTTTTAATAGTACTCTTTTTGAGTAAGGTTATAACAGTTTGTTTAGGTAACTGAACTGTCATAAGTGTCTTGTACTATATACCTTTTCTTCTCCAAACTTTTCATCAATTACATTCTTGTATATTTTCCTATTTTCTGCACTTGTTAGTTTTAAGGAAGAATCTGTTGTTTTATTCTCTTCCCATTGTAGAACTGTTGCTGTTTAAAAAGAACAACCATTCTTGAAAATGTAGTATTATCAAAGAAAGAAAAATGTTCTTCTTATGTCGAGATTAAGGTAGTATTTGCCAGAAGGATATTTTAGGAGGATGGAATATGATGTGATGTTTTATATTATATTTGGTGCATTCCAAATATAAAAAGTGGAAGTGTATTTTGTACGAGAGAATAAAAAATTAACTTAAAACAGGACATTTAGTTTTAGTAAAATGGTTGTAATGAACATTGGAAAGTTCTATATTATTTTAGTGTCACTATGGATAAAAAAAAGGAAAGTTATTATTCTCTCCCTTTCTTCTTATTTATCTCCTCCTAAAGAAGATTGTTCCTTTTAATAAATTGACTTAGAATTTTAGTAATTTTTTTTTTTACTTTTTTTTTTTCTTTCGTCTTTAGTCTTTTCAATAATTTTAAATTATATTTAAATTTATTTTGCTACTCAATTGAGTTTTTTTTAAAAAATTGTTTATTAAATTTTGAATGTCTAATTTATCAGAGTTTGAATTATTTTCTATATTTGGATCATCTAATTTTTTTTATGATTTGTTTTTCATTTTTTCCGTTCACCTTTCTTTATCATCAATAAAGAATCATTCCATCTAGCTCAATTCTTCTAAATACCAACAAAAATTTATTTGAGCATCTCATGGGTATCTCTCACAAATCTAAATTTTAAGTAGGTATAATCAACTTACATGCAACTTCTACTCAAGTTTTAACAACAATCTATAAATCATAAAAGAAAAATAAAATAGGAAAATGGTGGTGGAGAAACAGATAAAGCAAAGGCAAAAGGGTAATGAAAGGGGAATGGTGGAAAAGAGATGAAAAAGAAAGAAGGGTAATGGGTTAAAGGTGAAAAAGGATGGAAGAAGAATATAAATAAACCTTAAAAAAAAATAGGAGTTCCAAACGTAAAAGATAACCTAAATTTAATGCTATAATATTAATTTAACTAAAGAATTACTGTAAAATTTCAGAAAATAATATTTTACAAGAGGTAGTAATTTAAAATCAGGGAGACTAAATTATTTTAATATTAAAAGAGTTTTTATATAAATAGTTTTGTTATGAACGTAATTTTATAATTTAAAAATGCACTATCTTTCTAAAAGTAATTTTTTAGAGTTATATATCTTTTTTCTAGGAGTTTTCGTCTCCCATTCATCTCTTTAAAGATCGAAAGCCGCCTGAGTGATCACCGTAAAAAAATCTTCAAGTTTAATCAATCAGTTTCTACAAAAGAGTAAGTTGATTTCTACTCTTTTTTTCTTATTCTGTTTTATTCTCTTTGCATGCATATCATTTGTGGTTGCATGTGTTATCTGAGTTTCGTATGTGACTCTCTATTGATAATTGATTCTAAGGACGTGCCCTAATCATGATTCCATTGGTTGTAAGTGTAGTTAGGGTCCTTTGATATATGGAAGTTGTTTGGGGTTTTATAGAGTCATTTGGTCTTATGTAGGTAAAAGAAACTAAACACCTTGTTTTTAATTTTGTAGTAACTGATAATCTAATTTGGTATGTGAAATTGTATGGAACTATTGTTAAATCTATGTTGAATTATGTGATAGTGTATTGTATGAAATATCAAATTGATGGTTTAGATGGCTTGTTGAATTGAAATTGCTTTGGACGAGTTGAGCATGATAGAAAACTTGTTTTCGGGTTGGTCTTTTGCTATTAAACTATGTTTTGTTAATAGGTTAGAATGACGGTGAGAAGTTGGTTTAGAATTTGGTGGCTTTTGGGTCCAAATTAGGGATTTTGATAGGTGAATTTCTCGAGAAGTTGATTTGGGGAGAAACCTAATGTTTAAGGTCTATTTTTGGGTCATTTAAGACTTGTTTAGCCATCAAGTTCATCCAAATTTGGTTTAAAATGTGTAGCATATGGTATGTGAGTTTTCTTAGTGTTGGGTTGATCTAGTGCACCTAATTCTTGGCCAAAAGAGCAAAATGGTATTCAATTTGGTCATAATCATGTTTTTGAATCAATTGTAGTGTCAAAGATACCAATTTGGTCATTTAGATGAGTCTAAGATGCAACTAAATCAAAATTCAAAGTTATTGATTTCTAGTATAGGGCTGAGTGGTACTAGTATAAGGCTAAGCGCAAGAAAAAAAATGAGCCTTTGACTCTTGGGCGTTGAGCGGTTCTTCTAAGTGCTGAAAGTTGCCCAAGTCAGTGAGTCATTGGTTTTTGGATGGTGGGCGATATTATGGAACATTGAGTGTTGTTCTAAGCATTGAGCATCACTTTCCTCCATAGGTCTGGTTTCTTTTTCCTCTTTAATTCGCTGGGCGAGGGCTTGGCTCGTTAGGCGAGAAGAATTGTTTACTAGGCACTAGTATCTTGTCGTTGGGCGTCTTGTTTCAAGTTCTTGTGTTGTTTCCTTTTCCTTTGTTTTCCTTGTTTGGTTGAGTGGTTTATATAGCTTTAATACTTATTTGTGTGGAATTAATGGATTCTTTATGGATGGTAAATATAGATGGGTGTATAGATTAAATATGTTGTTAAAGGGATTCCATGGGGAACTCCTTATTGTTGTTTCGTAGTGTAATGTATTAAAGTAGGGACTTCAGGATTAGTACGGACTTCAAGATTAGGGGATGATTTTGACACTCTCAATAAGTCTCAATCTCAAGAAGAGATTAATGGTTATGTCGTGGAGAGTAACAAATTGTCCTTAGTCTAATAGTCATGTATTGGTCATAGATGTTTGGCGGAGGATTAATCTTGGTGTATGGTAGTTTGAGGTGGGTGAGTTGCTTCACAACACACGGGACAGGTCTACATCAGTCCGACATCAATACATGTATCCGAATAGTTGAAGTCTATAGTTGATATGTTTATTTTTGTATTGATTGATTTGAACAATTATTGAGATATTGATTATTTAAATTGTATGAATGATCTTTGCTACTTTAGCTTACCATTTTGTCTTTGCTTGTTTGTATATGCTTGTTTTCTCTTTTGCAATGATCAACTTAATGATATAACCTTAAGAAATGTTTTTGGTGAGCAGGTGCTAAAAGGAGCTAGAGTTGAGACATAAACTAAAAAATTTTGTTACTTTCATTGATTTTTGTATATTCATTATAATATTTCATATATATATATATATATTGCTATTATAAGTATTATCTGAATGTTTGTAATAACATTTTATATAATTTCTTTGAATTAATAATAAAATATTATATAATAGAATACTATAAAAATTAGAAAGTTACAATTACTTTTTATGTAATAAGTTTAATAAAAAATAAGTATTCAAAATTAGTTATGTGACCTGTTAAACATATTATATATATTAAAATGGACTTTCTCTTAGGTCTCACCCATTACCAATAAATGACTTTTTATTAACGGTCAATCAATGATTGTTATTATTATTGATTACCTTGTAACTACCTCAATGGCTTTCGATAAAGAAAGCCTACTGATTGGTAAAGAAAGTCGTTGAGGTAATTACATGTAATTAGTAATAATAACAATCATTGATTTACAATTAATAGAAAGTCGTTTATTGGTAATGGATGAGACTTAAGGGAAAACCCATTTTAATATATATATATAAATATATATTTGACAGGAAAGGTAGGGAAAACCCATTTTAATATATATATATATATATATATATATATATATATATATATATATATATATTTGACATGAAGGTAAGGTAACGAATTCCGATTATTCATTTTTTTATTACAAAACGTCGAAGTATCTTTGACAAGTATCCTACCACGCGGCTTAGACAAGGAGGAGAGAGAGTGAACAACGCAATTTGGATAATGGAAATCATTAGGAAGTTCATCCGATATGCAGAGCAACTTTGAAATACTTTGAGTAAAGGATTTTAACTCTTACCCGAAATAATTAGTGTACGGTAGTATGTCTTACACGACCGGTTACTCCAAACGGTCAAATTATATCTCGTATCAAATATTTGACCGAACGGTCAAATATTATATCGTATCTTGGCTAGACCGAACGGTCAAGTATTATATCGTATCAAATAATATCTCAACAGAGATATTTCAGGTGAGTTTGTTTATATTTCATACGGTTTATATTCTATTATGTTATATTGATTTTATATCGATCCAAAGCCTATAAGTAAAGACCAAAAGGCTCCAAGCAAGGTACGCACAATCTAACCTACAATGCACTAATTCCACACCCATACTCTCATACTTGATCGAGTTTCACACTCTCGCCGTTCCAAGCATCCACTTGTTGAGAACAGAGAGTCTCCTATACCGACATCTAACTTGATCTTCGGAGTACCATTACAGGTACCACCCCCCTCCTGGGCGAAGAGCGAAGAACGTGCGGAACTGAAGGACGGACGGCGGAGACAACTGAAGATTTCACATTAGAAGGAAGCGGAAAAGCGCCATCGAGGTCAGTGCTTTCGGTCCCAGTAAATTCCTACCGAAACATTTTGGCGCCCACCGTGGGGCCGAAAGTGAAGACTCCCAATGGTGACCACGAGAAGCATGGACGATATTGATCCTACAGAGCTCCTAACACAACTTCAGGCTCAACTCGAACGACAGTCCCAGATGATTCTCCAGCAGCAAGAGGCGCATCAACAACTCGTCGCAGAACTAGCACAACTTAAAGAAAAACAACAGGAAGCAACGGAAGACAATAGCCACACCGACAACCCTAATCATGGCCGCCGCAACGGCCGAAACAACCACCATCATGATGATAGTGGTCCTCCACCACGATCACCAGAACTGCTACCCTTCATTGAGGAGATTATGCAGACTGCAATGCCCGACCGACCGCCCCCTCAAATCGAAAAATTTGATGGAACAACGGATCCGGAACACCACATCAGAAACTTCATCGACTCTATGGTTTTCTATTCCGATAGTGACCCGGTCAAATGTAGGGCTTTCTCCCTATCCTTAAAAGGAGAAGCACTTGAGTGGTACTATACTCTCCCCCCTAACACAGTGGATAGCTTTCGCACTGTCATCACCTTATTCAGAAGGCAATATGCCTCCAATCGGAAACAGGAGATAACACCGGCGGAATTAGTAAATACTAAACAAGGGAAGGATGAAACCTTGAAGGCCTTCATGAAAAGATACAATGAAATCGCACGACGAGTCAAAGAGGTTAATCACTCTTTTATTATTAACAATTTACCTTCATGCTTGAAACCAGGATACTTTGCCGAGAAACTGTATGCGCGGCCACCGAAAACCATGGAAGAACTCCAGGGAAGAGTAGCTGAATTCATCCGCATGGAGGATATGCGAATTGCACAAAGAAAGCAACAACAAGAAGTCTCTACAAGCAGAAACCAAAAGGAGGGCAAACAGTTGTTCAATAGTAGTAACAAAAGTGTAGGTACGTTCCATAAGGATTTCAACCGGACACCCAAGTTTGACCATTATTCCGCTATTAATGCACCCCGGGCAAAAATCCTTGAGGAAGCCCTTAGCACGGAACTTCTCTCGATCAGAAAGCTCCATTCACCCAAAAATGCTGATAGAGGAAAACACTTCCAATACCATCAAAACCTGGGGCATACTACTGAAGAGTGTGTAACACTCAAAGATAAAATCGAAGAGCTCATCCGTGCAGGCCATCTTCGTAAGTATGTGGAGAAGGATCAATCGTGGACAAGAGGTTCGTCAAGGTCTCCACAAAGAAACACCGAACGACAATACAAGAAGGAGGAGCGAAAACATAGGCGAAGTCGCAGCTGCAGCCATAGCTCTGACTGTACAGTCCGAGGACGTATCGACTAGAAGATATAATGAAAAAGCCCTTCCCAACATTTGGAAGGCGACTCATCTTAAGTTTACAGTAGTTAGATTTTGATGTTATGTTTATTTCAATTAAATTGTTTTGACATGACTTACGTTTTTACACTGTTGGTATGAATAAAGCCAGGCAGTTCCTTCAAAAACATATGTTCGCCCATTCGGCCTCCCAAATACAATGTCATTCGGCCTTACAGTGCAGATGACAGAAGCATGCACTCTCGTCTTAAACCGAGTAGTGGGGAACGTTCTCTGTGAACACTCACTCTCGTCCTAAACCGAGCGGTGAGGTTCTACACGGACTCACTCTCGTCCTAAACCGAGCGGTGAGGTTCTACACGGACTCACTCTCGTCCTAAACCGAGCGGTGAGGTTCTACACGGACTCACTCTCGTCCTAAACCGAGCGGTGGGGAACGTTCTTTGTGAGCGCTCACTCTCGTCCACAAAACCCAGGGAACGCTCTCTGAGAACCCCTGGTCCTAAACTAAGCGGTGAGGTTCTATACGGACTCACTCTCGTCCTAAACCGAGCGGTGAGATTCTATACGGACTCACTCTCGTCTTAAACCGAGCGATGAGGTTCTATACGGACTCACTCTCGTCCTAAACCGAGCGGTGAGGTTCTACACGGACTCACTCTCGTCCTAAACCGAGTGATGAGATTCTATACGGACTCACTCTCGTCCTAAACCGAGCGATGAGATTCTATACGGACTCACTCTCGTCCTAAACCGAGCGGTGAGGTTCTATACGGACTCACTCTCGTCCTAAACCGAGTGATGAGATTCTATACGGACTCACTCTCGTCCTAAACCGAGCGGTGAGATTCTATACGGACTCACTCTCGTCTTAAACCGAGCGGTAAGATTCTATACGGCCTATAACGCCCGTTAAAGACATCGAGACCCACCGATTCTCGGTCCAATAAATACATCGAGACCCACCGAGTCTTGGTTCTATACGGCCTATAACGCCCGTTAAATACATCGAGACCCACCGAGTCTCGGTCCAACAAATACATCAAGACCCACCGAGTCTTGGTCATACACGGCCTATAACGCCCGTTAAATACATCGAGACCCTCCGAGTCTCGGTACAACACAAACATCAAGACCCACCGAGTCTTGGTTCTACAGGGACTATACTTACACCAAACCGACCGTTATTGATCCGATCAAGCCTATTTGTTTCAAGAGCGAGCATCAACATTAAAGACAAAGTTGTTCCACACCGTTCGGCCATTATCCTTCCCAACACTCTTTAAAGTCCTGCAGTCACGCCAGGCTAAAGCCTCATCCCTCCTTTGGACTTGGGGGGCATGATGTACGGTAGTATGTCTTACACGACCGGTTACTCCAAACGGTCAAATTATATCTCGTATCAAATATTCGACCGAACGGTCAAATATTATATCGTATCTTGGCTAGACCGAACGGTCAAGTATTATATCGTATCAAATAATATCTCAACAGAGATATTTCAGGTGAGTTTGTTTATATTTCATACGGTTTATATTCTATTATGTTATATTGATTTTATATCGATCCAAAGCCTATAAGTAAAGACCAAAAGGCTCCAAGCAAGGTACGCACAATCTAACCTACAATGCACTAATTCCACACCCACACTCTCATACTTGATCGAGTTTCACACTCTCGCCGTTCCAAGCATCCACTTGCTGAGAACAGAGAGTCTCCTATACCGACATCTAACTTGTTCGTCGGAGTACCATTACAGGTACCACCCCCCTCCTGGGCGAAGAGCGAAGAACGTGCGGAACTGAAGGACGAACGGTCTGAAGGACGGACGGCGGAGACAACTGAAGATTTCACATCAGAAGAAAGCAGAAAAGCGCCATCGAGGTCAGTGCTTTCGGTTCCAGTAAATTCCTACCGAAACAATTAGTAAAAAGGAAATATTAAAAAAAATTAAATAAAAACCTTAAATATGTAACTGAATTATTAGTTGTTGAATTTGAAAGAAAGCATTAACCCGTGAGGGCAGGATGATTGTCACTTTGACATGTGTGTGGATTTTGTCAAATGTAAATTTCTTTAAATTGAAACTTAGACAAGAGGAGGAACATGATATGAGAAAATCAAAAATAAGGTATTTGTCTCTGTCATTGGTGTTCACCGGGCATTAGGAATAAGGAAAATGGCACTATGTTATTGGCCAAGACGATTGTGGCTCATAAGCCACACTGCACCTATGACTTCTTTCTCTCATTCATTTTATCTATCTACTCTTTAATTTCATCAACACTTTTCAACTTTCATATTGTGTTTGTGAAAATTACTTCAAGCTCCAAAACTTAATTCATAGTTCAAATGTTAATTAAAAGTTAAAAGTTGTTAAATTAGCTTTTTATATTATAAATATGAATAATGATATTTTGATAACATTTATTTTTATAACATTTTAAGATTATTTATGTATCAATAATAATAATTATAAACACCAACATAAACTAATCACGTAATGATACTTAGATAATATTAAAATGTTATAAAGTATATATTATCCTATAAATATTAAGTAACTTAAATAACGGTTGTTAAATTTGGCTAATAAAAATTATAATTGCCTCAAATTTGTGGTACTAAAAACAACATATAATTTATGCTGATAGAGAGAGAAATTTTCGCTGCGTAGTCAAATAAAAGTATATCCTTCTGTACTATAAATTAGATTTCCACCAAAATAAATAGTATACTAGTATAATGATATTTCAATTCATTATATATTGGAAATATTATTTTGTTAGAAAATAAAATTTTATCACAATTTTGTTTATAAAAAATATTTATAAGATAAAAAAAATATTAAAATCATTTTAAATTTCTATATCTAAATTATATAGATCTGATTATGCATGTAAAAAAAAGTTTATAAAGAAAAGGTTGGAAATTTCGTATTCAACACATAAATTGGAAACGCACAATCCAGCGAAGGCGGTTTCTTCTGCAACTTCGTAATTAAAAATATTTCTCTTTCGAGAAGATTCTAGATTCAATAGTTTAGAAAGTTTTGTTATTATATAATCTAGAAATTAAGAATTTAGATATTGTATTTTAGGTTATATAATTTAAATTTATTATTGTTAATTAGTAGAAATATATGCATTTCCACATGTTTTTTTTCTTTTCGCATTTGTTGTAGATATAATTAATTTAATTTAAAAAATTAAATTTAAATAAAATATTATTAAATTAAGCATAAAACATAAAAAAATCATATTAAATAAATTTAACAAATATTGGGATCAAATATTCTATTAAGCCTAGAAATTTTGTAATATAAAAGTACAACCTAAAATGATTATCAAAAGACACATGCATATATTTTTGCGTTTAATATTCTTTTTGAAGAAATTAATTTGAGAGTTTTATAATGAAACCATATTGAAAATGTAATGGAATTGGAAATGTGATATTACAAAAATTCAAGAACTGAAAATGAAATTTGGAAAATAAAAGCTCAGTTCACATATTTATCTTATTTACATATTATCTTATTTATATAAATGTTTGTTACAATATAAAAATATATAATAAAAAAATCATCGTAGAAACTATAAGTTATTCTTAACTCTCGAGTCAGAGTATGATTATAACAAGATCATAAAATATAATAGTAAATTAACTATTCAAATTAAAAATATAATATAAATTGTTGGAAAGATGACACATATTATAGGTAATAAACGGAAGCAAAACTCTAAATGAAGTATACATAAAAAATACTAGAGGAGATAAATAGTATTTTTAAAATGTTTTTGTAAGGCATGACTTATAAATAGAATTGTACTATATGTGTAGGAGTTGAGTGTATAAGATAAATAAATAAGAATTCTACTAGACAATGACATAATAAACTAAACTATAGTTTTAAAAAGAAGAAAACAATAAAACACAACAACTTTTATACTGATTCATTGAATCTTGAACTATGTCTAGTTTTTACTTAAGAACTTTTAAAGCGTTTTATTTACACGAGTTTAATTCATTCATGGTTTGTTGGATGTAAAACCAACGACAAGTGCACCGGTCGTAGCGTAGTAAGTGATAAATATCGTTCCCTTCCAAGGGACTTGTGCAACACATGACAATTCTTCATTTCATAACTTATTTAGACATCAAAGTGCACAAAAACACAAGAAACTCATTTTGGTATTTTTATCAAACAATTAGTGTGCAAGAAATTTAACATAGAGTATTTATAAGGTTTAATACCTATTTTGGTCCCTCCTTTGGAAGGGTTTGTTCAAAGTGGTCCTCCCTTTTTTAAAAAGTTCACTAAAGTCCTACTTTTTGCACAAACTGTGCAAGTTAGTCCTTTTTGCTAACGGCGTTAACTCTACTAACGGCAGAGTTGCTTAGCTGGCAAATATTTGATGAGTTGTACAGATTTTGTTGGAGTGGCAGTGTGACGTAATTATACGTGTTGAAATCACTGACCTCATCAGCGCGACTACAGGTATCACCAGAGCCATGGCCAGCCACGACGTCGTTGTTGCCTCTCGCTCTTCTCGCGTGAGATATTGTCCTCTTCATGAATCGCCCCCTGGGCAAGCTTGGCCACCGCACCAGCCAGCACGCCATCCATCCAGCCACCGTGAGCAACCGCTGTGCTACAGCCTCTGCCGAATTGCCACCGGAGCGAGCCCAGCTGTCTCGAACCAGGACACCACCATCGTCACCAATCATGGCCCAAGGTCGCTGCCGGTCATCGCCGGCCACCTTTACCGCCACAACCCAATCCACCTCTACCCCTAAAACCCCAACGCCACAGCCATCACCTAAAACGCTACTGCGCCCTTCACCCTCGAAGGTTTCACTGCTTAATTAACAGACAACACAAACACAGAGGCTTGCCAAGCTAATGCTTGGGGATTCTATGTGATGGGTTCCCTGTTTTCTGTTGTTTCCCTTTGTAGGTTTGAGTGACAATTAACAATGGTGTGATGAAGAAGAAGGTGGTGTTGCTGGCAGAGGATGATGACACCGGCGAGGGGAAGGGTGGCGACGAGGAAGCTACCTATGGTAGCAACGATTACTTGGAAGGCGTGGTCCATAGGAGGGGTGGAATTTGGAATGCACAACATAGTGTAAGATGAACTGATTGTCTAGTAGCCCCTAGCTTTTTGCAGGAGGAAATCAATTCTATTAAAAGTTACCTTGTTGAATAAAAGGCTTCCTGGGCAGTTACTAGTTGCTCTATAATGGCAGATAGTTGGATAGATAAACAGGGTAGGACAATCGTTAACTTTCTGGTTTCTTGTCCTCATGGTGTATACTTTGTTTCTTCAGTTGATGCCACTAATGTAATAGAAGATGCACCAAATTTATTTAAGCTTCTCGACAAAGTAGTGGAAGAATTAGGTGAGGAAAATGTAGTGCAGGTAAAATGTTGTTTCTAATATTGTGCATCCTCATTAATTATAAATTTCACCTTGAAACTGTTATTAATCATTGTTTCTCCCATACTTTTGATGTAGGTAATTACTGAAAATACTCCTAACTATAAAACTGCTGGAAAAATGCTCGAAGAGAAGAGAAGGAATTTGTTCTGGACCCATGTGCCACTTATTGTATTAATCGAATGCTTGAAGATTTTTTGAAAATAAGATGCGTGGAAGACTACATGGAAAAGGGTCAAAAAATTACAAAACTAATTTACAATCAAATATGGTTGTTAAATCTTATGAAAAGTGAGTTCACCGAGGGGCAGGAGCTTCTAAAACCAGCTACCACCCAGTTTGCCTCTAGCTTTGCTACACTACAGAGCTTGTTAGATTATAAAGTTGGTCTCAGAAGAATTTTTCTTTCCAATAAATGGTGTATTGCTTGAGTTGGGATAGAGGCTCCAATGGGTGAATGGAATGGTTCTGATGAAGATGAAAAATATTGTTTTGGTGTTTTTTTTCTTTTTCATGTTCTGTTAAGGAAGAATTAAAAGGGAAGGTGCTCTTGATATAGTTTCTGTGGTTTCTGTGTGTAGGTTGAGGATGATGGTGTTACTGGGTAACAATGGGGATTAATGGAGATTACCATTATTGAAGGCAGAGACGGTGGTGATTGAGCAAGGTACAGGAGGATGATTCTAAAGTTTATTTATTTCAATACGTATAATTACGTCACATTGCCACGTCAAATTTATTTGTACCAGTCATCAAATAGTTGCCAGCTGGGCAGCTCTGTCGTTAGCAGAATTAACGCCGTTAGCAAGAAGGACTAACTTGCACAATTTTTGCAAAAAGTAGGACTTTAGTGAACTTTTTAAAAAAGGGAGGACCACTTTGAACAAACTCTCCCAAAAAAGGGACCAAAATAGGTATTAAACCTATTTATAATTTGTTAAGACTAAAATTCATCCAGTTCATTCTCATGCATTCACAAATATCTCAATTTTATATCCAAGCCAAAATCAACTCACAATTATACTTAAATCCTATTCCTAGTGACTTTAAGACTATGATAATTCATCAAGTTCCAATTCCTTGAATTCTTAACAAACAACCATGCATTAAGTTTAAGAGTTTTTAAGATTACTAATGTATTTAATTTCAGTTCTAAGTTCAAGTCATATTTCCTAATACATCAAGAACTGCAATTCAAGCCATAGATGATCAAGTCACAACAAACATTAAGCATAGAAATCAAATATTAACATTGAAATGGAAAAGCATATGTATTAACATCACAAATACACAAGATTTAGTTTATTACATTTAAAATCAACAAATAGGAAAAACCCTCAACGGTAGAGAACTTAGGGTTCTACAAAATTAGAGAGATAGGGAAGAAATTGGAACCAAAGAGAAGATGCACAACCTTTCCAATGTTCTTGGCAGTTGCTCCATGCTCTAATTGTGACTCCCTCTCGCAATTCCATCTCCAATTCGTGACCCATCTTCTTCTTCAACCCAAAAGGGGAAAATCATCATTGATGAAGTTTGAAGCTCAAAGAGGAGAAGGGAGAGCTTCCCAACACCCTAAACAACCTCCAAAAGCCTCTCTTAGTCGTTCTAGGTGAAGAATGAAGTGTGGGAGGAGAAAAATCCACAAAACTCGCGAGAACCATGCTTAAATAACCTATTTTGATATGTCAGTGTCGCCACCGCTCAACTGCCACTCAACACTCTATTATTTAGAATTCCACTACTGAGTTGTCGCTTAGTGTTTTGCCCTCTGGTTTGCTGTCGCTCAAGTACCACTCGAGCCCCAAGCAGTTTTGATAGCATTCTAAAATTCAAGTACTTGTGTGATTTCAAAGGCGTTCAACATGGGTATTTGTTTCAAATTGATCTTTTCTTGTCCTAAAACATGTTCCCCTAAGTTCTTGCTTGTTTTTCTCCACTAGAATTGTTTCATATTCATTTATTGCACACGCTTAAAGAAAGCGATTAGAGGTAAAAACAAGCATATATTAACTACAACACAAGAAAACATGAAAACACACTAAACTTTGGGATAAAACAAGGTAAAAGCTATGAAGGAGTTGATTTATTCACCAAAATATACACACAAAAATACGTAAAATTAACTGTTATCATGGTTGTAAGTATTCTTACACCACTTTTGGTCCCCTAGACAACACGTCTAATATGAGTTTAGCTTCTCTAGGATCTATTCCTAGACAATACATCTAGATTGAGTTTACGTACTATTGGTTGTTGAGTATTCTTGCACCACTCCTGGTCCTCTAGACAACATGTCTAGTTCGAGTTTAGCCTCTCCAGGATCTATCCCTAGACAACTATCTAACACGAGTTTACCCACTCTTGGTTGAGTATTATTCGTCACGCCTAGCACCCTAGATAACACATCTAGTTGCAAGTGTTTTAATTCTCTCCAGAATTTACAACAAATCCATGGCGGGATTCTTACAAGATACATATTAGAAACTCTCATTGAGAGGATACATTTTCAGTACAATACAATTTGAAATATTGTTTAGTTACAAACTTGAGTAACTCTTTGAGAGAGGATAAATTTATTGAAGGACAGTCTGATAACCGATAAGGTTGTTCCTTTGAGCTAAAAAACATCAGACAATGTATGCTTGAAGCGAAATAGTGTATATTTCGTCCATATTTCTGATGCTTGCTTTTTTCTTCTTTTATTCTCTCCTCTTCTGCTTATACTTTTTTCTTCATTCCAAAAGCTTCAAATGTTGTAAGTTTAGATATGCAATAGAAAGTGAGATATGATGATAATTTTTTCTTCATATCTTATTTTTCTCCAGCTTACTTTCAACATTTTTCTTTAAGTTAAAGATCATTAGATGTTATAACAGTTGATATAAATTAAAACTGAAATGTTATGATCTCTTTTGAGCATACTTTATTTCTTTCACATATTTCACCTATTTTCATTTCTTCTTCAACATTTCATATCTTCATCATAGTTCTTGGGTTGAAGAGCATTACACTGTATATGTACTGAGGTGAAGTATAATTGATCATTCTTTAACATATTCTCCCTTCACTTTTCACTCTTTCTGTTTCACCTCTTCTCTCTTTTACATTTTTCAACAACATCTTTCTCTTGGGTTGATCTTCTTTATATATTACTTTGTGAGATGAATGTTGGATACTAAGTTGATTAAAAAGATAGACTTTTCCAATAGCTTAGTCGGCCTCAGGTTTACATTGTAGAGCAATAGAGCCTTTTCTTGTAGCTTGAGGTGAAACTTTAGTTTGTATAATGTGACAAAGTAAATTACTTCAAAGAAACATTCCTAGAGTGTTCTTCTTCTCTCAATGTTTTTTTCTTGAATGCTATGATTTTAATCATATCTTTCTAATTTATTGATCTACACGAATATAAAAAAGGATACAAGTATCGAAGTACTTTATTGTACATTCATTAAATGTTTTGAACGTTATAAGTGTTAAGTAGTGTAATGTGTTCAAGACATTTTATCATTTGTCATTTCATTAATAAATGCATCGTTTGATAAACAAATGTATATTCATCAGATGATATAAGCATAAGATGCTTTCTCGAAGGCTAAAGCATTTAAAGCTTACTTATAGGATGTCTTCTTCAATTTTGAATCCAACCAAGCGAGAGACAGACTCAATCGACAACATAAATATTAATATGGTCGTATGTGCCATTGTTTTGGCCAAGTTCAACGTCACATTAAAGATCAATGCGGCCAATAAAGGGGACGTGGTCACTCCGTCACTCTCAATCATCATAGGCTAAGACTAGGAGTCGCATAAGGTGGGAGAGTACATCACCTGCTTCATCATGGGAGTCAATTGCAATGGTGGGGCGAACGAACTTGCTTCGTCAAGTCTTCTATTCATGCCGAGTACTTTATTCTCATCGTTTGCAAACAAACAAGTGTTTCATGGAAGTGGTGGTCCGAAGGACTTTTTCTATACGTATGTTTGTTTGTTTGTTCAAAGACTTGTCCATTTGTCTTTTATTCGACAACTTTCACATGGACTTACTAAAGGAGCTTAACTTGACACCTACCCAACTTCATCCGAAGGACTAATTTTTATACAAGCGTTTGTGGTGTTATGCTCGGCTCTCAACTTCCCATTTCTCCCATCTTTTTACACCTTTTCTATACACATCCCCATATAAAAAAAATAAGTGGATCTCCCTCTTCTATGTAAAAGAAAGATGGTTATTTACTCTATACATCAAGGAATTCAATAAAATATGATCAAAACATCAATGCATATAAAATATTTAATATTAATATTGAATGAAAATATTTTTTTAATATTAGTTTAATGATCCTACACTATTTAAAATAATTTTTTATTTTCATCCCAACAATAACTTATCATAAGTTCTTTGTATTGAGATCACATTGTAATACTACATTATTGTTCCTGCGTAATTCTTTTAAGTATTAAGGTGTTAAAATCTTTACAAAATAAGAAGTTCGGATGAAAAAATTATTGAACAAGAGTCAAGAAAAAAAAAAGGAATTCAAGACAGTAACTTACAAAGTTTTAATGATAATATTTTTAACAAATAGTCATTCAAAGAATTTTGAAACTTTTTTATAATTATTCTGATCCAAAATTCCTTAAGATAATTAAGGATAATCATTACATGTAAATATTATATTTAGAATACGATTTTATTATTAAAAGACGTATAAGAGTTACAAGAAAAAATATATTTAAATTATTTTCTATCTTAACTCTTAAATAATATAAAGTTATTTAATATATCGAAACAACAACAACAAAATTAACTTGAAACAACATAAAATAAAATAAATTTTAATCAACTTCAATGAAAAGAAATAATATAAAATAAAATTATGATAGAACTAAATAATAAAAAAAAGTATGAAAATCAAATATATAAGCGTGGTGTAAAAAATATGCAAAATGATTAATTCTTACTTTTAGATATAATTTTAAATTATGTAATTTTAATTAATCAAATATTTGTTATAAATTTATGTATTTTTTTTAGAATTTTCTCTTTAAATAATATATTTTGTCATAAAATATTTTAATATTTTTATAAAAATAATTATCCTTCAAAATTTTTTTTACCTAAACATTGTGAACTAAAATAAAAACCTAAATACGTTGACAACCTCTATAGAAAGCACATTATTAAATATGTTGAAAACATATATACAAAGTACATTATTCAAATGAATTTTATGCAATGAAAATACCTATGAATATCATCCTTCCCTACACCATTTCTTCTTTTTTCTTTAAACAAAAATGCATTTGTTTCAGTAAATTGCTTGTGAACTATTTTTTATTTGTATTTTAATATTAAATCTCTTTCTAGTAAAAGAAAGTTGTATTACAGCACGCTTCAGTTAACTTTTTTTTTTCACAAGGAATTAATTTAAGATGCTTTTTCAATATGGAAAATTTTAATTAAACTAAATTGATTTAATTTTTTAGAACTTACCATCTCAAGAAACCCACTTCTTGCACTTCCAAAAGCATCTTTTCATGAAAAGGCAACTTTTACCTCCATAAGGGTCTATCTCCAATCATTGTTCAGAGATTAGTTCATTGTTTATTCTAACGAAAAGTACCTTAAATTGATGGAATTAAGAAAGAACATGACAATTAAGACCACTTTATATTAAGAGATTATTTTGAACTAAAACTTTGAATTCTTTTTTCTTCTAGACATGGACCAATTCCTAAATAAATAATTTAAGAATAAAATATGACTATCTTTCTAAAAATTATAGTATATTAAAGTTTTTAAATCATAATCCCATTATAAGTTGACTACAAATTTTGAAAAAGATATATCACATTAAAAATTGTGAAAAAAAAGAATTTTTTTTCCATCACCATGTAAATTATATAAACTATATAATCAATAATATTATTATAACCATTTCATTATCTTTTTGTATCCACATTTTTCTTCAACTTTTTTCATTACCATGTATACTTGTTGTCTCTTGTTAACGATGAATGGTAAAACACAGAGAGATTAAAAAATATTAAAAAAATGTGTAATGGAATTTACAAAATAAGAATTATATTTTCTTATTTTCTAATCATATTCTCCATTTCAAGATCTTTGAAAATCCATGGGGAAATTAGAGATTTGTGACAAACATGTGATGTTCATGGATGATGAAACAAAAGGTGAATGAAAATGGTTAAAAGATGTGGCCAAAGGACAATATTAGGATCAGAATCCCACAATCCCATGCGTGAGGAAGAATGAATAACTCAACTTTTGATTCATTTGGTGTCCATAAAATGGTGAGCCACTGCAATGCTTAATCACAATGTCCACATCTTTCAGTTTCTTCAACTTCCACTCTTCGTTCTCTGCATGTACACAACACAAATTCTGAACAACTCAAAAACCCCATTTTTTTTTTTACCAATGAAATCCCTTAATCTCTCTCCCTTTTTTTCTCACCCTTTTTTTTCACGTTCCCCTTTGTTGTTGTTCCCTTCCCCGCAAACAAAACTTACACGGACGCGCTTTCTCTCTCTCTTTCTATAACCGTTAAGGAAGAAAAGTGATCATTGCTTGCCACTTTGTTTGGCATCAGATTCTTTTGGAAGTTTCCATTTTGAGTATCTGGGCATCTCTTCCCCTGGCTTTTCTTTGGTTTCCCCAACCTGGGTCTGTCTCATTGTGCTCTCTTTGGTTCTTTTCTGATTCAAGAAAATTGAGAATTGAGGTGGGAAATGATTGTTGTTTTAGTTTTGATTCTCCTCGGGTTTTTTCTTGGGGTGGTGGTGGTTGTGGCCGCCGAAGCTTTTGGGTTGTTGTGGCTGATAAAACGACTGCGTAGAAGGATCGACAGAGACCAGGCTAAAATCGCGTCGAAAACGCAACTGAATGGTTCTCAAAGTGATTCCAATCAGCAGTTGCTAAAGAAGGAGGTCACTTTCTGATTCCGGATGATATCTGTTTTTTTAGTTTTATGTTTGTTTGTTTTGGGGGTTTAATTTGTTGATGGGTTTGGCTTTTTGTGTTGTTTTATCTCCAGGGTGTGGTTTGGGTTTTGGAGCCTGACAAGGTTTCAAAATTTCGGGTAGAGAAAAATTCAAAAGAATTGAAGAAGAAGAAAGATGTGATGGAAGTGACTCCGGTTAGGAAGTATGGGAAAATCAACGGGCAGTCACTTGTGATCACAGATGCTGATGGCTTTAACACCACCATTCAGCTTAACGGGTGCTCAGTGGAAGCTGTTTCGGCAACAAGTCTTCCTTCAAAAAAATGGTAATTTGTAATGTTAAAGTGGAGAGAGTAACACTTTTTGTTTAAATTTTGACTGGTCTTTAATTGAGTCCCCTGTGTGATCCATGTAGCCGACGTCACCTAATTAGATAATAAGGCTTTGTTGTCGTGATGGTGGTGTTGGTTTGGTTCCATTTGGGTTAACTGCTTGCATTATATGACTTCACTTCATGGTTGGTGGACTACATTATGTTTTTGAAGTTCCCTTCTTTAGATAAGTGTGTATATATGTTGCATGCAAACTGGGAAATGAGGCCATTTTGAGGGGAAGTAATTCACAGCGTTAGAGTTACAATTGTTGTTGTGTTAGGAGTGTTTCTGGGCTGGGTTTGTACTTGTCGTATTAGACTTGCTCTAGCCAATACCTTATTCTGAATAGTAGGTACCGTATAGAAGCTGTAGTTGGTTTTAAGTTTATTTCAACACAAAGGTATAATACATGTCAAATCAGTGCACTCAACTGTATGGTAGACTCAGTTCCTCTTATACAACAACTTTATTTTATTCTTTCAATAGGATATATATTGAAATGCCCATCATTTTGATTCAACATAGGATTCACAGTTTAAAGAATTTTCTTTTGAACTTTTCCTGTTATTAAATTTAAAATGGAGAAGTCTCATTTCCTTTATGCCATGCATACTTCCTAATGAGAGGAATGCGAGTAACACATCCTCTAGCATGCTCTTTTTGAACACACTCTCCTATTATTTGCAGTTTGTTGGAAATCACAATTTTTTCTAGGTCTCACTTCTTATTTAATGTTTCTACCTCCTAATTTTTTGGTTCTTAATTATTCTTAAAACTGCTATGGTGTTTTGCTAGCACTCCTCTCCTGATGAAGTAGCTTGTTATTTCTTGATTTATGGTTGTCTTACTTCAAATGATAATGGATAGATAAATTTTTTATATTATTGCTTATTTACTGAAGAAATTAGGTGCTTCAATGTAATGAATCGTATAGGGCGAAAAAATACCCCATCAAAGTGGATTCCAAGACGTCTATGATCTACCATGGAAGCAAGACAGCTTACATATATCTTGAGACTGCATGTGAAAAAGAAGCATGGTGTAAGGCCCTCCGCCTAGCGTCTTCTGATAAAAAAGAAAAGCACCAGTGGTTTGCCCAGTTGCAAGATAACTTTCACAGTTATTTGATATCATTAAATAATGAATATCATTCTCATATGAAAGCATCGGTAGGATCAATTGCTGATGCAGTAGAAAGGGCTAGTAAGCCTGATGGGGGTTCCTCTAAGGTTCGTCAATTTTTGAAAAAACTTACAAAAAAATCTTCCCGAGTTGGCGTGGAAAATAAATCAGCTTGGACTTCATTGTCAGGCCGTGAAGAAAGAAAGATCACTGAGAAGCTCCGTTCTTGTCAAGATGCAGTTCTGGCCACTACTTACATGAAATCTACTTCAGCAGCAAACCATCTAAAAGTTCCCTTGTTAGAGAATGTTGCACCATCATCTTCAACATTATCTCATTCAGCAAGCCAGAGTCAATTCTCCGATGTAGATGCAGATGAAAAGTTAGGTATTGATGAAGGAACATTATGTTGGAATTTGTTGGTTTCTCGACTCTTTTTTGATGTAAAAGAAAATGTGCAAATGAAGAAATCCATACAAGAAAGGATTCAGGTAACAAAGTTCCCTTGTGAAGATATTGATATGCTTGTCATTGAGTCTGTTTATATATATATATGTGTGTGTGTGTGTGTGAATGTAAGAGGGATCAAGTTACTCTTTATCAACCCATCATTTTCTTTTAATCTAATTGTTAAAGGTGTGTTACTCTTTAGAATCATTAGATTAAAAGAGAATTAATCCCTTTTAACTTTTCTAAACACACACATGCTAGATTTATTTCAGAACATCCTACAGAAACGTCATTTTGTTTTGGTTTTGTAAGATAATTGTTGCTCTTTTCTATATTATTTTTACAGAGGACATTGGGAAACATGAGAACTCCCAGTTATGTAGGGGAAGTAATCTGTACAGAAATCAACTTGGGAAATGTTCCACCCTGTATAATTAGAATGAGGGTTCTTCCAATGGAAATGAGTGAGGCGTGTGCCTTAGAGGTTGACATTGAATATTCTGGTGGTGCGTTGTTAGAGATTGAAACAAGGCTTGAAGTAGGAGAACTAGAGCTTGAAAGGGAAACAAAGGACTCAAATCCAGAATCAAGTAATGATGAGGCTGACCCATCAGATATT
This sequence comes from Vigna mungo, assembly GCA_036885675.1. Taxonomy (NCBI): domain Eukaryota; kingdom Viridiplantae; phylum Streptophyta; class Magnoliopsida; order Fabales; family Fabaceae; genus Vigna; species Vigna mungo. The sequence goes on along the minus strand of CP144697.1, from coordinate 23,867,696 downwards.
TTTGAAGGATTTGAATATTTGGGTGAGCAATTAAATCTTGAAGAAGGAATGAATGATTTACAAGAGCCAAAAGAAGATGGTGAGTGGATAATTGGTTAGTACGTTGTGCTGACAAATCCAACTATTTATGCAATTTCTCTACATAGTGCTTTGTTGAAATTATACTGGATTTATTTTCCACATAAAAATGGAATTAATGAGGACCATGGTAGTAGCTTTTGTTCAAGATATAAAACCATTTTTGGGCATCTGAAACATCTTCAGCTTTTGAAATAGTGTATCTTTGACATGGTATTAAATCCTTTATAATCAACTGATCTGGAGTTCCATCCCTTTCTTTCCAATATTAAATTTTATTTCTTCACAAGATAAAGTGATTGTCCACATCTCAAGTTCAAATGGCTTTTGTCCAGTTGGCACATTTGAATACTAAAACCATTCATTGGTCTCATTCTAATAATTAGGCTTTTAAAGATTGAGTCTTTGAATATTTTGGACATATCGTACACTGAAACTTCTTTTGGCTGCTATTGAACTACTATTTCTATATCATCACCGAAGGAGAATATACTCTTAATTTTGTTTGGTTGCTTCATAGGATATCGATTTTTCATGTAAGGTTTCATCACTTTCTACGATAACCATGCATATGTATTCTACTTTAATTTGGATCTTGATATACTAGGTTGACAGAAGATGCCTTCCAATTCCAATAGTATCTCTACATCGTACCCATGGACTATGGTGTCTTCTTACAGTACTAAATCTTTTTTTATATTTTTAGGAGTAATGAAACAGTGGTTATTTTAATGTTTTTGTGTTTTCCTCTAGAATATCCTTTCAGCCCTTTCTAGTCCTTTTCTCCTAGAGATGATGAGTTTTCAAAATTGATTTGTGTGTGTTGGTTGGACGATGTTAAAATATTTCTTGTATCTAGATATTGTTAGATATTGTTATATAACTAAACCGCAAAAGCTAGTTCATGAGGGGAGGGTTACCTTCCACTTCTATGTATTATTTTTGGTGATATCACTAATCAAAGTTGGATTTTCAGCAAAAGCATTCATATTGAGAATTCCAGTCTGTGTTTTTCAGATGGGTCTAAGAGCTCTAAGCACAGTACATCTTCCTCGTCTCAAGGATCAAGATGGAAGTCTATGTTACATTCTGTTGCCAAGCATGTTTCACAGGTAGCACCTTTTTATTTATTCCCACTTCAATCTTTCAGCTGTTCTTTCACTATTAGGAGTCTGCTATATTATTGTTTAGTGTGGCTGTACTTGTATGAGGTATTAAGTGTGGTTCTGTGTGTTATGATTTGTTTTCTTCAGGACTAAAGATATATATATATACTTGCTTTGTAGTTTAATGATATTTAGCTAAATTCTTGTTTAGTTTCTCTTATCATGTTTATTTAATGCAGTCTTGTTGTTTAATTCTATTCTGTTGCTGAGAAATAACTTTGATTTTTAGGCACGTTACAGTAACCTCCTGTTGAGGTTTTCCAAACCCATGCTCAAATCCAGTTTCATGTTATTACACCGGCCTTACCTATTATAATTCTGTCAGATAAATATCTCCTGTTTGTAAACTTTTTCGAGAAACATGATATCACATGTTTTTTTTTTTCAATTAAAAAATTAATCTCAAAGGAGATCTTTGTATGATATGAAACTAGATGTCATGTCTGCATATGCTTTGTGAAACCCTTTTGGAGGATTATACTTTGCTCTACTTTTCTTACCTTGGCTTATTCACAATAGCATATCTCTGCAAATTATGACTGTAGAAATTAGGACTGCACGGGTTCTTATCGAAGGTACTCATTTTTTGTCATGCATAGAAATTTATTATATGGTGAAATGTCATGAAAATAGCATGTTAGCATTAGTTCACAACTGTATAAGTTGGTGTTATGAAAATCAAGTGAGTCTCTAAACTGGAAGAAAGGGAGCCCAATAAGCAATATTCATTTGGGTTTAACTAGAGTCAATTCACATATTTAATTTCCACAATTATAAATTTAATTCAATTCTGCTGAAAGCTACTGCTTTTAGGAAAAGATACATAAATGATTTTTATTTTACAACCCTAATATCCCTTCACACAAGACCTTGCAGGCCTGAAGGACAACGCACTGGCTTCCTTACCTACCTTGCAATAAAAATCCAACTTTTTTTTTAAAGGATGTGCTAAAATCATTGTGCCAAAAATCTAAGCCTTTAGGTAAAATAGGAGCTTTCTTTTTTCCATCTCTAACAATAAGCTATCAGAAGAAGTATAATGTGAATCATGTCTTGGAGTATTTTCAAGTCAATTAGATGCACATCGAGACACATATCAGTATTTCATAATGCATAGATGTTATACTAATTTATATTTTATAATAATGCGTAGATGTTATGCTATTTTATCTATCCATACAGTTACAAATAGTTTAAGCTGTGTTATTCTGAAGTTAACGGATTATTCATTACCAAAAGGTTCCTCTCACCTTGGGAGTAAGGATAGCATCCCTCAAAGGGACATTGCGTTTGCAGATAAAACCACCTCCTTCTGATCAAGTGTGGTTTGGTTTCACATTTATGCCTGACATAGACTTCAGCTTGGAATCATATGTTGGAGAACACAAGATAACGAATTCACACATAGCTTTGTTTCTGGTCAATCGGCTCAAGGTATGATAGTCCTCTACCCTTTTAGTTATTGCAGGATGTTGATGAACAATTACTATTCCCTGCAGATTATGTGGTTTTCAAGCGTTATGTTGTTCATTTCCATGTTTTTGTTAAATCTATGTACAAATAAATCATAGGCACGTCCAGTATTGGTTACTATGTTCCAAGAGGAGAATTTCTTTGGGGAATAATGTAAGGGCAAATTCCTTTTGCTTTTTCAAGTGCCCATGTTTTTTATTGTGAGTGGCTTCCATTCTCTCGAGTTTGTGGCTATAGAAATCTGGATTTGTGAGTATTTGTTCCTTGATACATTTGGTTCTCTCTCTGTTTCTCAACAAATAACACCATCCAGAAGGTTTAGTAAATAAATTATTTTGTGTAGCCTACACTAATTTCGGATCAGTTAAATCCGTCATGATAGGTTCTTTATCCAAGAACCTAGGAAAACTCACTCCTTACCAGACAAAACACACAGACAGAGAAATGCTTCTTTATTCACTTCCAATCACAGAAAGAAAACAGAGAGCTTAACCTCTCCCCCTCAGGACAATGGGTCCTGATCAACAATTCAATAAAAGGCAAAAAGTCCCCACCCCAAACTACTCACAACTATTTATACAAATTCATAAGCCATTCCCCGCTCCTCCTAACTGCCCAAGCAGTTAGACCAACTACTCAACTATTTATACAAATTCATAAGCCATTCCCCGCTCCTCCTAACTGCCCAAGCAGTTAGACCAACTAACTATGTTTCTTTCTTCTCTCATAGACTAATAATGGTCTAACATTACTCCCCCCTCCTTCAGCAACCTTGTCCCCAAGGTTGAATTCGGGATATTGATCCTGCATTGTTTCCACATCTTCCCAGGTTGCTCCATCTCTTCCCCCTTCATGCCACTCCACTAAAACTTGGTGCATTGTCTCACCACCCTGCTGTCTGGTTCTCCTTTCTAAAACTTTCACCGGCCAATAACTAGGTCCATCAGCCTGAAACTCTGCAGGCAGCTCCCTTTCTATCCTTTTCTCCCCCACCGCCTTCTTTAACTGGGAAACGTGAAACACAGGGTGTATCCTGGCTGTTTCAGGTAACTGCAAACGATAGGCAACCTTCCCAATTTGCTGACTCACCTGGAAAGGCCCATAATACCGAGCTGCAAGTTTTGGATGTAACCTTGCAGGCATCGAAGATTGCTTATGGGGTCTGATTTTTAAGTAGACCCACTCTCCCACTTTAATGTCTACCTCCCTCCTTTTTTTATTTGCCTGGCCCACCATCATGTCCTGTGCCCTGCTTAAATGGAACTTTAATTGTCGCAGAGCCTCATCCCGGGTCATTAAGTCCTGAGCCACCGTTTCCACCGCTGTCTCCCCCGGAATAAATCTGCTCAATGAAGGGGGTGCCCTGCCATAAACAATCTCGAATGGGGAGCACTTTGCAGCACCCTGGTAGCTGGTGTTGTACCAGTATTCAGCCCAAGGTAACATCATTCTCCAGTTTTTGGGCTGCTCAGAGCAGAAACACCTCAAGTACCCCTCTACAATGCGGTTCAAAACCTCCGTTTGCCCGTCAGTCTCGGGATGATATGCTGTACTCATCTTTAATTGTGTTCCTTGCATTTTAAACAATTCTTGCCAGAAGATACTAAGGAACAGGGGGTCCCTGTCGCTCACAATAGACACCGGGATCCCATGCAGCCTAACCACCTCCCGAACAAAAGCCTCCGCCACTGTTCTTGCTGAATAGGGATGTTTTAATGCTATAAAATGTCCATACTTACTCAATCTATCCACCACCACCAGGATTGCATCATAACTCTGAGATTTCGGTAATTTGACGATGAAATCGATGCTCACCTCTTCCCACACTGCTTGAGGAATAGGTAGAGGTTGGAGCAGACCTTGCGGTGAGGCTGCCATATATTTATGTTGCTGGCATATTACGCATCCAGCAACGAAGTCTGTCACGGTTTTCTTCATCCCCACCCAGTAGAGGGACTGCGCCAGCCTCCTATACGTCCTGAACACTCCTGAATGTCCGCCTGTGTTGGTCACATGGTATTCAGCCAATAATTTGGGAATCCAACTAGATGTAGCAGACAACACCAACCTTCCTCGATAATGGAGTCGCCCATTCTCCAGAGTATAGGGCATATGACTATTTGGGTCATCCTTGAGCTCCTGAACCACCTTCTTTAGCGCTTCATCTTCTTCTACCTCCTTCAACACCTCACTGAAATCATACCAATAAGGCCGTGAGATGGCCTGCAGCTCCATATCCTCCGTAACTCCTTCCCCTTTCCTCGAGAGGGCATCAGCCACCTTGTTTGAACTTCCCACCTTGTATATAATGTCAAAATCATAACCCATAAGTTTAGCTATCCAGTTCTGCTGGCTGTGAGTTGTGATCCGTTGTTCTAGCAGGTATTTCAAACTACGTTGATCTGTATATACCACAAACCTCCTTCCCAATAAGTAGGGCCTCCAGTGTTGAATGGCCATTACCAAAGCCATAAGTTCCTTTTCATACACTGACTTACTCAGAGAACCCACCGATAAAGCTCTACTGAAAAAAGCAATAGGCTTCTTATTCTGCATGAGCACCGCTCCAACTCCTATTCCCGAGGCATCACATTCCAGCTGAAACTCTTGGGTAAAATCTGGAAGAGTCAGAACTGGTGCAGTGGTTATGGCTGTTTTCAACTTCTCCATGGCTGCCTGTGCTGTTGGTGACCACTCAAAACTCCCTTTTTTCAGTAAGTCCGTCAGAGGTTTGGCCATTCTCCCATATCCCTTCACAAATCGGCGATAATACCCCGTGAGGCCGAGAAACCCCCTAAGAGCCTTTAAATTCCTTGGTTCTCCCCACTCTAAAACTGCCTGCACCTTCTCCTTGTCCATCTCCACTCCTCTTTCAGATATTATGTGTCCTAAGTAGCCAATTTGTTGCTTCCCAAACTCACATTTACCTTGGTTGGCTACCCATTTCTGCTGTCCCAGTAACCGCAACACCGAGCCCAACTGTTCAAGGTGATCTCCCCATGTCCGACTATATACGAGGATATCATCGAAAAAAACTAGAACAAATCTCCTCAAGAAGGGCTGCAGCAGGTTGTTCATTGCGTTCTGGAAAGTTGCTGGGGCGTTGGTGAGCCCGAAAGGCATAACCAGAAATTCGAAGTGACCCTGATGGGTGCGGAACGCCGTTTTCGGAATATCTTCCTCTCCCATTCTAATTTGGTGATAACCCGCTTTCAGATCTATCTTAGAAAAGTATTTGGCGCCATGCAGCTCGTCCAACAACTCCTCTATCACTGGGATAGGGTACTTATCGGGGACAGTTGCCTTGTTAAGTGCTCGGTAATCGACGCAGAATCGCCAGCTACCATTCTTCTTTTTCACTAAGATAACTGGACTGGAGTATGGGCTTCTGCTGGGACGAATAATCCCCACCTTCAACATATCTGCAACTTGCTTCTCTATCTCCTCCTTCATGAAATAAGGATATCGATATGGTCTCACGTTGACGGGATCCTCACCCTTTTTAAGGACAATTCGATGCTCCAAATCCCGTATTGGAGGCAAGCCTTCTCGCTCCTGAAATACCTCGCAATGGGTCTGTAACACAGCCTTCAATTCAGTCTGCTGTTCACCCGTGAGCTCTCTTGGACACGTGTCATCCCTCTGTTTTTCCAACTGTCCCACTTCCCACACAAGGAACCATGAGTCAGCATCCACTACCTTCTTCAGCTCCTGGGGTTCCACCAGCTGTCGGGCCAGAGCTGGGTCCCCTTGCACTCTAATCTTCTTGCCTCCCATGGTGTATATCATAGACATCTCCCTCCAATTAATAATCACCTCTCCCAACGTCGCCAACCACGCAATCCCCAAGATCACGTCTACTCCCCCCAGTTCGAAGACGTAAAGGTCGGCCACCACCGTATCTTCCCCCATGTTGATCGGTATCTTCTCACAGCGCCCTCTTGACATCCGCCGCCGTCCGTCCCCGAGACTCACCGCGTATGGCGCTGTGTCGGTCACCGGAAGCCTCATCTCCTCTGCCACCCGTCGACTCACGAAATTATGGCTGGCCCCACTATCAATGAGGATTAGCACTGGCTTCTCTCCGATTCTTCCCGCAAGCTTCATGGTCGTCGGCGACGTCATCCCTTCTGCCGAACACGCCGACAGTTCCATGCAATCTTTCTCCTGGGATCCTTCTTCGATACCCCCTTCATCCTCGTCTTCGGCCAACAAGAGCACCCTCAATCCCTTCTCCGAGCAGCGGTGGCCGGGAGCGAAGGGCCCTCCGCACCGGAAGCATCGTCCCTCCTCTCGCCTTTTCAAGTACTCTGGATAGGGCAAATTGCGAACCAGTCTTCCCCGATTATCGCCTCCTCCAGTATTTCCGCCTTTGTTGCCCGTCGCCGACAACTGCCCTTCGTTTCGATTCGCAGCACTCCCGTCCACGCCTCCCGACCTATTAACGGTGGGTCGTTCCGGTTCTCCGCGAACTACTGTAGTTGTGGGTCGCGATCCTCCTCCACTCACTCTGAAGCCATTCCACCCTCCTCCTCGCGATCGTATCATCGCGTCCTCCACATCTCTCGCAACCCTGATCGCCTCCTCCAATTCCTTGGGGGCCTGGATGCGCACTTGGCCCTTGATCTCTTCCTTCAACCCCGCCAAATAAAATCCTAGTGTCAACTCCTCTGTTAATCCTTGCGTCTGCCCCAGCAATACCTCAAAATTTCTGGTGAATTCCTCCACCGAACCGCCTTGGCGTAGAGTTGCTAATTGTTCGTACACTGTCCCCCGAAACCCACCTCCAAAGCGATTGATCAGCGATACCTTCAATCCCGTCCAAGACCGGTTCTTGGTTTTGTCCTTCCAAATCTTGAACCAGTAGCTCGCACTACCCTCCATGCTTATATACGCGAGTTCAACCTTATCATCCTCCGCTACTTTTTGAATATCGAAAAAGCGTTCTGCCCGATTGATCCAACTGTGTGGTTCTTGCCCATCAAACCCAGGTAATTCCACCTTCTTCCTCCAATTCTGATGCACTCCCCCACTGTCGCGCTGATCTTGCTTGTCAATTCCCGACGTACTTCCCTTTTCTGACCCCCCTCCATGTTTATTCGGGCCTTCACTCATCATCCTCATCATCTGTTGAATGTCACGCCTTATCGCCGCCGTTTCATCTTTAATTCCCTCCACCGTTATCTCCAGGTTATCCAACCTCTCCTCCGATGACTGTCCGTCCATCACTGATTCTTTCCTCTCTTTGGATCCGGCAGGTCGGACCAATTGATAGGTTCTTTATCCAAGAACCTAGGAAAACTCACTCCTTACCAGACAAAACACACAGACAGAGAAATGCTTCTTTATTCACTTCCAATCACAGAAAGAAAACAGAGAGCTTAACCTCTCCCCCTCAGGACAATGGGTCCTGATCAACAATTCAATAAAAGGCAAAAAGTCCCCACCCCAAACTACTCACAACTATTTATACAAATTCATAAGCCATTCCCCGCTCCTCCTAACTGCCCAAGCAGTTAGACCAACTACTCAACTATTTATACAAATTCATAAGCCATTCCCCGCTCCTCCTAACTGCCCAAGCAGTTAGACCAACTAACTATGTTTCTTTCTTCTCTCATAGACTAATAATGGTCTAACACGTCACCTTCACCTTTAGATCAATGTCTCAAATATCTCAGTTAGTATGATCTCTTTTCATGTTTTCGCTGTTGTAATCTATTGTAGTTCTGGACTGAAGCCCTCTTTTGCCTATCCTCTTAAAAAGGATTACAACATTTTTCACTTGCAAACTTAATTTATGTTCTCTCCTGCAGGCAGCCATCCGGGATACTTTAGTGCTCCCAAATTGTGAAAGCATTTGCATTTCATGGATGCTAGCTGAAAAGGATGATTGGGTTCCCAGGAGTGTTGCTCCGTTCATATGGATCAACCATGAATCTGGAAACGAGGCTTCAGCCTCGGTTGATACCCATAATCAACCTTCTGGTGGATTGAAAGCTAACGCAGGGGCCTCAAATGATGGTCCAGATCTCAAAGCACAAAAACCACCAAAGTGTACCAAATCTAATCAGGAACCAGCTAGGAAATCAGATTCTTTGGCATTTCCACCAATTGCCTCTTGTGCATTGACATTAAGGGGCAGCAAAAGTTCGGAAGAACTGACAAGACCCTTTTTAGAGTATGGCAAACCACAAGAAGCAAGAGATTTACAAGAACATGGAACTACTTCATTGCAAAACGACAATACACAAGAAACTGGTGAATTGGTGAAAATGGGGGATACTTCTGTTAGTGAATCACCTCGCAGGAACGTGGTGATGGACAAACAGGATAGTTCAATTGAACGGGAAAATTCAAGGCCAAGGAAAATTGGGAGAAGGGAAAAAATTCTTGATTTGAAAAAAAAGATGAGTGAGAAATTTGAAGAAAAGAAGCGCAACTTTGAAGAAAAGGGTAGGAACATTGTTGAGAAGATGCGAGGACCATGAGAAATATAGACCAAGTAAATGTCAAAATGCTTCCATATTTGTTACTGATTTTTTACCATGTCAGAGATTAGTGCCATTCATAAATAAGAATGTGGGATATTAGGCATTATTTCATTGATGAGTTGTATATTTTTAGGAGTTAGAAGATCAAATGGAATTAGATATACACATCACAGAAAATACTCTTATTGCATTCCACGGGGAGTTCCACAACACTGACGTAATCCACTTGTAAATTTGCAATGGCCACAGGGTAAGATAGAAGACACATTTAATTGTTGTGTACGAATTATTGTTGTTACAGAAAAAAATATATACGTTTATAGTTCTCATTTGAGGAATATTTCCTTTCATTATTTGCAATTAATGCCTTTCTTAACTAGCCATCTGCAAGTATTTTGAAACTATGAAGTGGATTGTAAAACGTAGTATACATTATTCCACACATCTTTGCCTTTAAATTTGATCTTTATATTTGCTATTATCACGTTTAAGGTAAGCACAACAAGTCTTGCATCCTGACCGACTTCTCAAATGTTTTAATGATAATGATGATATCCCTTTTTAAGAAAAGAAAACAGAAACGAGGACTTGCACGAATGAAGGCAATATAGTTTTTACTGAGAATAATAAAGAAGATCAACAAAAGAAATTATGCAATATGCAAAAAGGACAGATGATGGTTGTGACTAAATCAAGTAATCTTCCTCTTGTAAGAATGATGTATTAATCCGGTGCAGTAACTGAATGTAGTGTCTGGCACAAAAGGCAGTAAAGGCATGGTGTTTTTAATTTACATTTTTCATCCTATGGTGAAGAAGTTGAACTACACGTGAAGTAGAATGTACAGAATCATGAGTAAAAGCTTGGTCATTTGCTGATGATATTACTTCTACTGTATAGCTACCTTCTTGAAGAACAAAGTTTAGAACTCAAGATGTGATCAATTTCCAGCACCTAATGCATCATGGCTACCGCTGACCTCAACTTGGCTCCAGCCACATTCTTTTACTAATCCTTTACCATCTATCAAATTTCTCATCATATGCGCCTCCTTCCACTTGCCTAAAGAGGTATACAAGTTAGACATTAAAACATAACTTCCAGAGTGTCCAGGACTAGTTTCCAATAACTTAAAAGTTGCAATCTCTCCCAACTCAACATTGCCATGAATCCTACAAGCACTAAGCAAAGAACCCCAAGCTTGAGCTTGGACTGCCAGTGGCATTCCCTGAATTGCATCTAAAGCTAAGTCAAGTTGGCCAACTCGACCGAGAAGATCTATCAAACAGGTATAATGTTCTACTCTAGGAGCTATTCTAAAGTCCTTTTGCATACTTTTGAAGTACTTCAATCCATCTTCAACCAATCCGGAATGGGTACAGGCCAGCAAAACACTAGTGTAGACAATGGCATCTGGAATTATCCCTTCTTCAGTAGTCATTTTGTGGAAGAGGCTGATGGCCTCACTCCCCATCCCATGGATTGCATAACTATTTATCATGGAAGTCCAAACAGTTAAATCTTTATCCGTCAACCTTTCAAACACTTCTCTTGCTTTCTTGATGCTCCCACATTTGGAGTACATGTGTATGAGAGACGTTTGGACTTGTTGGTCTGATTCCCACCCGTTTAGAAAAACATACTCTTTAATCTCTTGTCCCATGCTCAGTGATCCCAAATCAGCACAAGCTGATAAAACAGTCGCAAGTGTTGCACCATTTGGTCTAATATCTGTCTTTAGCATCCTTATAAACAGATCCAGTGCTTCCACTGGAAGCCCTGAATGGGCATATCCTGCAATCATTGATGTCCACGATAACATGCTCTTTTCAATGATCAGATCAAATATCCTTCTAGCAAAGGTAAGGTTACCACATTTTGAATACATGGTAATAAGCAAATTTTCAACGGAATCCGCTTCATCACACCCGCATTTAAGTACAAGAGAGTGAACAGATGAAGCTAACAAAAGCTCTCCTACTTGTATGCAACCAGAAATCAGATTTAAAAACACAACAAAGTCTATGCCAACACTTTGCCGTTGCATTTGCTTAAATAAACCAAATGCTTCAGTAGCATGCCCAATTTTCACATAACCCCCTATCATAGTTGTCCAAGAAATTATAGACTTCTCATCCATTAAGTCAAAAACTTTCCTAGCTTCATCCATTCTACAAAACTGGGCATACATAGCCATTAGTGAGTTGGCGAGAGAGACCTCCGTATGCACAATCCCAAGTTTAATCAAGCAACCGTGTATCGACACACCCTGCAAACGAAACTTGAAAGTATCCACGTTTGAATAACCGGACAAAATTGAAACGAACGTTGAAGCAGTTGGCTTAAAACCAAGAACCCACATTTCTTTCAAGAGGCTCAATGCCTGGTCCATTGAAGACACGCGAGAGTAAGCCGAAATCATGGTATTCCATGAGACAACACTTCTATGCGGCATTTCATCAAACACCAGGCGGGCAGATTCAACATGGGAAGATTTAGAATACATATCAACAAGAGCAGTTTGAACAAAGACGTCTGCTTGAAACCCAAGTTTGAGGAGATGGCCATGAAGCACAGTGCCATGTTGAATGGAAGCGAGGTTGGCACAAGCCTTGAGGAGCAAAGGGTAGGTGAGGTTGTTGCCATGGACACCAGAGTGTGCCATGGAAGAGTATATGTTTAAAGTTTGTATGAAGAAGCCATTATTGGTGGAGTCTCGAATCATCAAGTTCCATAGGTAAAGTGGTCTTCGGAAGCTAACAAGGGATGAAGGAACCAATGACATTTACTTCTTCTCAGTTTGAAGCCATTTTTGTTTCTTTTCTTTGATGCTTACAGGGAAACTATTCCAATTCTTTTTTCTGTTTTTGATTACCATGTTCTCCAATTCAACCTTACTTCACAAGGTGTTCTGATCAGGGACGACAAATTCCAGTACCAGTCCTCGTGTCTAATGATTTTTATTTTATTCTTATCAATGTTTGAAAGACGAATTTTAATTTTATATCTAAATTAAAATACTAAAAACATATTTAACATTTTTAAATTTATCACTCGTCTAAGTTAGTTACTACGACAAAATATCATGATTCTTGGGTTTATTAAACAGGAGATTAATCAGAGAGACACAAATAATAATAAAATAGAAATCTAATCACGTAAAAAATTGATATTAATCTCTACTCAAAACCTGTTAATAAATTTTTATCTTTTATATAATATTTTATTTTCTCATTTTTTATCTAATATAAAACGTAGACTCATATTTGAATTCCAAATAACTTAAACACAATCAAATGAGCTTAAACGTACACAAAATTTTTGTTATATTTTAGTCTTTAACGAACACTGTTATTTGAACATTCTAGTATCAAAAATATTTTTTACACAAACTGTACAATTTTTAAAAAATGCCTCATTGGTGAGGACAGGTTTTTTCCAGTTACAATTACTCATGGCAATAATCATGATTGGATGAGAAAAAATTATCAATATGTAGTTTGTTTCTTGGACAGCTTTATTAATTAATATGTTAATAAGAGATTAAAAAACCCTTTAATTGAATATAGTTCTATTTTAACCGTCATTATATATATATATATATATATATATATATATATATATATATATATATATATATATATATATATATATATATATATATATATATTCCAGTATATTTAATAATCTCGAACCGATTAAAAGTTTTGAAAAAGATAATTTAAATATATTTTTCTTTTTTATCTTTTAAACACGTTTTAAAAATAAAGTAGCAGAAACTTGAAACTATAAATAGGATTATACTTTAGAAGCAATGATAGATATTATTTCATTCGTGAGCTTGCAACAAAATATATAACTTGATCTGGATCATGATGTATAATTTAATATTGAAGTCTTGGAGAGATAACAATTAATAGGTATGTTTTTGTATTTTCTACTGATAAATAAATATCTTGTTGAGTTCGTTTTCCTTCTCTCGAACACCCAACCCAATCATTGTCGGTGCATTTATTTCTCTTGATTTCTGTATTTACCTTATTTTCTGCCTCGTGAAATCAACAACTTATGTACGAGTCAGGACATACATGTTACAAGCATGAGAATCTAGTTCAGCAGATATTTCTCCGGAGACAGATGATTGTGTTGAATGCTGCAAAATTCAAAACAAATAATAAAATGCATAGCTCATAACTATATTTAGATAATTTGCTTTGTAAACAACACAATGAATCAAACTATGCAGCTCACCTTCCATACATCTCTTGCATCAACTACAGTTCCTGGTTTGAGGCCTATATCAGACCATGATGCAGTAACTTTTGCTTTGGATGAACTTCTATTCCATAATATCACTGCTAACTTTTTATTACTGAGAGGACCAGCCCAAACCTGCAACACTTGCTTTCTTTTAAGAAGTTCTACTACATAGATTGAGTTTATGTCTTATTAGTATTATTAGTATTGTATTTTTCCAATGAATCACTCCTTAAAAAACCATTATAAATTGAGATGTCAATCTTATCATCAATTTTAGTGAAAAAAGAAATACACTGCACAAGCAAAAGAAAAGGAAGCTACCTCCAAATCATTATTACTTTTCACCTTCTTTCCTTGAACTCCAAGCTTGTCTGCAAAAGCCTAGGATGATTAGCTATAAAAGCATTCTCTTTTTTAAGAAAGGATAAGAATGTTAATTTGGTACTTCCATACCTTGGTTTACTGCAATAACTTCTTTGTTGCTTAGCAATTCTTTTGTGGTGGCATCCAGTGCTCTAATGTCACAACCAATCAACAAAGGAGCCTATATGTACAAAAGAAATGCACTCAATATGCAAAACTACATTATTATATGCAAAAGCTAAATCTGATAATTTCCTTGTTTCATGTTACCTTAGCCAGTGCCCATATGCTGAAATGAGCACGATATTCTTCTGTTGTCATGCCTCCATTTCCAACTTCTAGCATGTCAGGGTCTGTAGACAACACAATGATTATAGTAAACAAAACCTGTACATAGTCATAGTTATTTTTTATTTATTTATTTTGGTTAAGGAACTTGTCTTCAATCACTAAGCAATCTAAGATTGATTACTATGTAGAAAACTAGTGTGGGGTGAAGATCATTACCATTCCATCCTCCTGGTCCAGCATAAGAAGCCCAATTGTCATTCAGATCTGCCCGAGATATCATACTGTGGAGAAAATAACTCAGATTTTGATGTGGAAAATGAAAGAAAATGAATTCCTTGAAAGTGATGAATGTGATGCAGATATAACTTAATTATCATGGCCTTTTCAAGTTAAGTACTAGATAATGAAACTCCTCAAATTAGATTCATATCACATTGACATTGAAGATAAATAGATTTGCATCATATCATACATGCTTACCTATCCCACTTATCTTCAATGTCTCCTGTTGTTCTCCAACTATTTCCCACACTTTTGGCCCAAGTTGCTGGATCTTCTGATCCCCTGTGTTTGAGAAAGCAATTAATACTGGTGAGTTTTTTTGGCTTAGAGGAATAACAGAGTTGAAGAAAAGCCAGCTACACTTTCTTCCAGCAGTATAAACTCCTCAAATAAAGAGTCAAGTTCATCAGAATAATGTTTGTGAAACATGGTCACAAATTTTCTCACCATTCACACAAAGAGAAGAAAATTGGCCTTCCGGTGTTTGACAAAGCTTTACTCATTGGAGGGTACCTGTGTTACAAAATGTATCAATCTCTGAATTATGGAGGCATGTAGATTGTTTATGTGTATTTGAAGGTCACAAATACCTCTCTTTGGGGCTTATGTTATTATTCTCACAGTTATCATACTTCAAGTAGTCAATCCCCTAAAGTAACATTGAAAGTAGTTCTTAGTAAAATTACATAGGATAGAGGTTGATGCAAATGTAAAATGACTTTGAAATGAATGGATGTTACCCAGGAAGAAAATGTTTTTGCATCTTGTTCTTCATGTCCTAGTGATCCGGGCATAGTTTTGCTGCATGTTTGATTTCTGCAAGAATTTGTGAGTTTGAGAAAAAGGTTGAATGATAATAGAGATGCAAAATTAAGAGTTTAATTTGTTATATACCCTGCATCAGAATAGATCCCCAACTTTAAACCTTTTTTATGAACATAATCAGCAAGAGCCTTCATTCCTGAAGGAAATGTTGAGGCTTTAGGAACCAAATTTCCCTGCCGCCATTTTACATTAGTCAAATTAAATATCATAGAAAGTGGATATATATTGTGACATGAAGACTACACTTGATAAGTAAACTTTAATTTTAAGTCAATTCTATAATTTTATTTTACATTTGATCGATATAAGATCTCTAACATAGTACTAAATACTTGTGAGTGGTTTTATAACAATTTGACATCAGGTAATACAATAGATTCAACCAACAATAAATTTTATTAGAATAAACTCTAACATGACTTTGATGCCACATTGAAAATTAGAATTTAAGTTTAACGTAATCTTACATAACTGTCTTATAAAACTATAATTTAATCATATCTCTAAGATTTTCAACAAAAACACTAAGTACCAAAAATGTTAAATTCATCATCATTAACCAACTATAGTCAGTAATTTGAGGCACCTATGTTCAAATTCAAACTATGAAATCATCATGAGCGGATTGTTAATTAGGAAAATGAACCAAAGTGTCTAATGCAACTTTCTAATTGAAATTATTCAAACTAAATGACATAATTACCTGGGAATCTCGATTAAGTTCTCCCCAACAATCATCTGAACATTTGAAAAAGAGTTGTACATTATCTTTTATTGTGAACAAATGTGCCATAATTTTGTACTATTAACGGCAATAATAATTTTTATAATACAAAATGAATTACCTATGTTAATATATTGGTAACCAAGAGCAGCAAGGCCAGTTGACACCATAGCATCAGCTGTGCGAAAATTACAGCATATATTAACAAGAATATGTCTAGTATTCTAAATAAAGTTCCAGTAAATTCAAAATCCATGTAGAAATAGTTAAGTACCTGTTTCTCGAATTAAGTCTTCGTTAATATTGCAGGAAAAATGGTTCCAGCTATTCCATCTGAATTTTATCATCAGTAAGTTATTATTGCACATTTACTTCCATATATTTGAAAGTTTTCATTAATGAAATCATAGAAATTCTTTTACCATTTCCTTTCAGCTATATTTTCTTATTCATAAAGGTATAAAATGTAATCACAATCTAAAATGTTGAATTTCCATGATAAATTCCCATTTCTTGCTGGCTGGGTTTTTTCGTAATATAATAAAAAATAAACAATCTATCAAGTAAACATTATAGAAGTGATCGTGACAAAAAAATTGGTCTAAAGTTCAAGATAAGATCATTTAGAAAATCATTAACTTTTTATTGGCCTACCCTAACCATAATAAAAAGTGGTTGGAGGGTCAATGGAAAGCTCAATCAAAGTAAGAGGAAAAATAGTGGATTAGAACCAAATAATGCTTAGATGGGGACCCTAAAGAAAGCTTGTGACATCTATTTCTATAACATCATGAGTCAATTCTAAATTATTTATGTTAATGTATACTATATAAGTTCTTGGTTTATGATTGGTGAAAGAGATTAATAAAGATGAAACAAGAACCTAGGATTTCTTTTATTTACAAAAATTAACATAGGTTAAGAAATTGGTAAAACAAGAAATACAATAGTAACTCTTTTTCTTAACATTTTGTGCCTATTTGAATCAATAAAGTCATGAAATGTCCTTTTCATTTTGCCAAGTGCCAACTGGTTGGTGAAGCTAAACAACTAATGCAAATTCCACAAACCCCTAACAAGAATCACAATTAAAGCTTAACCAATTACAAGACAAATCAGGGCACCACCATGAACATGCCTTGGAGCACTCACATCATCTTCTTCAACTCATGATTATGCAAGCTGGATATGGTGGCAGAACTTGACGGTGCCACCATAAATTATTCATTGATATGAATGAAGAATCAGATCATGATGAGACATAATACTATTATTTTATAACTTTCTATTGAAATTTGTGTTTTGAACTTCATACATGACAAAAAAAAAATTGTCTCATTTTAAAGACCCTTTTGATTCCACTGCCTCTCCTAATTTCCCCATAACCCTCAAAATGTTTAAACTGATCATGGAGCAATGAACATCACAAGTATTTAGGATGAATACATAGGAAGAAAAGTAATTGTAATAAGATAAACTTAGATTAAAGAAGTAAAACTCTGATTTTGATTGAAAATGATATTAAACAAGTTTAATAGCTGTAAAGTTAAATTTAATTAGTCCTATCCTACAATGATTAGCTGAGATGAGACCATGCATGTGAAAATAAATGTTAGACTTGCACACATGTTTAATAGTATTTCAATTATTTGAGCATGTTAGTTAGATGCAAAAGGTAAAGGAGACAGGGTTCACAAGGAAGGAAGAAAACCAGAAAAGTTTGGTGAGGAAAGTGAAGAAAAAGAAGCTTACCCCATAGGGGGTGTTTGGCCAAGTCCATTCTCAACCAGGTTTCTTCTATGTTCCTCTCTAGACATCATCATCTTCACATTTATCAACCCTCCTTCTCTTGTTCTATTCATCAAACATCTGGCAGATGAGAATCTTACACTATTCAACAACACAAGGAAGCACAAGGCAAGTTTTCCCATCATGGATAAATTCAATCCCCAACTTGAAGATGAGTCTTGAAGTGCCATGTTGCAAACTATGCACTATATGAACATATAAATGTGTAAAGTTTTTATCTTTATTATATGGGGTGGTATTGAATGTGCCAAAAGCTATTGAAAGGGATTTGAGAGAAAGAAGAAGGAAAAGAAACTTTGGCAAGAGGTAGAAGCTAAGCTACAATGAGTATAGTTCAATTTATGAATCTTAGTGCAATTTAAAGAGCAATAAGTAGTGGAAGTGATGGTTGGTTCAATGGACCAAACTACTTTTAAAAATAGTATTATCATACTGAAAATAGTACTCTTTAGTTCAAACATGTGGTACATTTATCCACAAAGTTTCATAGATCAAATACAAATTTTAAAATATTATTTATTTTGAAAAATAAAATATCCAATTCATTTTTAATAAACCTTAATTGAACCGGCCAACTTAACTACTAATCTTGATTTGCTTTTGCTGTATTTTTATATGTATTCTCAACATAGATGAAAACAAGAAATCATATCACTTTCAATCAAATCCAGGTGACAAAATTTGAAAAATCACAAAATTAGTTATATATAAAAAAGATATAACTTTTGTAAGTATTTTGGTGTATTTTTATAATATAAGTCATTTTACCTTTTATTAAATTAAATAATGTACATAATTATACTATCTCTATATAATAATAATAATAAATAATGATAATATTAGAAATAATCACTTTTTATATAAATATATTTATTTTTTTAAATTATATTATTTCTGTACAGAAACTCATTTTTAAGGTAGTATAAAAATAATTTTACTATCGATAAATCCCTTGAACTTTTTCATGTCTTGTATGGTAGAAACAACGAAGTGCAACCAAAATATTAGCTTTACAATAGTTGAAGATTGTATAAAAACAAAAAAATAAACTTTCTTTTCAAGGTTTGATTAAACTCAACTATAAATATTAACAACGTATCTTGTTTTGGATTTATGCCCTTGATCTCATGCTTTAATTTGATTTTTTTTTTAAATTTACTGTTCAAGTTAAAATTTTATAGGTTTAATTGTTTCTTTTGTCCCCAGTTTAGTTGAAGTGTGTCAAATTCGTCCCCCTTTTAAAAAAATGTCAATTTCGTCTTCATATAGAAAAAATTAAAATTTGTGTCAATCAAGTCATCTTCGTTAAAAATCATTGCTTTCAAAACTCACTTTATCCACTACAATATCAGGGATCAGACCCATGAAGTGGTTATTATTCAAAACTCAATTTAAGTTTTTAACACTATTAGTTTGTATTTAACGGAAATGACTTGATTGACACAAATTTTTTCTATATGGGGACGAAATTGACATTTTTCTAAAAGAGAGACGAATTTGACACACTTCAACCAAACTCGAGACAAAATAAACAATTAAACCAAATTTTATATATTAATTTATGGGTTCCATGGTTTATTTTATGATTATATTTTGTTTCCTTTAACTTTACACTGAATATATTTTTCCATCATCCTAAGAAACAATTTTTCTTTTATTATATTCTTCTTATCTTTAATCTCTTCTAAAATTTAGGTTAAAGAGTAAGATATATGATAAAAAAGAAATTTTAATTTTCAATTTCATTATGGGTTGAAGATTATTAGATACGATTTTAACCTCAGATATTACTAAAACTATTGCTACTTTTCCTTTTTTACTTACTGTTTTTCGGTAAGTTTGGTATATAAATTTTAATTCAACAAAAGAAATATACTATAGGAAAGTTTTTCTAATTAAATGGGCATCTCAATTTAGCTGAAGACACTAATAAAGGTTTAATTTCTTTCATAATTTTAAATAGGACCCTTTCTTTTTTTGGCGTCTCAATTGGGTCTTTATTTTTGTGAAAATGAATCAAATATGGTCTTTTTTAATTAAACCAGGCTTTTACCATAAAGTATAATACAAATTTCTCACTTTACCCTTTCAATTGAATTTCCATTCTTTTAACTTAATTTTTAATTCAAAATTTAAAATAATAGAATTTACCCACATTACAAGACGCATGTGTTAAATGAGCACTGTCAGCATACCAGGTGTCACAGCACTTAACTCTGTCTGAACAATTTGACGGAAAGGTTCTATTTAATTCAATTTCACAAAAATAAGGATTCAATTGAGACCGCAAAAAAGAAAGGTTCTATTTGAAATTCTGAACTAAAACTAGGACCTATTAAAACATTAAACCATTAATAAACTAACAAAATATGGTTAATTTTAGGGTAAATAGATTCAATGATCCTTATTTTTGCTGGTTTTCTTCAAGTAGATCCCTATATTTTCAAAATGATCAATTTGGTCCCTGATTTTGAAAAATTAGAGCAATTAAATTCATTCCGTTAACTTCTCTAGACGACATTAAACTCTAGACGACGTTAAAGATCGTGCTTGGTGATAGGAGGAGGTGTTATTTTCGAAACACGTTGTCCATAACCACTTTATGACGTGGCACATAGTTACATTTCTTGCCTTTTTACTAAAGATCTCTGCCCAAACCCAACGTCACCATCCCCTACCGTATTCACTCCGCGATTCCCCTATCTATAAAGGAAAAATGCAAAGACCCAATAAAAAAAAACCTCTCACACACAACCTCTGATTCCTTTCCTCTGCAAAAAAAAAAAAAAAACACCAAAACCGGATCAATAACACAAACAACATTACAACTTTAGAGTTTCTCTTCTTAACCCAACAAAGAGATTAATGTTTCAATACTTCCAACAAATGCATAACATTATCTCTCACAAACCCTTTTAACTATCTAAGGGGTATCAAAACCTTGCAAAAAATAAAAATTGCTTCATAATCAACATTGTAATCATAAAGCTCAAATCTTCCACCTGATACTGGCATGACTCCAGAGATAAAAATCAAATTTTGTTGGATGACAGATTTTAGAATCCACAACAATCCCTGAGGAAAAAAATGATCTAATTAGACAATCACTTTATACAGGGACCTACTTGAAGAAAATCAGCAAAAGTAAAGACTACTGAATCTATTTAACCTAGATAATAATAAATAATCATTGATAATTTTTTAAATAAATTTTATCAACGAATATTTTTTTAATTATTAACAACTTTAAATTTATTGGTAATTACTTATAAATTTTAATCATGGATAAAATTCGTAATTTTGTATTTTTTTCTTTTCTCTAACATATCTCCTCCTCCTATTTCATTGTCAGTTAATGACGGTGTCCCCTTTAACTCCTTCTTCTCCTCTTCGCATTTCATTGTCTCGTCCAATCCATCGTTCTGACTTTTGACTTTTCCTTCTCTTTCTCCTTCTCTTTTTCTATTTTTCTTATTTTTTTTCTTTCTCTAATTCCTATTGTTATCATGGTTGCATCTCCTTTTTTTTCTCTTTCTCTTTACGTCTCTTTCTTATTCTATTATTCTTTTCACCCATGTCTTCTTAATATACTAAAAAATTTCATTAGATTTGGTGAAAAATATTTTGTTCATTATATGGATGAAAATATTCATCATTAATAAGAATCACAAATTATCCATAAAATTTATTGAAAAAATTTATCTTTAGATACATTACTAACAAAAATTTATCGACAAATTGTTATCGATAAAAATATTCGTTGAGAATTTAAATTCTAAAATTCGTCAATAAATTTGACTTTTGTAACAAATTTATTTTCATGAGTAAAATTTCGTCGATAAACAAAAATTATTATAATGTTGGAAAGCAAGACTTAAACATAAAATTAAAGAAAAACGAAGTGAAATAATTTTCACAGTGGTGAAACAAGAAGAATTTAAAAGTTAGACATTACAAAGAGTAATTACATTCCCATTAGGCATATCTGAAAGTGTTAAAAGAATCTAAATCAGAAAAAATATCAAATAATGTACTAAAGTAAAGTTTTCATGAACACAATAAATTAAAAGATATTTTTACAACCATTCGACACAATCTTGTTTGAAACATAATTATATATTAAATAAAAAATATTTATATATATAGAAAGTGAGATGCAATTAGAAATTATGTGATTGGTGGAAAATAAAAGCCTTAACTTCTTGTTGTTGGGCCACATTTACTTCCTGCACCCCATCAATTTACTCAAAATTTATAGGATATAAAAAGAAAACCTTAAACTTACATTCATTTGAGTTCCAGATCATACCTCAACGTAGATTAATTTCTTGCCAACTTTTTATAATGAATAGTGAAATATAAAACTTCATAGATATTATGAACATTGTATGAGTGTGTTGGAAAGGTGAAGTTTAGGTCCTTTCTTAGTTTTAAACTTTGCTTACTCTTTAGGGTTACAAAATGTTATCTTCTTTTAATACATTTATATATATATATATATATATATATATATATATATATATATATATAATATATCGACACAATATGCATTTATTCCAATTAAAGATTTTTGTAAATTTCCATTTAGAGGCAGAAATTTTGAGAATTTCTCTGAATTGATTGATAAGAAAAGAAGAAAGTTTTAATCTTTGCTCATGAAAGTTTCGATAGGAAGAGATGCCTAATCTTAAAAAATAAATGAGAATCATAAGAATTAACAGATGAACTAATAAAATGTTTTTTTTTAAAGAATCAAGATTAATTAATCGGTTAAAGTTAAATAAATGAATTAGTAATAACACTTAACCCGTACAACATATTTAAACAAAATATAAGAAAAAAAAGTTATTTTTAGATTGTTCACTGAATTTGAGAAAGAATAATGGAGTGAATTTGAAAATAATTTCTTTTAGTTCTTTATTTGAATGAATTTAGAAATATTTAAAAATAAATTTTTTTAATCTATTACATAAATTAAATCTTATATTAATTCTCATAAACTTACTTTTAAATCTATTATCGTTTATCTTTAAATTTATTTAAATAAAAGAAAATTATTTTCAACTTCTCTCAGATCTATTTCATTACTTTCTCTCAAATCTACTTAAAGAATTCCTCCGAGAAAAAGTAGTGTACGTCAACATTAATCTAGTCCAATGAAAGTAAGAAATATCCTAAATATTCACATCTTACACGTGGCTAGAAATTGCTTTGCCACCCTGTTGTGAGTTTCTCATGATCATTTGGATTTGGGGTATTTTGTTCGATGTTTCCTATGTAATTTTTTGTGTTCCAAATTTGATCTTGGTTTTTCTATTCTGAGCTAGTTGACTACTACCCCTTTGCATTGGTTTACCCTGGTGAATTTGGATCTTAATCATATCAAAGGGTTTTTTCTTTTTTTCATTTTTTTGGTCAGCTTTTTGTGCCTATGTTGGTGAGGTTTAACCCTTCATGTCTCACTCTCTATCACAATCCTCACCACACTGCATATTTCTCCAAGCAAGTGAGAGTTAGGTGCAGTTATGGGAAACACATGAAAAGGGGTGGCCTTGGAAGGCCTCAGATAGTGCCTTCAGTTTTGGGGAATAGTAACAGTGAGGGGGTGAGTGTGTTTGTGGTGTCTGACTTGCACACTGACTATGCTGAGAATTTGAAGTGGGTAGAGTGCTTGTCTAATGTGAAGCACAGGAATGATGTGCTTCTTGTGGCCGGTGATGTGGCTGAGACATATTCCAAGTTTGTTTTGACAATGTCTCTTTTGAAAGAGAGGTTTGAACATGTCTTCTATGTTCCTGGAAACCATGATCTTTGGTGCCGCCGTGATGGACAGAATTATGTAAGGTTTTGATTGCAAGGTTCAAGTTTGTGCATTATGTGTGATGTTTGATTGACACTCCTATTTGTTACAGATGAAAATTATTCTATGCCTCTATCTGACTAACTACTGAGAATTTTGGGATGAATGATTGGTTTTTGTTGTCAGGCAAGGATGTTTGGTTCTTGATGCTATTTGTGACATTATTTACTTTGAATGTGCGATTTTTTTTCTCATGGTCCGTGACTATGCTTATAATTTGAGACACCATGGACACGTGTTACTTGCTTCAGGAGAAAACTGTGGCATAATTCTAAAGGGACTTGTTTGTTTGCCAACTTAATTAGCTATGCAACCATTATTTGAAAGTAGATGCTTTTAGTTTGACTTTGTTAAATATTATGTATCATGAATTATAGCTTCTTTGTTAAATTTGGTTTTGGCCATGCTTTAGTGTAAACAATGAACTGTTATCCCTATATTTGATCAATTACTGAACCATAACATTCCTGCGGTCTAAATATCTGAATATGAGTAGATTAGTGACTTTTGTTTTTCTACTCTGGGTCGGTCGATCGTAGTTTCCCTTTGAGCTTTCCACACCAAAATGTGAACAAATAATGGGAAAGTATTTGTTACTTTGTTTTGGAATGTCATTCCATTTATTCCATGAACATTATTTAGGGGGTTTATACGTGTTGAATCCTTCTATCTTTGTTGTAATAGTTTTAGTAAAATGCAGTTCATTCTATTTTTTTTCCAGGTTGATTCTCTTGAAAAGCTGAGTAAATTGCTTGATGCATGTAAGAGAATTGGAGTGGAGACAAACCCAAAGGTTATAGATGAAGTAGGAATCGTTCCTTTGTTCTCTTGGTATCATGAGGTGATTACTTATATAGTGACAGTTTTTAGCTCCTCAATCTTATATACCATGTGCCGGACTGGATCCAAAGTGTTCCTTACTGACAATTTGTTTGAATGCTCAACCTGCTTCTTTGACAGAGCTTTGACAAAGAGAAGGACATAACAGGCTTTCGCATCCCGTCTTTGGAGATGGTGACTATTCTCCTTAACTCCTAGTAAGCCATTTGAAAAAAATTTGTTGATGGTCTGATCATGCGCTTGATTTCCTACAGTGCTTGATTGAGAAGGACTATCTGCATAATGGATATGAAGCTAATTTCTGTCTTGTGTGATAAACATGTATGTGATTAAGTATATGGATATGGTGTTATTAGTGAACAAAATATACTATAATCACGATCCCTGAAATTGTTCCCTGGTGTTGAAATACCATGCTTGTGATGGTTTGGTAATTATTGTATAAATATGTTGGAAAATTTCACATCACCTGTCTCAATTCTTGGATTGTTGTTTATATATTTGTTGGACAATTTCACTTAAGAGAATCAGTTGAGCTGAAATATACCACTCATGTTAAGGTCATCAGATTAAGAAGATTCGCTAGTTGGTAGAATCTAGAAATTTCCAATCAAGTCCTGATAAAACAATATGCTTAGTCACTCTTAAGGTCAGCATTGTCTATATATCTTTTTTTTTTTAATGCCAAGTAGCAAGGAACAAACGATAACCAAGAAGAAAGTCAAGCGTGATATAGTCCATGGTAATGGCAAAGATTTTATTGGTAGATATAAGATAAGAAGAAACCGAGTAGCTCAGGTTTTGATATTGTGTGGAAAGGCTGCCCAAGTCAATGCACTATTCACTCTTTTTGTAAGATGGAGCACTAAATCAGAGAATCGCAGCTGGAAGATATCTCTCAACAGTTTTGTAAGGACTGTATTACGCTAGATTGATGATATATATCCAAGATAGTGTAGGTTGGTTGGATGCAAGCTTCATGCAAAGTTGTTAGAGATGTAAAATCAATTTTAAACTTTCACCTAAAAGATCTAACTTTTGAGAGTTTGATTATTGCCGCTACCATTCTTTAAAATCAAGACTTACATTTCAGCATATGTTAAAATTGACCGTGCTTCGTAGTAAGCTGTAAAAAAATATAGATAATGCTGTTGGTTTTTTATGGTATAGGGATACCATCAATTTGGCCTTAATGAAATGAATAGAACTAACTGTGTTAAAAGTGTCACTCTAATACACGACTTAGCTCCCGACATATATAACTAGGAAAATTATTTTCTACTGTTCCTTGTGCCTGCTTTTGGGCAAAGTTAGGTGCTCAGATAATGGTAGGAAGGTTCTTCTTGAATAGCATTTTAGTATTCAAATATGTCTATCGCTATACTTTTGTTCTAACTTTCAAGTAGTTTCCAATATGATAGATATTGATGGCAATCTATACCCTTTTCTTAGGCATGTAAAGACTTCTATGCGTGCAAGTGGCCAGAGGGCCTTTCAAGTGGTGATATGTCCCTCGCCTCATATTTTGATGCCATGAATGATAAACAAATGGAAGTGATAAAGGATGTTCAGATGACCTGTGATCACATCATTACCTTTTCCCACTTTGTTCCCAGGTGGTTAAATCTATCATTTAAATTGCAGCTTTATTGGTCTGGTTTACGCATTTGTTTCTATGCATGTATGATGTGCTGTTTGAACTGACGTGGTCTGACAATCAATCTAATCATGTTACGAAAATGATGCAGTAGTCCTTTACTCCTTTACTGTTCTTTCCTAATCATCTCTGGGAACCAATTATGTTGTGGCACTGTGGTGGTTAATTGACAACCTGAAAAACTTTAATTAATTCCCTTTTGTAGTATTTTTTTTTTTCACTATAGAACTTAGGATTTCCGGAGAATTGATTAGTGTTCATAGATTTATCACACATGATCTGATTACACGATACTGCTTACTGTGTTGAACAATTTAGATGATTGACTTGGAAGTTTTGTAGCAGACTAGCAGTTACTTAATCCATTTGCTTGACTGTAGCCATATATTCTTGTATAATTTCGCCCTGCATTATGTAAAGGATAGCTCACTCCCAAAAACTCACAAGGTTGTGCTATGTAACCTTCCAATTACGTGCTGAAGATATATGATTTGACACTTATGAAAAGATGTAGGTAAAAACAACAACCGTAAGAACAATTAACCTTATTTATTGCATGAATCACTCCAAGATATAGGATTCGGCTAAAAAACCAATTCTCAGATATTCACCGTGAGAACCCTCTTAGTAATTTTCTCTAAAGTCCCCTTTAGTCTCCCTCACTCGTTTTTTAGATGTAGGCTTGTAACTATGTTGTTGTCAGTGCCAACTACGTAAAACTGTTCTTCTGCTTAGCCACATCACTTGTTTTATCTGCATTGCAAGTTTTTCTGTAGAAAGTTCTGTCCTTATTGCTAAGTAGATGATGTTTATGTCAGTGTAACGGTGCTCACGTTCCTAATTTCCAAAATGAGTCTAGAATCCACTCGGTTACATGGCTCTTGTGGACTCCAAAACTAAACTAATGAGAAGTGGCCTATATTGCTTGAATGCATGATGTCAAAGTACAAATTGTGACTTTGCTTTACATAATTCCTCATAAACACCAACATGCGTGATATTAGTTTATCATACACGTCTCTTGGTGCATGAGGAGCTGCTTAAACAATAACACTTTTGTGATTGAGTTACTTCAAAAGATGAGTATATTGATTTATTGTGGTAATGGTTGCAAATTCACAGGCAGGAACTTTGTCCAGAGAAGAGGATGTTATTCTATCCCAACCTTCCAAAGATAATTGGCTCAGACTCTCTTGAGGATCGAATAAGATCCATACATGGAGCTAAGGGAAGGAAGGATGCGTCTTCTTGTCATGTGTTCGGTCATACTCACTTCTGCTGGGATGCTGTTGTTGATGGTATCAGGTGTGTTTTCTTTTAGTAGTTGTATTTTGGTTTAAAATACCATCTGTCCTTTATTTTTTTGTGGTTTAGTCTCTTAAACTTAAAAGTTTCAATTGTAAAGTAAATATTTCAAAACGATGAATTTAATCAACAAGATAACAGAAACATCAAGACAAATGAAAATCAAAGGAGAACAAGAGGAAGAACCAAAAATGTGTTTTAGCTTATTATTTTTTAATTATAATTGTTGGTTGGAGTGGAAATGAGTAAACTTGCTGTGTTGCTAAATGGTTTTGACACAATTGCAGGTATGTTCAGGCACCCTTAGCTTATCCAAGGGAAAGGAAGAGAAGAATGAATGGAGGTGAAAATTGGCTACCGTTTTGCCTTTATGCTGACAACAAATTTGCTGATAGACTCAACCCTTGCTATTGGTCTGATTATTACTCTGCCAACCCCAGGACACCTCATAATACTGAACTTGCCCCTTGGGTCGCCAGATTTTATAAGCAAACAGAAACCATAGATGTATAGTCTTCACTACTGACTTTAGTAAGCTGGATATATTTGTTGATTATATATTCCTCTTTTGTATTGTTTTTATTGGATTAAATCAATAAATAAGTCCTCTGCAAGGTGAAAGTTGCTCTAACACAAGCCAAATCTAAAATCTTGAATGGTTCCACTGTTATCTTTCGCAGTCCTTTTATTAGTATTCCCTACTTAAATGTCTGTTAGTTACATTTAGAACAATAGTAATCTACATGCAAGAGTGATATAATCTGATGCAGCATCGCTACAGAACATACGGTTTCACGCATTTTATTCAATGTGTACAAGACGAAATACAACAGCTACACACTCAACTGGGTTTTGGAAATGGTGACCCCAAAACAAGAAAATAAACATGCATAGTAACCACTCAAGTAGAAGGTTGGCTGAAAAAACACAGGAAAACACAAGCATACCATTATATTTAGATGACAAAAAGCAACTGATAACACATTTTGATGCACAAATGCAACAACTGGTAGAAACAACTCAGTAATCTTCAGAAGCCAAGGGCTGGTGGTGGTGTGGGGGAGGTTCAATTGGGATCACACCATATTCATACACCAGTGCTGCCAGTGCTGCCCCAATCAATGGACCCACCCAGAAGATCCAGTGCTGGTGCCATCTCCAGCCCACTAGGGAAGGTCCAAAAGCCAGAGCAGGGTTCATGCATGCTCCATCAAATGGCCCACCAACAAGGATGTTTGCTCCAACAATGAGCCCAATTGCTAAGGGTGCAATATTGCTAACAGCGCCCCTTTTGGGATCTATTGCAGTAGCATATACAGTATACATCAGCCCAAATGTCATCACAATCTCAAGTATAAACATGTGTCCTTCTCCAACACCTGGTGCTATGTGGAACCCTGATGGCCTCTACAACAAGCAACCGCAAACATATCAGTTTCAGTTAAAAATCCAAGTTTTATCATGTCGCTCATAAAATTCAAATGATTATACTGAATCGACATGATTATTGACTGTTCTCAAGTTTCTAAAATCCTTAAACTTCAAAAGTCAAAATATAGTTTATTTATAAATAACTATTTAAGGTTAAGCCATAGTTTTGCAATCTTCTAGTTAGAAGATATCATTGCAACAAACATCTACAGTAGCATCCTTATATACACCATCCTTGATATATACAAATAATTTTGTAAAAGAAAATAGTTTACCATGTTATTAGTGACAAGCCTGAGCACAAGAGCAGCCACAATAGAACCCAGAAGTTGAGCAACCCAGTAGTATACTGCACGGACAACAGAGATCCTCCCCCCAACGAGAGCACCGAATGTCACAGCTGGGTTGACATGGCCACCTGATACATGCATGCTAGCAGATACAGCAGCAAATAGAGCAAATGCATGGGCAATTGCAAGTGCTAACAGTTCACCAGCTGAGAAAGCTGAATCCTGGTAAATCTTAACTGCAAGAAAGAGAAGTCACACAAATCACCTCCACAAGCACACAATAAAAAACCACCACAGACACACACATAAGTAATCCAAGGTGTATTCTTAGCATGCTTGTATTTGGTAATCCAAGGTTAAGTAGCACCTTTAGCTAAGCTGAAAAGGTGTCAGCTAAGGAAGATTATGTTATGTCATGTAATGTCAGCCCATCTAAACATAAAATAAACATTTCAGAAACATTTGAATGCCAAGTATGAACCAAGATTTATATTATGTACGAACCCAAAGCAAGGCCAGAGCCTTCTCCAGCAAAGACAAAGATGAAAGTGGAGGCAAATTCAGCCAAAGTGGCCCTCATGGAGTCAGGATGGGTGGCCTCATCAGCCCTTCCAAAAGCATATCTGCGGGTTGCCATCAGCAAATTAAGCTTACTCTCGCACAACTCCTTAGGACTACCAACTAAGGTTGTCACACACCTAGCCTTTCAAGATCAAAGATCCTTGGCCAGCTGAGACTGTATTACGTTTTTCAGAAAAGGGTTTTCTCTTTGCAGAATGGAGATTTGGAAGGTGAGACACTATGGTGCATGTATGAAAAAGGTGGAGTGATTGTGCTTATAAGGGGAAACTCGGAGTAGAACTCAGTCGAGAGACACCTGGGTACGTGAAATGCTACATGGTTTACACGTGGTTTTATTGGTATGCGTTGGCTGCTTATTACAATTTGAGTCATTCTTTATTTGCTACACATATCAACATCAATGTGATGCAGTGTTACGTCTATCCGCATTTTCTGAACAGGACAAAAACCAAAGTGCAGCGACCAGCTAAGCCATGCGATTGCGGTTTCAGAGGTTTGGCTGACTCGTGCATTGAAGTGAGGTTTTTTCTTTTTCATTACATAATGCACAAACAATAATATTTATTCTTTTATTATTAAACCTGTATTTTCCGATTCGATCTACTACTCGAATTGGATATAACGTTCAAAATGGTAAATCTAAAGTGTATAGATCCAAAAATTGAACCTAAATCTCATAAAAAGTTTTGATTTAATTAATAAATATTATAATTTAAAAGATATTATTTAAAAAAATAAAAGAATTTATATTTTATTATTACTTTTATATTTGGTAACTGAAATATTATTTTCTTATTTATTTGAAAGATGCAAGGTTTATAACTACTTTATTTATATACAGAAACTCAAAGACTTAATTTTGTGACTTTGAAACATTATTAAATTTAGGTTTAATGTTTTCGTAGATCTTTATTTTCGTTTAGAATTTTAAATAAGTTTTTTTTTTGCGTCTTAATTGTGTCCTTAATTTTGTAAAACTGAATCAAATAGAGGTTTGTCGTCAAATTGGAAAGAAGTCGTTAAGGAGGGTGTTACGTGACATGCTGACGTGGCATGCTGACACCCTGGTGGTCGGCCACTCAGTCTGGTGGTCGACCATTCGGTCTGGTGGTCGGCCACTCGGCCTGGTGGTCGGCCACTCGACTTGGTGGTCGGCCCGGTGGGTGGTCAACCTAGTGGTGCTAAGAGACTGTACGATACTAAACAAGTCATATGTTACTACTATAACAAGTCATAACACATCTCATATACCAATTCTCATAAATCTTCATTGAATTGGCACCACCAGGCCGATCACCAGACCGAGTGGCCGACCACCAGGGTGTCAACATGTCACGCCAGCATGCCAACTTCCCTTACACATGTATACTGTCAGCATGCCACGTAACACCCTCCTTAACGGTGTCTTTTCAATTTGACGGCAAACCTTTATTTGATTCCATTTTACAAAAATAAAGACCCAATTGAGACGCCGAAAAAGAAAGAGACCTATTTGAGATTCTAGACGAAAATAGGGACCTACCGAAACATTAAACCTTAAATTTAAATTAGAATACTCAATTTCTATATTTCTTCTCGATTAAGCATTTTTATCATCACAAACCCTAAACATTATATATGAAACAAAGAAAAACTTTAGAAAGAAGAATTCCAATAGAGTTTTTAAAACTTTTTACAAATAAGTTTAAATGTTTGTTTAGGGATTGGACAATTTGTAATTAACGTTGAACATTTAAGTATTTTTAAGAAGTTTTTAGGAAAACTTTGAAAATGAAAGCAATAAGACAAACTTATTTTTATACTGGTTTGTTGTAAACTGAGATATGTCTAATTCTCCCTTAAGTACTTTTAAGGAGTTACACTAATCTTTTAAATATTACAAATGAGTTTAACCATTCATGGTTTCATAATTAATCTAACTGGTTATACGAGTTTCATCACTCATGTTATAGCACTAGTCCAATTAACTAGAATGTTTAACTCCACTGGATCTAAAAACAACAAAGTATTTTGAAATACAATTGCTTTCGTTGAGAGGATATAGAATCAATACAATGAAATTTTGAAATCTTGTAAAGAGAACTTTTCTTTTTCAAAGTCAAAGTCTAAACGACGTGAGCCTAGAGAGAAAACAATAACATAAACATAAACAAATATATTCTTATTGTTCAATTATTTTTGCTTCTCGCCATGCAATCCTCCTTATATAGATTTTTCTTTTTAAAAAAAAATGATTACTTTGAACATTGACTTTTGTGTAGGGATGTTCTAATACGAGATCAGATATTATGTCGTGTCTTGTAGTGGCAATTGTGCTGCTATGTACGGAAAAAATAGAAAACATGAAGGAAACATTCCTAGAATATCTTCCTATATCTTAAGATTTTTTTATCAATGTAAAATTTTTGAATCTAAAAACTTTGTACTAAATTTTTTATCAATGTAAAACTTTGTACTAAATTAATCTAAAAAATAGACACAATACAATAAATAAAAAAGTACTATATATGCATAAGTTAAAAACATTATATGTTACTAAACGTTTAGGCATTATAAGTGAATTATTTGTTAAATGTTATATGGTATAGGCGTTATTCTTAAACTTAAACTTTAAAATGGTATAGGCGTTATTGTTAAACTTAAACTTTAAAACAATGTTTGGTTAGACATTTTGTCTTAACATATTATAATTACACCAACAAAACATGTAGAATTTAATAAATTTAACTTATTAACTACCACCTTTGTCCCACTTAATTTTCTTTTAGAGGAAATGTTTTAGGCAATATTACACCTATGCAATTCAATTTTTTAACCTAGAAAATCTCCCTAAAAATTATAATGTTGTGATACTCGATACTCGCACCCCTTGGTACTAGTGAAAATTAACCTCATCTTTAACATGGTTAACACATGAGATTAATTAATCAATGATATTTTTTGGGCTAGTCATCAAATCTAACCTGATCTTTCTTTTAGCATACCACTCTAATAAATTTATTATTTTATTGTGATAAGGAGAATAATCAATTCTAAGAAATAATATTTGATTAAAATTAAAAACATTGACAAATTATCTTTTTAAGTTAAAACTGTAAAAAATTGGAAGTAGTGTATATGTAATTTCCAGAAGTTGCCTCTTGTATTCTCCTGCATTTTGGTTGCATCTTACTCTGCTTGTCAAAAGCAGAGCTTACATGCAAATTATTTGTGTAAGAAGTGGACATAACTGTGCCTGTAGCAGGTACCCCATGTGAATAACCTTGATTAGCCCAAAATTTTTGGCCCAGTTCTAGTTCCTCATATTAACTCATAGTGACAAGTTCTCCACAAAAAAACTTGTATAATTTAATCTGATAGAGAAAAATAAAGAAATAAAATAGGAGGTACAAAAATATTTAAAAAGTTGTCATTCTATCTTCAAACTCAAATGCTTGATTATAATCCTTATCCTTCTCTCAAATGAATCTATCTAAAGGAGAGAATAATCGTACTCTCATTCAATAAACAGCTCAAACTCTGATATTCTGCAAAATCCTGCCATAACTGAAGCAAAAGGCACAAAAAATATAGTACATCCAGAATGGTGATACCAAGTGATTTTGAACAACTGATACTTTATATCTTAAAACTGTTAGATTTATCTTACCTAAATACCCTTTATCAGGAAGACTTTCGATATAAGGACATTGCTATGATATCTCTTGGGTCTATTGAGGAGAAGGTTCACCGGAGGATACAATACCAATGAGATATGAACCAAACCACAAGGGATTGACACCAGTATCTATCCAAAACCTTAAGGCAATGAGTTAATGAGTTTTTCATTTTTATATAGTGCTCTACTTTCTCATTTCTATCCAATGTTAGACTCGTACTTAGATTCCCAATAAACACGTGATAACAAAAATTTTAGTTTTTAGTAAATTCTATCTAGCTAAAAGAATGTGCCTTTTTATAAAGTTTTTATTTTGCTGTCTTCTAAAGTAAAATCATAAAAAAAACAAAGGACATAATCAGAGAGATTTTATCTCTTGTGGAAAAAATGTTCGCTCACATATTCTTATATGCTGTTGTTAAGCCTTTTCTAACTTGGATGATGTTTCTATCCAATGAATTGAGTGTTGAGATTAATACAATAACATTCTTGAGATGCACTTGGTGCAGTGGGATTAAACTTTAGTCATTCTCCTTTTTCATTTTCTCTATCTCTTCTATTCTCATCAACACTACACTCATTTTAGGCCTCTTCTCTGGTGTTATATCAGTACACTCTAGAGCTAACTCTGTTAGCTTTAACATTTCATCATGCCCTTCTTTTTCTGCAAGTATTTCTAAATCCAATATGTCTGTGGACCAATCATTGTTCACCACAGTTCTTACCCAATCTGAAAGATCATTGGTAGTTTCTTCAATTTCACCTATGATATGGCCAGGGATTTTGCCGGTTACAATCTCTAGCACAATGATGCCAAAGCAATAAACATCAGCATTGCGTGTTAGCTTCTTCCCTTGAACAAATTCTGGTGACCTCCTTATGGCTAGTTTTTCTGCATTCTGTTTGGCTGGGAGTAGAGGAAAGAAACCATAGTCTGTGAGCTTGGAATGATACCCTTTACTATCTTGATGGATTAGAACATTGGATGACTTGAGGTTGGCATGAGGAACCTTTTGAGATGGCAAGGAATGATGAAGGAAAAGAAGACCCTTTGCTATGTCTTTGATGATAGAAAGTCTTGTGGTCCAATCAAGTGGCATTCTTCCAATTCCTCTACCCTCTAGCACCAGCAGATTATGAATGTTAGAGTATTAACTTTTAAGTTAGTTCTTTTGTGTTAAGGAAGGAAAGAATCAAAACTAACCATGTAGTAGTTCAAACAAAGTGCCATCAGAGGTAAATTCATATATGACCAACTTTTGCTCCTCTGAATAATAAAAGGAGATTATTTCTGCTATGTTTTCATGCTTCATCTGTCCTAGCAATTGGATCTGCTGGAGAAATTCCTTCTTGCTCAGTTCATTCATGTGGTTAAGTCTCTTCACTGCAACAACAGTTCCAGTTTCAAGTGTTGCTTTGTACGTAATACCTAAGTTCCCTCTTCCTAGAATTTCTGCTGATGCTCTTAATAAATCATCCAAGTCAAAAACTGGCAGTTTCTTGTTAGAAAATTCCAATCTGCCTAATCTCTCAGAAACATCACTGCCCCCAGCATAAGCCACCATCTTCTTTGCCCATGCCCCAAAAGCATGCCCTATATTAGAAAATTCAAAACATTTATAAGTTCAATTCAACACCTTTAGAAATCCTGAATCAGCCTGAGATTGCATTTTACTACAGGAAATTCTGAGTTTGCAATATAAATGTTTTTTCACATTTTTTATTATCTTAGAAAGTTTACACAAATAGCATTGCAATAAGCTGCTAATAAAGTGAATGGTAGAATTGATATGCATAAGGTATATCTTACCAGCTGAATCATCTCTTCTTACTTCTTTTCCACTTGTTTGTCTTTTACGAAACAAGAAAGCAATAAATATGATCAGAGAAAGAAGAATGAGTGCAGCTGCAGCACCAATCACAGCAACAGTCCATGCTTGAAACCTGTTATTTGGCTTTACTGCTGGAATTGGAGGCATAGCAAAAGGAGGTGGTGCAGAAAATGGTGCTGGAGATGGGGCAGGAGGTTGAATAGGACATAACTTATCCAATGGCACTCCACAAAGATCTGAATTATTTTCATAAGAACTCTCTGGGAACCTCATCAGCACAGAAGTTTCAGGAATAGGCCCTGACAGATGATTATATGACACATTGAAACTTGTCAGTGATGGTTGATCAAAGGGTGGAATTTGACCATGTAAGTAATTCTCTTGCAGCTCCAACACTCTCAGACTGGTAAGTTCAACATAATCCACAGGAATTGACCCTGAGAAAAGATTGAATGATAAAAGGGCTTGTTCCAAAAACACCAAATTCTTGAGGCTTGGCAATGGTCCAAAAAGTGCATTATTTCTGAAGTCAAGTTGGCTCAGTAGAGTTATGTTTTGAAGAAATGTGGGAGGTAGATAACCACTAAGGTTAACTCCTTCAAGAACAATTTGAACAACATGCCAATTTGTGCAAGTGATTCCAATCCACCTACTCAGACTGTCTATGCAAGGAGGGCCTGTCCAATTCCCATGCAAATTCACAGATGAATTCAAAGAATCCCTTATGAGTATCAAAGCATCTCTTTCTTCTGGAAAGAATTCCTCAATTTCAACGCACAACACCATGTTGGATTTGAATGACACAAACAAGACCACATATAAAAAGCTTATGGTAAAGGCCAAGCTCATGATGGTGGATGAAATTGCTCAAAACAACTTGACATGGATTTTTGAACCAAACAGGGATTATTAGCAGAGTGAATCATATCACATCCTCTTTTGTCTCCAATGATTTCACAGTTTGACGAAGTTGACAAAGTAGTGCTAAGTTGCCGAACATAGTGTTGGACAGGAACGATCAAAACAAGGTTTTGCAGTTTCTTTGTAGACATTATTATATTACTTGAGTATATAATATATTAATTATAGTTACATAAGATGACAGCTTTCATAATAGGATCTTGCATGATGCAATGTTCCACATTTTTATTTGGTAACTGAGTTGTTCAAGAATAAGAAATGTTGGTTGTTTCAAATATAGTGACATCGTGGGAAGCAGGGAATGTCAATGATCTTGAATTTGGACATTTTCATGGTTGCTTACCCTTTTTTTTATTCAATTTATAAGTAAGTTTATATATATTAACTAATTTTGGTTATTAAAGAACATATTAAATTAATCAAAAGTGAATTATTTCATTGTCCAATAATTATGTTGGCTGAGTAACTGTTATGGGTTCTAAATTCATTCATCTGCATTTAATTCCTACTGATAAAAAGGTAAATTATTTTGTTGTGTTTATCTTTTGCTGCATTATGTGCCAGTTTGGTCTTATAGCATAAACAAAACTGTGATTATCCGTTGAGAAAAAAAAAACAACAAAAAAAGGGTTTCGTGGAAGATAAAGTAAAACACTGATTAGTCGCCGTGGATTCGTGGCCACGCATGTTCGTATTTATTAACTAATTTGATTATGCCATATTGAATCATTTTAAGGATTGAAACATATTTATTATTTTTACATTTGTTTTGGTGTATCTACTGTGAATAATGGAATATTATTTTTATTGAATTTTTTAATCATAGAGAACCTTTAGTCTTTGAGATTTGTTGTTTAGATTATCATTTTTTTTTCAATGTCAATTCTTGCGTCTTTATCATTTCTAGAAGATAAAGTTCTTGTATGGAGAGAGGTCCTGTGAGTAAGAGAACATTCCCTTCAAACATTTAAATTTTAAACACAATTATATATTATTCATTGAGATTACTGATTAAATTGGAATAGTTTTATACTAATTCATTGAAGTACATAGTTTTAGATTATGGATTCATTAAATCTTTCATTTTCAATTAAAAAATATTGCTAAACACTCACCTTTAAATTTGGTATAAAATAACTGCTTAAAAGAATTATATAATCTTTAACTTGAAAAATGGATTTATGAGTTTTATATTTTAGATGGTATTTAAGGTAAGATTACTTGAATTTATAACCATTCTTTTTCAAGTGTCTCTTTCATGAGTAAGCTCTCTATCAAATAGAAGCATTATAATTAAAAGTACCTTAACATTAACCTTATATGGAATAATATGACATATTTGCTTGAAACTTCTATTATACAAATTTTCAATTTAAGAAATTATGATATATAAATTTTTTTGTCCATATTGTACTTGTTTGAATTGGTTATCAAGATAAAATATAAGTTATAATACCATTGATAGATCTTATAAAAGGGATTCACGAAGGAAATTTGACATCAAATGAGATCTGAACCAAACCACACAAGATATTGATATCATCCTTAACCAAAAACCTTAAATCAATAAGCTTTTAGGTCTTCTTTCTTGTATGTTGTTGCAAAATAAGATACGATTCCTTAGAGCTACATCAATTAGATTTTGTATTTCAAGTAGGTTTAATAGGTTCAGAGGTCCCTATATTTGGGGGTTTGTTTCAATTGGGTCCTCCAATTTTGGAAGTGATCAATTAGGTCCCTAATTTTGTCAATTTGAATCAATAAAAGTCTTTCCGTTAAATGCAGTTAACCCGTGAAGTTTTTGAACATGTGGCACGCTGACGCTTCCAGGTGGCACCGTTTCAAGTGCATATGTGTATTATAAAATGGTGAAATCCCTAAATTAAATTGGTGTATTTGAAGGTGAAATCCCTAAATTAAAAGGGATTTCACCCTTTTATAATCCACCTATGCACTTGAAATGGTGCCACCTGGAAGTATCAGCGTGCCACATGTTCAAAAACTTCACGTCGTTAACTGAAAAGCTTTTATTGATTCAAATTGACAAAATTAAGGACCTAATTGATCACTTCCAAAATTGGAGGACCCAATTGAAACAAACCTCCAAATATTAGGACCTCCGAACCTATTAAACCTTTCAAGTATTATAACGGAGGATCTTAGTCCTCTGAATCAAAATTTTACCTTAAAAAAACTTATTTTGGCCCTTCTTAATTTATTCTAAAAAAGTTGTGTTATCTAAAGATAACTTTATGTTGGCATCTTCCTAAGTGAAAATCATGTTTGACTCTTCAAGTGAAGTCGTGTTTAGTCAAAACGATTTATACGTTGGTAGCAAAGATGTGTGGCACAAATATGTTTGTTTAGTGTAATTCATCTTATTTAATTTTTTTTTTCTTTCAATTTTTAATTCAACTAGGATTGAAATTGAAGTATAATATGAAACACACGGTTATTTTTATATCACAGTGAAATTGAACTCTTTTTACACAATTTTGATTATACAAATGTGATTTTTGTAAAATTTCATTTTGTATTTATTATTTTAGTATTATGTTATTTAAAAAT
This sequence comes from Vigna mungo, assembly GCA_036885675.1. NCBI lineage: Eukaryota > Viridiplantae > Streptophyta > Magnoliopsida > Fabales > Fabaceae > Vigna > Vigna mungo. The sequence goes on along the minus strand of CP144697.1, from coordinate 23,828,987 downwards.
ATTGATTGATATTATATTATTGATTTTTTTATATTAAAACATTATTTATGAAAATTAACAAACTATTAATTTATTATTAGTGACATATAAATTGATTTAATAAAAAATTACCAATTATAAAAAACATAACACATGTAATTATATATAAGTAAGATAACATATATAATAAAAACATGAAAAACAAAAAAAATGTTATATTCATTTATTTGAAGTATTTATATCATTAAGAAAAACAAAAATTAAAACAAATGATTTCATATAATTTTTCAAACAAATCAATATAATATTTGATTAGTTTCTATGTTTTTATTTTATTTTTTTGTAATTGTATAGTTATTATTTTAAAAAAATAATATATCTCTTGTTTCTTTAATAATTGTTAGTTTTTATATTAAATAAGTTTATATATTGTATTAATAACAAAGTTATAGTTTATTACTTTTTATGAATGATATTTTAATATAAAAATAATAATAATATCAATAAGTTTTTATATGGTTCAGTAGGCCTTTTAATCTTAATATTTTTTTTAGAAAAAAATATTCAATACAATCTTTCAACTTTTGTTTGTATTTATATACTTTTTGTTAAAAAAAATTAATGTATTATTTATTTCATTAAATTAAATTGATATTGATATTATTTAGAAGGTAATAAGATAGTAGCATGGATGACATGCAACAATATAAATATTTAAAGTGGTTAGATTTATTCAACTGGCATCAATCTTTCATTCCCTTTCTTTTGATTGACTTATAACACTTTAAGAGAGACCACCAAACATCAAAGATCAAACTTTTATCTTTTAACACTCACCTTCAAAGCTCAGTATTACATGGTCCCAAATATAATGTGCACCACCACACCACAAGAGAGAGACCCAAATACCAAAGATCAAACCTTTCTCTCTCTCCTGTGAGAAATTTTATAATTTTCTATGTCATGTGTCATTTACATTACCACATTCTCAATGGCTATACCATATCAACATTGATTTAATAGAAGGGACCACAATGACTATTTTTAATAAAAATGGAGATTACTGAGATGAAAAAAAAAAGAGAAATTGCATTGAGTAACTTTGACAAATAATAAGACAAAATAAGATATTAAATTTCTTTTTTAAAAAACATAATATTAATATAAAATATAAAATTAAATTTAAAAAAAAAACACATTCATGTAATGTGTCAAAGTTGTGTAGGTAATGCATAATTTAATTACAAAATAGAAACAAGAGAAGTTGTGCTCCTTTGCTTGACTTTAAATTTAATTACATAACACTAACTAGACTGAAGTTGTATCTCTCTATACACTTTTACTATAAATGAAAAAACAAACACAAATTAAGGTACAAAATGTCAAATATGGATTACTCGATTTTATCACCAATGCATAAGTCATTTTAGTCAAACATAAACCTATTAGTATGTCCCAGCCTACAGGGCTTGGCCTTGTTTTACATTGGTCAAAATCAAAAAAATCCACAAAGCTAAAAAGTTCAAATAAGAAAAAGCCTACATGACTAAGATAACAACATAAGTCTCATGGGAGATGGCCAACCCATAGGTTGGTTTGTATGAGTCAGTCTTAGGTTAAGATAAATATGGTTGGGTTGGTCCTTGGACGACTCGACTTTACCCTTCGAGCGAACCAACTTGATTGGACCTACAGTTCGCATCAGCTCGATTGAACCTATGATCCAGGTTGACTTGGCTTGACCTTTGTCTTTGACCAACTTATCTCAACCATCTGACCTAATTCAACTTTCTTTTATCCTTTAACCCAAGCTGACTCATCTTAGCCTTCATCCTGGACTGACTCAAGTAGACCTTTAGTCTAGATTGATTTGTCTCAACCTTTGACCCATATTGACTTGTCTCAACCTTCAAATTGACATGTCTAATCAAAATATGACTTTAATTAAGGAGTGACATACTAATATATAGTTGTGTTTAGGTAACATTATTGTTAGTAACTTACCATTTCTCTTATTAGTAAGGATGTTAATTTGACTCATGGCCCATAGACTAGTCCAACTCATTCCTTGATAAGCCTCCATTTTATTAGCCCACCAAATGAGGGGCCTAAAAAGGTCCTTACATCAAAGTCCTTTCTTAAAGTCGGTTAAAGTTAAGATCAAAATGGGTTTGGCTTATTAAAATACTTTAATTAACTTTTAAATAAAATACCTTCAACTTGAATTAAAGGTTGAGATGAGTTATCATGGGTTGAAGGTCAAGTTAAGCTAGCCCATGTGAAAGGTCGAGTTAAATCGTCTTGGGCCAAAGGTTGAGCCAAGTTGGCTTGAATCGAAGGTTGAGCTGAGTCGATTCGTGCTAAGTGTCGAGTCAAGTTAATTTGAACCAAAAGTCAAGCCAAGTTAATCCAAGTTTAAGATTAAGATGAGCTGACTTAGCCAAAAGTCGAGACGAGTTGACTTGGACTAGAGGGTGGTAGAAAGTTGGATCAAACTAGATCGAAGGTTTAGCAAAACCAGTTCGAGCATAAGGGTTAAGCCAAGTTTGCTTGGATAAAAGGATAGAGCCGAGTCATTTGAGGCCTGACTCAACATTGTCTATCTTGACTTGAGACTGGTCTATATAAACTCACCTAGTTATTTTAACCCTATGAACTTTTTCCTGTGTAAATTTTTTAAATCCTAACTCATATGAGTTATATTAAAATCTTGTGAATTAAACCATATTAAAATCTTCTATGTTTAAAATTTGATTCCAAAATTTTAGAAATAGATATATATAATCTTTCTAATTTAATTGCGTTGACTTTTTCTTACTTTTAGATTTATATTTGAAGTGCTTATATAGCTTAAAAAATTCAAAGTTAAATATTATTTTGGAATACAATTTAATGAATAAAAAAATTAATGCACTTAGGTTTAAAAAATTGTATTAATTATTTTTAAAGTTTAAAAAAAGTTTATCGAAATTCGAAAAAATATGAATTTTAATTTCATATCCATAATTTATAATTAAAATATATTTAATCCTTATTTAAAAAAAGAAAAAAAGAAGAAGATGACGATGTTTTATAACTAATGTAGATAACTTTAACGTGATATTTTTTTAAATAACATTAGACTAAAACAAAATTTAACATAATTAATTAATTGAGTGTAAATTGGGCTCACCTGTACAAAACGCTAATTGAATTCTGGGACTCCGAAACTTCTGCGCCTTTGGATTTTGAATGAAGCAACTTGTAAAACCCTAAACCCTCGTTCTCTTTCTCTTTGAGCACATAGATGAGATGAGGAAGAGGCTTCTGATAGCAACCACCAAAGGACTCTCCTTACGCGCCAATCGCAACATCATTCCCAAACCCAACCACTGTAACTATTTCCCCTCTCATCTTCTTCTCATGTTTCGTCTCTATCTATGTTCTAGTAACATTCTTCTGTTGTTTTTCTCAAATAGCAAGAATTATGCTCTCTGTTTTCTGTTTTTCCGAAGTAAGATTTTTTACGGTCTTACATAAATGAAGCTGAGTTCACTTATCAATAGCAATAATATTTTAGACACTGTTTAATGAGTTTAGGCTTGGTGCCTTGTTAAGTTTAATCTGGCTAGAAATTGAATTAGAATGCGGGATTGGGGTCAATGGCATTATCACATTGTCGTGTTTTTCTCATGTCTTAAGGTTTCTGTTTTTTTTTGGCATTTATCTTCATTGGAAAAAAAAGTTGGGGAGGTTAAATGATAATGATCTTAAAGCAAGAGGAATGGTCTCTAGAGTGTTTTAAGGAAAAGGGAATAGCTTGTGATTTTGTGTAGTTTTTACAAAGAAGGCTGTTTTATGACTTTTAGTTCCGCGAAGTTGTCATGAGAGTAGGGGTAAAATAAAAAATACTTGGTGGAAGTTTTCAAAGGAGATCTCACGCTAAATAATAATCCTTGGAGCTTTATCTTGCCAAATTGCAAGTCTGATCCATGTTGCAGACCTCGGATAGAGAATACGACATTATTGTTGTATGTGTGATATTGAGTATCTCTTGGTGCTGGGAGGTTTGGGAAGTCTGCACGAGGTTGTAGGTTGAAATCTCGTTACTGCCATTGTATAACTCTTGATTGTTACTTTTGGGGAACTGGGAGCACTTTTCTTGATGCTTACTGTAATTTCACTTACTTTTTTGTTCAAGTCTTTGGTGTTACTTGACGCACATCAATGTGACTGGTTTTTGAATTTTTGGAGTTTCTAGTTGTCAGTGTTGATTACTGTTTTCCAATGCGTTTCTTTGGAACTGTGGTTGTAATGCATTACCAGTTACTGAGATACTGATTCTGTTGTTGAATAACTTGATTATATATCTACTGTGTTGTTTGACAGCAATATCCTTTGAAGTATGCTATTCTGTCGATCCAATTAAAGTCCACAGGCATGGGTGGTCACATGCTGCTACTGTCCCTTCTGAGGCACCGGATGCCCAGAAAGGCCCAAAAAGGGTTCCAAGACATGAAAGAAGAGCTATGGTGGAGGATTTTGTGAACAAGTATTTCTTGGTTTCTTTTGAAGTTGAATCTTTGTTTAACATTTTATGAGCTTTCCTGCACTATGTTTCATGCTGGCATGTCGGTGTTTCAATTATTCAGGGATTCTCGTATCATAGATACCTGACTTTTTCTGACTATTTTCACATGTAGGTATAGAGCAAAGAATGCTGGGAAATTCCCTACAATATCAGATGCCCAGAGACAAGTTGGTGGCAATTTTTATGTTGTCCGGGATATCATGCAGGAATTAGAATACAAGTCTAGAACAAATTCTTCAAATAGTGTGGATGAGATTTTGGTGGAAAAACAATTTGATGACAGTAAACACCCCACCACCAAGTCTGCGAGTGTTTCATCTGGTAATATTGAGATTGCAAAATACAACGCTATCCAATATGGTTCTCAATCTGTAGATTTGAATGACAAGGAGACTGTGAACGCTGGATATGAGCATCATGATGGAAAGAGAGAGACACGTAGTTCCTGTGGGGAGAGGAGGTTGTTTGAAGAAGTAGAAATCACGTCTACATCAGTAAGCATTACATTAACAGCGATTTTTAGTTGTTATGAATATATTATATATAGTAGGTTTACTGGATTAGGTTATGAATTTTGTTAAGGGTGTGCAAAATATCCAAATTATCAGATCCATAACCAAATCAAATCAAACCAAACCAAATCACTTCAGCTCCGTTTCAATAAAATTCCAATTCAATCCATCGATTAACAAGTTTTTCATGAATAGATATCCAGTCCATGAAAGGCTAATATTTTTTTTAAAGTTTCAAAAATAATTTTGTAAACAAATTTTAAAAATATGTTGAAATTTTTTGAAAAAGGTAGAAATATTTAATTATGAAAAAATTGGTTGGATAATTCATCTGATATGATAAGTGTTGATAGAAGGATCCATTGGATTTTGAGAAATTAGGATGAATAATTAATTATCCATAAAATTAAATGGATGCATTTGATTTATCAACAGTTTCATATTTTTGCAATGGATAGATTGGATGGATTTACATGTGGATGGACAGGATGGATGATAGATAAATGGATTGCTTTGGTACCCCTAGTTTCATGTCCAACTCCAAATTTTGGATTTTAAAATCAATCCAATTAATTAGATATGGATTAGATATTTGTTTGGGTTTTAATAAATCTTAGACTGTTCATCCTAAAGCATCATTTGGTTGAGAAATCTTTTGATTAGCCTTGGCCCCAGAGTCAGTGCTCAGTCTTGATTAGGGATTGGCTTGGCCTTGATTAAAGTCTACTCAACCTTGATTGGGGCATTGCTGGTTAGACCTTGACTTTGATGTCATTGATAGACTTGGTCACGGCATTGTCGTTTCAGCTTTGACTTGGGTGTTGTTGCCTTGTCCTTGCATGGGGAGTAATCTCCTTGACCACAATTGGCTTGGCCATGGCATTGTTGGGTTGACCTCAGATGGGGTTTTATTGGCTCAATGTTGTCTACTCACCCACAACTGGGGCATCGGTGGCTCAATCCTTATCTACTCTGCTTCAACTGAGGTATTGTAGGCTTGACCTCAGTTCACGGCTCAACCTTAATTGGAGTGTTGTTAGTTTGACAGTTTTCTTAGCCACACCATGGGCATCTTTGGCTTGACTGGGGCATGTTAGCCTGACTCGGGCATAGAATTAAGGTTTAAAACCAAATTTAAAATAAAATTGGTCAATTTGGTGTAGTGAAAAACATAGGGGATGACAAATTCATGGATCCATTATGGTAGTAAAATTATGAATACATTTTCACTCTTATTTCTAACCCCTTACTAAACTGGCCACAATTTTTGAAAGCTTTAGATTTAATGCCACTGCCATACTGCATAACCTTCATCATCTACCTGACAACAAAATATGTATTGTGCTTATAAATTGTGCAAAACATTTCAAATTGCATCTCATTCTTTTTCATGAGGGTAGTCTGTAGTTTCATCTTTTTGATCTGGCTCCTTAAATCTTCACTTTTGTTAATTTATTTTTAATAACATTGATTGAATATGCTTTTATTATGTACAGAAAATAAGCAGTTTTCTCGCACTACTCATACTTTTCCTTCTTTTTTATGACAGAATAATCATTGCATTGCACCTGAAAGTAATCTTGTGAAAATGTGTTCTAAGGAGCCTAACCCATCAAGTCTCCATATGCCAAATGATATCAAGACAAAGGAAGCTGTTCCTAGTTGTTCTGATTCTTTTGCACCTGAAAGTCAGCTGCTACTAGAGGAAAGCGATCATTTTTCTCCTTTGTCTAGTCAAAATGATGGTCCTGGTTACGATAGAGCTCGGGGACACAAATATGACTTTGTTCATGTAGAAAATCATCAAAATTTGGATGAAAAATGTATTAAGAAAGCAGATTGTGAGAGAAGGGAGCAACTTGATTTGGAAGACCTGTCTAGAGAGCTTCCCCATTCAAGTCTCCAGGTGCCAAATGATGTGAAGTGTGGTGAAGCTTTATCAAGTTCTTCTGATTCTGTTACCCTAGAAAGGCACCCTCTAAAAGAAGAAATAAACCAATTTTCTGCTCCTTTTATTGAAAAATCTGTAAGCAATTGCAGCGAAGGCAAGAACCATGATTCTAAGTTTGTTGATATGGAAAACCATTCAGAATTTGAGAAAGCAGGGTATGAGACAAAAGAAAAAGAGGCTGTCGATGGTTCAAAGCTTGAAATAGAGCAACCTCAAAGGTCTTCAAAGTTGGATGAGTACAAAATGTGAGTTTTTGGATATCTTTATAGATATATAGCTAATATAATGTTATTATAATTTGCATTACCACTTGAATAATACCAGCACTAATTAACTTGTGAATAACATTGGAATGGTACCTAATTTAGTAAAGTGAGGATAGACGTAGTCTAACGGTTAATATTCCATGGACACTCCTTAGTGTTCATGTAGAAAACATTGATGAAGAAATTTGAAATTAAATATTAGTTTAAACAATGATGTAGAGAAGCACCAAAGATCAGGCTTGTAGACATTTTCAAAATTAATGTTATTCATGTACAGTAAGCTAATACACAATCTGAAACCTACATCATCCTACCAGGAGAATATTCAGAGAATAACATCTCCTAGTCTTGATTAAAGTCTAAAAGTGAAATGGTGCAACAAAGTTTACATGAGAGCATCATTTTATGTTAATGAAATAGAAATCATAAAATTTACTAAATGAAATTTATTAAGGAAAAACAAGTAATTTCTATGCACAAAATACATCTGACGTAGATTAGAATTATGCACACATATAAGTTGAAGTATTGGGACTAGGTGTGGGTACATCTTCGTTGTTCATAAATAGATTATCTTGTTTTCTGAGTTTTTGGAACTTATGTGTATTCTTCCTGAAATAGGCATTCATGGATTGTGCATGTGCGTAGAACATATCTGCCTTGTGCAAAATTTCCTGCCTTTTCTGTGTTTCCTAATATTATTCTATTTTTTCAATTTTCATGTGTATTTTGTTTGACGCAAATTTGTGTGTGATATTAAAGTTGCTTTCATTCTCGCAAATATCCAGGGACAGCCCTAATAGCAAGGATAACAATGTTGCAGTCTATTCAGAAAAATCAACTTTGTGGGGAAATGTGAAGTCATTTGCTAATGGCATCTTAAATATCTGGAAAAAATTGTGAAGCTTGATGAAAGTGTATGGTGCAAGTTGCAGGGATCTCAATCTTACTGTGCATCTTAGACAGTATGCATAGGATTCATGGGATTTCTAACTCTTTTTATGTACCTGCAAATTCTATTCTCCTTTTTTGCTATCCTTAGACATTTCCAGAGGTTTTGAAGCCGAGTTTCAGCTATGATAAAGCTGCCTGCTCGACTTATTTGTAAGATATTTGCGCATGAGTTTCTAGATTTTCTGCTCCCTTGGCCCCTATTTGGGGCGGGAGGGGATCACTACTATAGTTCCCAGTCTAGGTAATTAGCTTTCCACTGTAAATGAGTCTCAATGGAAATGCTCGATTTTTCAAATTTCTCCCCTACTTAAATTATGTTTTCATATATGAATTTTGAGGAGCAGAATGGAAGGGTGAAAGAAAGCCAAGGTCAGTTTATGATGATGAGGCTTTTGTATTTTGGATAGCATTAGAAGAATAATCTAAGTGGTTTTCAAGGACCGCATTCCTCCCCTTCCCCTCCAGGCACAAGACTCCAAAATTGAAGAAATTATAAGGGTTTTTGAAATTTTGTTTTGGTTTCCATCATTAAGTGTATTACTGATTACCCTCAATCCAAAACATGTTTATGTTCTCCAACCTTGCAAAGCATGAGCACCAATTGCTGTGATTAGAAATTGAAACTACGGTAATTTAGAGTTAAATCAAAAGTTAGTCTTATCCTTTATATTCCATCTTTGTCCATGTGATTTGCATCAGATTCGAATGTAATGTCCAACATTTATGTTAGGACCGTCTACCATATGGCAACTTTTTGTTTCCTTTTATAATATGTATTTTTCCTTGGTATCTGACAGAAAGACTTTTCAGGTTATAAATGACATGTAAAGCTATGCGCTTTTTAATAGATGATATGATATAATACAATGCAATATGATATAATTTTTTCCATGCTATCTGGGTAGAGCACAACAATTCGGGTTACATGTAAAACTGGGTATTGTTTGATTGGCTCTTTGCCATCCATATACACAAATGAAACGAAGTGACAGTTCAATAGAAATTATTTCTGCAACTGTGTTATATTCATTAATGGCAATGGATATATTTTTTTATGCAAATGCTATTTTTCTATGTAATAATACCTTTGCGATTTGAGCAAGGATAATGTGATATTTCGAGGTCAGGTATATGTTAGAAAGAGATTGTTGCTGCATGGATACATCTAATGCACTCACAGGTACCCAATTTAAATTAAATAAATAATTGTAATGGAGACAATTTAGGGTAGTGGGGCATGTGAAAAAGGTTTCATATGGCTTATCTTGGTGTCACACTGACGGCTTGCAAGTTGCAGGGCTCCCATATGGTAGATCATGATGTCACAATGAAGGCCTGCAATGCAAGTTGTATTGTATTTTGTCTCTAAAGTTAGTATTTAAATATGTATCTGTGATAAATTTCTTTTAAAGTATCATAAAATATGAAATAAGTAATATTTTGGAACTGATATATTTCTACTTTATCATTTTAGACACCATTTTGTTAGTGTGGCTTTTTTTCAGAACAGCCATAATAATCAGATGCAGAAACACAGATGAAAAAGAAAAGAGATTTTATCCCAAATTGGATGAACATCTGCAAGGTTAAAAAGGTATAACAGCATAGGAGATGGTGGGAGCTTATATACAACATAAAATAAAAAAAAAAAAAACAAGTCAGGCTTAGTTTTAAGGAGAATTTTTTCCTTGCAGATCATGTAAAAAAAATGTCATTTATTTAGTCTAGCAACAAAAAATATTTGGTAGTAAGAAACAATGTGTTTGTTTTCATCATAAGCTGTTATAATTATTAACTCTTTTAAAATCTTATCAACTAGTAGAAATTCATAAGAAATATCCATGTTGCAACAAAGGTGTGCATTTATAAATTGCCTGGAAATGAAAGGCTAATTGTTATGTTCAGATCATGTAAGATGTTTTGTGGCAAACACATCTGCTGCGTCACTGATTTCATAATGCAGAAGAACATTGTAATATAAAATTTAAGAATGACAGCTCTTGGCTGGTATTGCAAGATAACTATAACTCAAGTAATTTATTTGTATATTCTAACCCTGCAAGATGCTTGTGTGATAAAATTAATGGGGTGGCTTCTGCAAACAAGAAACGCCAATTCTCAACTGCTTTAAATAAAAGCATCGCTAATTTAATATCCGATTCTAGCATCTCAGTTGAGTTCATTAACCAACATTTCATATTAGCTCCCCCAAAAACATTGGAATGCTCTTAGTGATGATAGTAATGTGACTTGTGGCTGTTGGTAACTACACTGATTATAATATCGTCCATTTCTTAAAGTATTTGAGTAATTTAATCGAGTTGTAGATAAGCATAAATGAAGACAATCAAATAGCAATCACTTAAAAATGAACCGAATCAACATGAAGACATTGTTGTTTGATTTGGTGGGTTAATAAATTTCACTTGTAATTTTATAGCTCTCAATAAATTGTAATTAAAATTAAAAGTGTGTTAGGAGGACAATTATAGATTACAGTGGACAAAACTACTTTTACATACTAATAAACTAAAAAGGAATGGGAAAGTAAAAGAGTCATTTAAATATATATTTTTTCAATAATAAAAAACATTTTTTTTAAAAATAAAATTGTGACAAAAACTTCAAATTTCATATTTCAAAACAAAAGTACTTCAAATATAATAATCATTCATCATAATTTATTTACACGAATTGGAATTACTATTTTTTTTTTTACTTTATTGAAGCAGTTATTTGAATGACTGATAATCAAGGTATAAAATTTAGAATAATTTTGACAATATTTTAACATTATCTACGTATTATTCTGTGATTGATTCACAATTACTCCACAATCAATAATAATAATCATAAACACCAGCATAAACCAATCATAGAATGACACGTAAATGGTGTTAAAATGTTATCAAAATATCATTATCCCTATGTTTATATGTGATTATCCTTTGGTTTATTTTGTGTTGTATTGAAGCAAGCTACCCTAGTTTGCTGACATAACTGGCATTGTGTTGCATTACATGGCTGGCTGTTGCTGGCATTTATTTATTATAATTGAGTTCACATCAATCAGCCAATAAGCATTAAACATTTATAATGCTTAAATAATTTACTGCATAGCTTTAGGGTGCTCATTCCTGGAAAAAGGCCTTAAAATTAGGATTCAAAGTTTACCACTTTGACTGGTCCATTTAGTGGCTCCATAATAACCCATCCATTTCCATTACACCCATAATTGTCACCTAAGACACCCAATCTTTCCTCCTATAAAAGGATTACCTATTTCTATAAATCACAATGTAAAGTGAAAACATAGAAAAAAAAATTACAAATACCATGTATATACCATATGTATTTTAATTACAAATTTTCATATAATCTTAAAAATTATCTCTACTGAGATTTATGATTAATAATTATAAAAAAAAAATAGTGACAATACTTACAAATTAAACTCCTTGTTTAACTATGAAAGGAGGTCAGGTTTCTGGTTTTCATATTTCCATATGTTTAGTTTTAATGTATGTATTTGAAATGTAAGTTTTTTTTTTATTATTATTATATTTTTTGCTGCTTACATATTTATTGCATTTAGTTATGTAGCAAATTGCATATTAATTAAATCCATTAAATAGTAATTAGACAACATATGACATACAAAAATCACATTCTAATATTTTCACTAGATATAAGTTTAAAAAGTGGCAAAGATTAGTTAAATATAAACTAATAAATTAACCTACAGTACTAAAGGTCATAAAAAATGTAGTTTGTAATTATTTTGGAATTGGTTAAATTCAAATAAATTAATGGACTTGTAACGAGTGAAAAAACTTTGTCAATTAGAATATTGTTTTCTTATATGTCCTATTGTACTTGTATTTATATTATAAAATTCATCAAGGTCTCAAAAGTAAAAGTTTTGAACAGTATGAAAACATAAATTTGATTTTTATTGTCGTTTATAAAAAAAAATAATATTTTAATTAAAAATATTTTTTTCATGTTAAACTTTTTCATGTTATATCATACACAAATATGTATTTATGTTTTTTTTAAACACTCAAACATTAATTACGCCCTCACCTATTTGATGTATATCAAGATAGAAATAGAAACAAAGTTTTCATATGACAAAGTCATGAAAATTAAACAAGAAAGAATCTATCTCCAATTTAGATAATGTAATAGTAATTCTACAAGCTTCCACATTATTTCCTTTAGTATATATCATTAAAGATTTATAAGTGAATGTTTTCTGTTGTCATATTTTACAACAAATAATATATGATGTTCTTTGATTCATGCAGTCAATGTTTTACTTAACAAAAAAACAACTCTTGTTATTGTTGTTGTGTGAAGCTATTATTTTTCATTATAAAATTGACTTATTTTAAAAAAAAAATTATATAGCATCATGGTGTAGTTGCAAACCATTTGTTGTTTTGCTTGTGGTTTGAACATTTGAAGTAATCTCTCAGTAAACTTCTGCTAAAAAAATCCTAACATGGTGTACTTACAGGAATCTGACAAACACTTCTTAAGAATAATGTTCTTCTTTCTTGAACAGACAGGTCAAAATGTTGTCAGATTCTTGTAAGTATACAAACTGACAGTATAGTTGGAACATGTATTCTCATCCAAGCACTCTATAAAAACCAGAAAAGAAGAAGAAACTGTTTTTTCTCTTATTAGTTTTAAATTTGATATAGATATGAGAGTTGTGGCTCCTACTTATAGTTACCTACACTAATTAAAGGTTGTAAATTATGTCTATTCTATATGACAGGGAACACACCTATTCAATGTCTGTCATAGAATTTATAGCAGCAAGTAATATGATACTCTCTGATTAGAATATTTTCTCAGATGATTTCTTTTCTTTCTTTCTTTCTTTCACAAAAGGTAATGTGGCAAATTGATTAATGTGCATTGCTACATAACTGCATAGCGTAAGAAGGGCAAGTCAAACTCTAGCTAACTTTTCTTGATGACAACCTCTACTAGTTGATCATTATGCTCCTTATTTTGTGCTCATCAATTTGAACATATGAGTTCATGACACTATTAAATGCACACCAAAAGCTCTCTTTTGGACCAGTTAAGTGACCCTTTTCCTTATATATTCTAATTTGAAAGCATCACAAGACACACCTTCTTCCCTTTCCTCAATGTTTCTATGCTCTAAGGAACACACAGCAAGTTCTTAAATGCTACATATTACTTCATCAGAAGAGTTATAAGGTGAATGTTCTTTCTTGTAGGGTATGTTAATGTTGTGTTACCACTTGGTATTAAAATTACTGTCTCATCTTTTGCTCATATTTTCATCATCAATTTTCTGTACACCAGAAAGATTCATAGTATCTATCATTTGGTTGTTAGGATGTGAGTGAGATTGTGAAAAGTCAGCAAATCTTATATATAGTAAAAGTTTTTAGTCTTATGGGGTAGCCGCGTAGTAGACGTATGATTATCCTTTAGATTGCATATCGAGACAAAAAAATTAGATTCATATTCTCCAAATAATGCTGCAGCCAGATTGTGATCTTGTGTCCACTTTTTTTTTTTTTTTTTATTTAATTTTGTTTGAATGTTTACACGTTAAAACTTGCTTTAATAAAATAGATTCTGGGAATGATTTGTTCATGTAAAATACTAAGTTAACATGAAGAAATTGTGAATGGGCCAAATAGGAGTCTGCACTTGATTGGATTTATATCAAGTAAGGGAGATGTATTGTCCAAAAAGTTTAAAATCAATTGAACTCAACCCTTTTATGTTTATGTACACTTTTTTTCTTTGTTAAATGTGGAATTTTATAGTTCTCCAACACAACTTTTTTTATTTAGTTTTCGTTGTATCGGTACATGTTCAAACTTGTCTTAATAAAATAGATTCTGTAAATGATTTATTGATGTAAAATACTAAGTTAACATGGCCCTACCAGATCTTCTTAAGTTTGGTCAACTAAGCGTGTTTGGCCCTCATAAATTCTTCTTTTTCTCTATAAATAGTTCAGATTTGCATTGGCAAATGATTACCATGTTTGGCTCACTATGAATATTCAGTTTTCTCTGCCAGGTTGAGGTGTGATTTCTTTTTCTCTGCATCTTATTTCATGGAGAAAATGAGAGAGAATATTTCAGAAACTTGGCTAGTTTTGATCTCAGTGATATTAGTCACGGCCATATTTGCAAAAATAATTCTATTCAAGTTAGGGAAGGAAGATAAAAGGAAATGCAGATTGCCACCAGGAAGGAGAGGGTGGCCTTTGATTGGAGACAGCATCAATTGGTACAATGCTGTTGCAAGTTCTCATCCTCCTCAGTTTGTTGAAGAAATGGTGAAGAGGTATTTACTGCAAATTTGCCACCTCAACAAAAAGTGCTACATATTCTAGCTTTTAAAATAGTTGATTTTGGTTGATTTGGAATTTAAGTTGCTAGTTAGATATGAATTTTAACAGGCTAATTTCTCAATTTTTAAGAGCTGATTAATCCAATCACAGACCCTACGAAAGGATAAGTTTAGAAGCAACTCTTTTCGTACTTTTAGTATTATTGTTTTACATTAAATGTTAACACAGGTTACTGATATAAAACTCTGATAAAACAATGCCAAATGTAAGCTTATTTCTGTATGAAAAATGCTCTGAAGAGGGTCATTCTTTAGAATTCACTTAGTTTGAAAACTAGGTTGTTCTTAAGGGAATACTTTGCAAAAATCCATTTGTGAAACCAATCTGACAGATGGAACCTTCATTTGGCACAGGTATGGTAAGATATTTTCATGCAGCCTATTTGGCAAATGGGCAGTGGTGTCTGCAGATCCAAGCTTCAACCGCTTTGTAATGCAGAATGAAGGAAGATTATTCATTTCCAGCTACCCAAAATCTTTCAGAGATTTGGTTGGGAAAAATGGTGTGATCACTGTGCAAGGAGAGCAACAAAGGAAGCTACACGGAATTGCCTCCAATATGATGCGTCTGGAGAAGCTTAAGTTCCACTTCTTGAATGATATCCAAAAGGTCATGGTCCAAACTTTGGGCAATTTTAACAACAACCAAGTCATTCTTCTCCAAGATGTTTGTAGGAAAGTAAGTAATTTCAACTGATAATGCATTTCTATATGTAAGATTACCATAGTATTTACTGCATGTGGCTCATTTTCAATTCATATCTACATGATTTACTTCAGGTGGCTATACATTTAATGGTTAATCAACTATTGGGGGTTTCAAGTGAGTCTCAAGTCAATGAAATGGCTCAGTTGTTTTCTGACTTTGTTGATGGTTGTTTATCCATTCCTATCAACATCCCTGGATATGCATACCACACTGCTATGAAGGTACAACAAGTAAATTTCTAAAGTCGTACACGTATATATACATACAGACAGACAGAAAATACAGAGTTATTTGATTTTTGAACTATGGCTTAAAGAGGAATATTATCATTCTCATTGCCACTTCCTTCAATGAGTGAACTCAAGAACCACCTTAAATGTAGTGAAGAAATGAATTTTATCATTTCTCACCCTTCTTTCCTTTTATGATTGTTATTAGGCATTAGTCTAGTAATGAAATTGCATTTATAGAACACATTTCTAAGACTAATATGATTAGATGAGAATATCAAGTCAAATGGTATTGAAATTTACATTGTTTGGATATCAGGCAAGGGAGAATATCATAAGCAAGATAAACAAGATCATTGAGGAACACAGACAAAATGGTGCTCCAACGGAAGGCAGTGGTGTACTTGGAAGATTGCTAGAGGAAGAAAGCTTGCCAGATGATGCTGTTGCGGACTTCATTATCAATCTTCTCTTTGCCGGAAATGAAACAACAACCAAAACAATGCTCTTTGCAGTCTATTTCCTTACTCAATGTCCTAGAGCCATGAAGCAGTTGCTGGTATATATGGCACAACTAGTCTTGAAATTTTTTCCTGCATGTTTATTTGATACATGAAACTATCATTAGGTGATTTCTTGAGTTACACTGAAACTGAAGAAGAATTTGTTCAATAATTCTTACAAAATTTTTCCTTGAACAGGATGAACATAGTTCACTGAGGCGTGATTCTGCAGATGAATTGCTCACATGGCAGGACTATAAAGCAATGCCATTCACTCAATGTGTAAGTGATTAGCTTTTCACTGTTTCACAAATTTAAATTCTACTTATTTAGAGTATATTTAAATTTTTTTTGTATATTCAATGATAGAAAATAGTGGGTTATTTAAGTTTTCCTGTTCTTGTCTTCACGAACAGGTCATTGATGAAACACTGAGACTTGGGGGCATTGCAATTTGGTTAATGAGAGAAGCAAAAGAAGACGTTCAATACCAAGGTACAAAATTTTGAGTATTTGTAAATATGATAAGCATAGTCTTTCAATAGTTTTTCTGTTACATTTTACATTCATTGATATATACTCACACTATCATTCATCAGTTAAATTTTATTCTCTCAATGTCAATGGTTCAATCTTGATGATAAAACAAAAGCAATCAATAATAGTCTGTCAAAACATTGATACAAGAGTAGAACTCTTTTATATTGATAGTAACAGACCAATTAGATTCTAAACCTTTCTTTGCTGATAACTGATTAATAACTTACCATTGATACATTCTAGTACTATTGCAGCCAATTTATCTAACACAAACTTCTCTGGTTTTGAGCAGATTTCATTATTCCCAAAGGGTGCTTTGTGGTTCCATTTCTTTCAGCAGTCCATTTAGATGAGAAAGTATACAGTGGAGCTCTAGAGTTCAATCCTTGGAGATGGATGGAACATGAAAATGAGGTTAGTTTCTCATACCATTTTGATGCATTCTTGATTTAATTAAGTACTCTGTAGTTCTTTACTTTGTATCTTATTTTTTTCTTAATTTATGGTCTGAATGCAGGAAAAGAGAAACTGGAGAAGTAGTCCATTCTATGCACCATTTGGTGGAGGTGCCAGATTCTGTCCAGGAGCAGAGCTGGCACGACTTCAAATTGCTCTTTTTCTTCATTACTTTGTTACTACATACAGGTATTGTGCCTTCCTATTTATTCGAGATTTTACCTCGACTAAAGATAAAATGAATTTATAATATATATAAATAATTACAAATCTCATCTTACATATTGATTTCGTTTGCTTGTTTTAAGATTGAATTAAGTTTAAAGTTTACTTCTTTCGTATTCCTTAACTCACTTGTACATATCTTTGTGGTCAAACAATCTATTTTTTAAGACTCCTTAACTCACTAGACAAATCTTTGTGGCTTTAAAGTTCGCAAATTTCACTTCTTGTCTAAGAACGAGGATCAAAATATACCTTCTAACACATCTTTTTACTACTGATAATGATTCTCACTTATTGTTAAATTAAAAATATTGATAACTACTATTAGAATGTACCAAAATGTCTATCTGTATTTCCAATCTGCTGGTAATCATTTGAAAAGTGTTAATAATACAGTTTTTTCATACTATTTTCATTCTTGGGTGAAGGAGAAATACTAGTAACAAGTTTAGTAATTTATTTGTTAACTATTACTACACATGTCTCAGTTTTTTGGTAACTCTTCTCTTTCAAACTACCAGAATCTATTACTTTCAACCACTATATCAACTTTGTAGAATAATAATACAGAATGCGTTAAAAGACATTTAAGTGCTATTAATAATAATAATTTTTGGCTTAATCATAAGTTAGCAAACATAACCATAGCTGATTGATTGAATGTTTTCATCAACAGATGGACACAGATGAAGGAAGATAGGATGTCCTTCTTTCCCTCTGCTCGTTTGGTGAATGGTTTTGAAATCTGTCTAACAAGAAGACAGGATGAGACAGATTAAAAGATGTCACAAAGTTCACCTCAAAATCAACCCTAGTTCTTCACTAATTTTCAGTAATTGTTTTCTCTGGCTATTGTTTTTGCTGAGTTCTTTCTCAGTTCTCCAACAGTATGTTTCAGAGTTCAAATTCTGCAGTCACTTGCCATGTATAAAATATGAATGTAAAATTATATTTTTATATTGTAACATGTACATTACTCATAAAGGTTGTATAGCATACACCGATTCAGTTTATGGGTGTTTTTTTTTTTTTCCCTTTTTCCAAAGTCCACTGTTCATTACTTTTTTTGCAATCAAAAAGTGCCTTTATGTATTTTTTTAATGAGTAGATTATTACTTTAGTATGGTGAAATTAATAAGTATGAAATAAATTTTTGAAATTGAAATCCGTTAATCATATTAGCTTTTCAAGATTTGTAACTTTCTTCTTTGGATTTTATTGTTCAATTTATGAAGTCTTCTTGTAGTTCTTTGTTTAAAGTGATTAAAGTGGTTGTCATTATTGTAATTATTTGGAGGATCAGAAATCATAGTAGATTTCAAAATCCAATTGCAATTCTTTCTGCTTTTTTTTTTTTCAAATTAAGGTGTTAGTGTGTATGACTAGAAATAAATCTAAGAAACATATGAGTAATATTGTCTCAGATATTGTTGATGCTGAATTTTTTCAATATTCAAACTAGAGAAGGTATGGTGGTTTCATTTATGGAAGTAATATGACAAGTTTCATTTGTCAATTTGTTTAAGGTTACTATGATTCATATAGGGGTTATTTTGGCTTCATGTGCTGGTATTTGTAGAGAAAGTTGAAGTGAATAGATGGGTAGTTTTTCAGCTTTTTTTCGAAATACAAACTTTTATTTATGCCGAATTTATATGGTTCATTTATGCATTGGAGCATGTTTGAAGAGAGAGTTTTTAAAGACTTTGGTTGGAAAGTGATTATTCTTTAATGTGTTGTGGTTTTTTTGGATCAATGAATGATTCTTTGGAGTCTTAGATGGAAATGATGTTTGTGTTTACATTGTTGTAATTATATATAGTTTAAAATTTTTCATGCTTTCGGGAAAGAAATCATTGTAAGTTGAGTAATTTAATTTTTTTTATAAAGATTAATATAAGTTGTCCAATAATATATGTATTTTTTTTCATAATTAGTATAGTTTACTTATGTTTTGTAAAATGTATTTTTCATCGTAATGATCTCATATTTTATATTTTATTTTATTTTTTATGTGATTACAAATGATTAATAGATTTTGAGATGTGGGGACAGGTGAGATGTCAAAATTTATATTGATGTCTTATTTGAAAAATTATACACACAAAAATTTAAAATTAAATAAATTTATATCTTAGATATTTATTTTACACTTCGTGGAAGGACTATTATAATAGTATTTCAAATAGCCGAAGTTTGCTTCTTTTTCATGTAATTCATTGAATTAATCCTTAAATTTACAAATATCGATTAATTTAGCTTTTTAAATTACGAAATCTCTTTTTAGTTTTGGAAACTGAAATATATCAATAAATATCTTTTTTACTCTGTATAGTATCACACGATTTTGTTAGTTACTTATTATTTTGGAAAATGGTTTCTAAATAATTTATAAAATTTAAATTTATATTAATAAATATAAAAGTTAACAATTAATATTATTAATGTTAATAAAAGTCATTCACAGCACTAAATTTAATTCTTTATTTTATGTCTTTAAATACATAACATACTTGTTTATAAAACTACATAACAAAATATAATTTCATTCATAAATTTATTGGTTTTAATTCCGCTTGTTCGGATTAAATTTTTTATTTTAGTCATTTAAATTTTTTTATAGATTAAATCAATTATTTCACATTTTTTTTTTACATTAACCACGCTAATTTTATTTAACATACTAAATGATTATTATTTTTCAAGGTATTCTATATTCCATTACGTCTCACCAAATTTAAGAGATCACATGAAAGAAAAACTAATTGTTCCAATAAAAATGTTTTAAAATATGAAAATTGAAACGTTTAAAATTTATCTATGAAATAACTATAATTTTATTTTATGTCCTTGGTTTAAGTGTCTTTATTAGGGATGTAAAGAAAACTTGTAAACTCTTCATAACTATTGTAAAACATTATTTATTTCTCTTAAGTCAATAAATGTGTAGTTTATATTTGGTATTTTTAATAATGGATATACTCTTATGCATCAAATATATATTAAATAGTTCTTTTAAAAACTAAAAAATATAGTATTATCAATAATGTAATATGAAAAACATTTTTTTTGGATTTATATTTATACCCAATTTAAAATAAAATAAAATATTATTTATCATATCTCCAATTAATACAAATATGTCGTCAATAAAGACAAGTTTATTTTTCTTGTCAGTCTTTTTAAACACTTTCCTTGTTTTGTCAATTCCAATTTTACCAAAAAATAAAATAAAATAAAATTCAATTAATCTTTTCATTCACACTATTTATCCGTTTACCCCCACAAATTAAAACAAGAAACCGCATTGTTTTTGTAGGTTTTAGTGAAATAAAAGTAGAATAGAAGATTTATGTTCGAGAAGGGTCATCTTCCTCTTTGAGTGTCTCTCGCACGCACACACGCAGCGAAGGAATCAAATCCAATTTCAGACTCTCGACGTTCTCTTCTCTCATCACTTCCCACTATCAAAGGCAATTTTGCAGAGTAAAAAGCGATGGCAGGAAGAGAAGTTAGAGAATACACAAATCTCAGCGACCCCAAAGGTATCCCGTGCTTAATTTTTTTTTTTGAACTTTTCAATTTCTTATTCTTGTTTAAAGTTTTGATTTTTCTTGGGTTTTAATTTCTGGGTTTGTGTTAATTTCGCAGATAAGAAATGGGGTAAGGGAAAAGATAGGATTGACGATGAGGATATTACTTTCCAACGAATGGTTGCAAAGGTTAGCGCATTGATTCACCCTCCGTTATATTATGTGTGTGTGTGGATATTAATGTAATATGTAAATTGCTTCTTTTTGCATGTGTGCTTTAAATTGCTGTTGAAGTTAATCTATGTCTGATTCTTTTTGTAAGAAACCCTTATGGTTAAGGGCCATTTCTTTTTAATGTTTGGTGATATTTTGGAATTGATTTTCATGTATTTGTGATATGCCTAAAAATCTATTCATGAAACCATTCTATGATTTCGATTGTTCTGTAATTGTTGTATGGGCATTAGGATAGTAACTTTGGAATAGGTCTTTTAGCTGTGTTTCATGATATGGTTCCGATATGGTGTTACTAGCATTGGTATGGTATCAGTACGAGGAATTGAAAAAAATTCTACAACATTGGTACGGATATGTGATGAGATGGTATATCATTTATTTAGAGAAACATGAAAGTATAAGACAAACGTATTAAAATGATTATGTAAATGCAATTTTCATAAGGTTCGGACAAAACTATTTTGAAAAATTAAACTGAGAAAAAGTTTTGAATGAAGTAGCTGTTTGCTTCATTTATTGTACTGAACACAACAACACTGCATGAAACTTGGTGTTATGTATGGACTTATTTATTCTTGAGTGATGAATCAGGTATTTAGTATGTCTTTGTGGTTTCTTTAACTTCACTGACCTTGATCAGGGAATGTAGCTAATCAGAATTTTGTAATTTTCCTGTGTTGGTTTTCTCTTTTGGCCATGTGCTGCCTGCCTATGCTTTTGTTTTTTCAATTTTCAAGCATTATTTTTTTGCAATTTGAGGGATTTTGCTGATAACATGCCCCGGCAGGGATCTTGGGTTCCTGTATTGGGTGGCTGATTCAAGCAGATGCAAGAGGTTGCTGGGGAGCGTGGAGGTTACCTTCATGGTCGAGGCGGTACTGTGCACTTCCTCTTACTTTTTGTTGCTCGTGCTTCTGCTTCACCTGCTTTTTTAGTTTCTTTCTTCCCGTTTTTTAAATTTTAAGTATGCAGCCTTGGACAGTGATGATCTACTTTATCTCAAGGAGCAAATGGAAGCTGAGGAGGATGCAGAGCGCCTCCTTCGCCGAACTGAGAAAAGGGCATTTGCTGCATTTAAGATATCCTTTGGGGTGATTGCAATACATAACAATCCATGTTTCCATTTTCATCTTGAGTTCATTTGATATTGATTTTTCATACCCTATGACTACGAATTTCTTGTTTTATTCTTGCATGTATTTTAGCTTATGACCACAGTCATCTTATTTTCATAATTGCACTTGAAAACTGTGAGTCAATATATTCTTAACTAGATCTGACTATGAACTGATAATGGGAGATGCTCAAGGTTTTGAGGTGGGTTGAACCAAGATTTTGAACAAACTACATAGTATGATAATATATATAAGGTGTAACATATATATGTTTTGAGTGAAAATATAAGAATGTGTGTTTGTGTATTATGGTACAAGTAGTTTATAACAAATCAACTACTACAAAGTTACAATAAATCACTGTTACTCGATATAAACATTTAAATATGTGCTATAACAAACATATTTCTATGAATACAATTATTCTCACAATGCATGGTGTTTAATGGTATGTAGTTTCATGCTGACATAGGGGGCCCTGACTTAGTACTTTTAAGGGTTGACTCCTGACTTAGTGCTTCAATGATGCATTAATTTCATTGCACAGGATTTGAATCCCTTTCTGCATGATTTTGGCTGTGCTCACCTTAGCTTTCATTGGTTCGGCTGGTCAAACCCTGACTGACTGGTTCCC
The DNA here is from genome assembly GCA_036885675.1 of Vigna mungo. Classification (NCBI taxonomy): domain Eukaryota; kingdom Viridiplantae; phylum Streptophyta; class Magnoliopsida; order Fabales; family Fabaceae; genus Vigna; species Vigna mungo. Next base: position 23,806,153 of record CP144697.1, on the reverse strand, counting down.
CGGTTAGTTCAGTTCACTTGGAGTTTAGCATGTTCAAGGCTGGCTTTTAATGTTATTTAGCATTGATTGGACTGTCCAGTAGTGCACGGTCAATTCAATCAAACTAGCCATTCTGGTCCAGTTTTAGAAACTATGCATTGGATCTTACGTCATACATTTAAGATGTTGAATGCTATGCAAGTGCTTTGATGAAGAAGATAGGTAGGAGTAGGGTTGTTCCTTAAGCATGATAAAAATACATATTTCAAGCTTTATGATTGTAATACAGTTTTTAGTCTAGAAATTCTATTCAATGAATTTAAACAGGTGTTACATTTTTTAATATAGTTGTCTGATCCTAATAACTTCTGCTGAATTGATATATACAAAATGCAACCTAGGCTCTATTTACATATTCATTTGTCCTCTTTCACTGTTTGTGAAACCCATATTTATGATACTGGTAAAGTGTTTCTGATAAAGCTGCTTGTTAAGTTGTATGTATTACCTTGTTTTCCCTTCACCAACAAATACAGAGCTGCAAGTTTAGCAGATTCAACACCTGCATCTGTACCATTGGCATTTCGCGTTGAGCCAAAGCCAAAGAGTGGTATTAGGTAGATCTTCCCAATCTTTCTTGTCCCTGCATGCATTTCCTTGTCTTTTCCTAGCTTCAGTGATTCTCAAAGTATGAGTTTTTGTGATATAGGCAGCAAGATTTGCTGAAAAAAGTTGTTGAGATTAAACCTAAGAGGCCAAGATCTGATGGCAACCAGTCAACCCCAGCTTCTCAAAATGCCCCTGTCACAACATGTAAGCCTGATCATGATCCTTCAAAAGAGAAGCAATCTTTTTCAGGACCAAAGAAAGTGGAGGAACAATCTTTATCTGCATCAAAGAAATCTGAGGAGCATGCTCCTTTGGGGTCACATGAAACCGAAGCTAAGCCTAGGATTGAAAACTCTGGTGGGGGATTACTGGGCCTGGCATACGATAGTTCTGATGATGAATGATTGGTAATTGCAATTTGATGGCAGATTACTTCTTTCCATCATTGTCTCTGTAGGTTTTAGTTTTAGTACAGAATGCTTGATTTGTTTAGAGAAAGTATTGAATTGTAGTCAAGGCATAAAAAGTTTAGTCTTTTGAAGGTTGGAAAAGAAAATGTACTAACTCTATCTGTTCAAGTATGTGAGATACAATTTTGTATGTGAATTCATCTCATCTCATCTGAAGTGTGATGGTGGTCCTTGAGGCATTACTTGTTCAGAACCCGTGCATTATGGATGCTGCTTGTTGTAGTATGGATTCGATTTTTATCAAGAACTTAAGTAAACAAATTTAGTGAGAAATAATCTTAACTTCCATTGAAATTAAAACTTTTCTGTAAACATGTGACACATGAGAAACTTAGTATGAATTCATGAATAAGAACTTTTGTACAAACATGTGATACATGAGTAACTTAATATGAACATGGTGGAAGAAAAAATTGTTACAATAATGTGAATGTTATATTATTAATATTATGGAGAATGATGTTAAAGCAAATGTTTTAAATTTGACTCGTTGAAACATGGATAATTAATGCAAGTTATACATGTTATACATTAGGGTTTTGGAGGGTTAAAGAGTGAATCAATAGGAAAAGAAAAACTGAAAATTGACAAAGTTTAGTTGCTGATGACAAAGGGAAAGCTATTAATATATTTAAACTAATTATTTAATACTATTCAAAATATTGAAGAGAATAAATATATATTAATAATAAAGTTTATTCGAAGATCACATATACTAAAAAAATAAAAATGTATTGATAAACAAATATAAAATAAAATCACAAAACGAATTCAAGCTATAAAAGGTTTATTTACTGTTTATGTTCAACTACATAAAACTTTTTTTCTAATGTATTTTTAATTTTAAAAAAAACTGCCTGATTTCCTATGTTGAAATCTGAATTTCTCTTTATTGTATTAATTCATTCGAATCACGTATGAAATATATTTTTATGCTCTTTTGGTGTTTTGATTATTATAACATCTTGAGTAATAAAAGTAGTTTATAATTGCAGACATCATTCAACTCTATGTTGAAACTTTAAGCAAGAAAAATTACATATTTTAAAATTTTATTTCACTAAAACACTGAAACTATTAGAGAGAAGAATCAAACACAGACACCCTCATAATTTATGATTAGTCTTTAATTCATTATGTATGGGATCATATACAATTTCGTATATATAATTACTTTATATAATTTCCGGTTTTTGGAAATAGGCAACCATGGGGTGGTGGCGCAGTTGGCTAGCGCGTAGGTCTCATAGCTCCTGAGTTATCCTGAGGTCGAGAGTTCGAGCCTCTCTCACCCCATCATTTTTATTATCAATATATATTTATATATATATATATATATATATATATATATATATATATATATTTTTTTTTTTTTTTTTAATTTGATAAATGGTTATAAATCAACAAATTATGGATGTAGTAGGATGATATATAAAATTGTTTTATATTATTTACCTAAATTATTTTCACAAAAAAATAAGAGATATAATATAACATAAATTATTATTCATATTCTTTTATTTTATCGTCATTTTGTATATATTTTAGTAGAGATTTGTTAACTTACCTAATATTTTAAAGTGTACTAAATTTTAATTTACAAAAATACTTTTATGGATTCTAAAATTGTAATGTTAAAGATGTTTGAATAATTTTTGATTCTTTTGTTTTTTAATTTTTTTTATTTTAAATTAAAAATGAAAATTATTAAAACATTCATATTACTAGTGCAGTCAGGAAAAACGACAGCGGTTGTTTTGGCCCTTTGGCCGCGATTCCCGAACTGCGGCATATTCAGCCGCGGTAGAAAGTCTGGGACTTTATGCCGCGGTTGTAACCGCGGCAGAATGTCTAGCGAATAGACAGCGGTTGCTTTAGGAACCGTTGCTTAAACCTGTGTTTTTTAAAAAATAAAATCCAAAAGTCTCAGCCTTATATGTCGCGGTTGGAACCGCGGTAAAAAGGAAGGAATATGCCGCGGTTGGTACCACAACTGCGGCCAAAAGGCTAATTTAAAAAAGAATTGAAACGGGGAACTCTCTACCGCGGTTGTGGTAACAACCGCGGCATATTCCCTACTTTATACCACGGTTGTGATAACAACCGCGGCATATTCCCCTGCTTTTTTTTAAAATAGCAGGTCTGTTTTTGTGATATCCAATACCACAAAAACAGACCTGCATATGAAAACATGTATACATATTTAATTTGAATTCATCAAACATCTTCAATGTATTTCAAAATGAAATAAGTACAAAGTCTAATAAATTACAATCTAATCAAATGCAATGTTTAAATCTAGTAACTAAGAACTATTATATACCTTAACTAGATACTTTGTAGCAGCTTTTCTAATGAATGATAGTGGCTTCTCAGGAACTGGTGTAGTAGTCTTGAACCTCTGCACAAGACAATTGATATTAATTGGTGTATCTCAACTCTAACTTTTGGAAAACATCAAAATTTGTTAAAGTTAAATGTTACCGTTTCCCAGCCTCTTGTGATATGGGAACGAACAATGTGGGTCATCCAATACATTACATAATAACCGCACTCATATGACCTTGTCTGTCTGTTACACTACAATATATGATCAAAGTTGTAAATAGTTAGTGAATAACATGAAAATAAAACAACTATAAGAAAGTATGGCTTTAGCATATGTCAAACCTTGAGAGAAATCCAAGCAATCTTTCTGCTATTAGTAATTGATTTCCCAACAATCATCATACTTGCTGGTATAAAACTATATATAACAAGAAGTTGTTTTAGCATTCATTTATATAACAAAGAAAGTCCAAACATTGAGGTTCTTACCAATCAATTGCTTGTCTGAGTTGTGTGGGAGGAGGCCTGTGGAATGAGCAGAACCACAAAGCATAGTTCTCTTGCATAGACATAACAAGAAGCTGCCAATGGTGCCTGAAATTCATAACAACTTAACTATATCCCACATCTATGCAATGTCGAACATCTAACTTTGACCAATATGGAAGATCAAAGAATATTGATTTCTTCTTCCAAGGGGTCGTTACAGATGACTTCTTGGATGTTTTCCCAAATACATGATGTATTTTATTAACTTTTTCAAGAACTTGAAGACCAAAAAGTGGATTTGGTGTTTCGTCCCTCTCTTGATCTCCATTGAATGCTTTTTTTAACCTTCGATATGGATGATTACATTTTAGAAATCTCCGATGACGTAGATACACCGTCTTTCTTCCATGTTTCAGTTGATGAGCTGCAGTGTTTTCTTCACAGATAGGACATGCTTTATGACCCTTGACACTGTATCCTGACAAATTACCATAAGCTGGAAAGTCATTAATGGTGCAAAATAACATTGCACGCATCAGAAAAGTCTCAGAAGCGAATGCATCAAATATTTCAACCCCATCAACCCACAACAACTTCAAGTCTTCAACTAGTGGGCTTAGATAAACATCTATGTCATTTCCAGGCTGCTTTGGACCAGATATCATCATAGACAACATCATGTACTTCCTCTTCATGCACAATGCAAGAGATAAGTTGTAAATTATCAATATAACTGGCCAACAACTGTGATTGGTACTCATATTACCAAATGGGTTCATTCCATCAGTGGCTAAACCAAGCCTAAGATTTCTACACTCTTTACCAAATTCGGGGAATTGTTGATCAATATTTTTCCATTGCTTTGAATCAGCTGGATGACGAAGCAGCCCGTCAATTTTTCTCTCATCTGCATGTCATCTAAGGTTTTTAGCATCTTTGGGATTCGCAAACAAATGCTTAAGTCTGGGCACTATTGGAAGGTGCCAAACTACCTTCAAAGCAGATCCATTTTTTTCTATCTGACCATTACCTTCACTATTGTTTTTTGACTTGTATCGTGATAACCCACATTTTGGACACTTTGTCAAAAATTCAAACTCTTTCCTATATAAAATGCAGTCATTCGGACAAGCATGTATCCTTTTATACTCCATACCCATTGGACAAAGAATTTTCTTCGCATCATAATTACGAGTAGGTAGTGTATTTCCATCTGGCAGCATTTCATTCAACAACGTCAACAATTCTGTAAAACTCTTATCAGTCCATCCATTGCTCGCCTTCAAATTCATGAGCCTTAACACAGCTGACAAACGTGTGAACTTAGTTGAACCGACATACAAAGGTGTTTCCGCATCAGTCGACATCGTCTCATACACATGAGCTTTGGCAAAATTTTCTGCGCCAACATCGCGGATCATGTCCTCTAATTTGTCTTCATCCGGTCGATCTTCTTCCATGGTGGAATCAGTAACATTTTCAGTTTGCGAGTCAGTCAGAAAGTGCATTTCTTCGCCGTGCCATATCCATGTTGTATAGCATCTTAGGAAACCATCACAGATAAGATGTTATCTAATTTGGGTTGTGTTCAACTTTCTCCCATTCAAACAGTTCACACAAGGACATCTAAACTTCACTTCATCGTCACTTCTCCCCTCGTTACGTTGCGCAAATTGTATAAATTCCTCTACACCTCTCTCGTACTCAGCACTAATACGTGGTAAATTAATCCAATTTCGATCCATATTCCTAAATATTACATAAAAAGATAAGCTACTAAAAATCAAACTTGAAATTTCATACATATCATTGAAACTTAGTGAATAATATTTTAAGGTTTATAAATAATGCAAGAACTACAACACACATTACCAAAACTATAGCAAAAACTATACCATACATTACCAAAACTATAACAATTTCATACATTACCAAAACTTTAGCAAAAACTATACCATACATTACCAAAACTATAGCAATTTCATACATTACCATAACTATAGCAATTGTTATTATGCAAAAACTAATGAAGAAATCATGTTAAGAATGCAAAAGGGCATAAATACCTGGAACAGGGGCGGCGAAAAAGCTTGGTGCGAAAAAGGGAAATGACAGCGGAGAGGAATGACAGGCGTTTCAAACGATTTTGATCGGCTAAAATTGTTTCTTATTGTCAAAAATGTGAAATGACCGAAAAATTTTGAGTTTAAACGGTGAAGAAACGAGGGAACTGAGAGGGGTGATCGGCGGGAGAAGAAACTCGAAGTCCAGCAGCGTCTGCGCGAACAAGACGATACTGTTCCAAAGTTTTATTTTTTAACTCTGATAGGGGAATCTACCGCGGTTCACTACTTAACCGCGGTATAAGATGGTTATATGCCGCGGTTTCACAACCAACTGCGGCCTATACTCATTAAAAAAATAACCTAAATGACATTTTTGAAAATTATTTTTAAACTATATACCGCGGTTCAACGGGCAATCGCGGTATATTCCTCGAAATATTTCAAATTCATTTTAAATTTATTTCAGGTGGGAGTATCTGTCGCGGTTCTCAGAGAACCGCAGCCTATACCCCTGTAACGTTCTGAATACAACTGTCTCCCCAACTGCCTTCTAGGGAATATCAGTAAATGACGGGGGGTATATGCCGCGGTTACTCATAGAACCGCAGCATATACCCCTGTAACTTCTGAAATTCTCTGACTGATGGAGAAGTTCAGAAGTTACTGGGGTATATGTCGTGGTTTCCCAGCGAACCGCGGCATATACCCCTGTAACTTCTGACATTCTCTGACTGAGTCAGCCCCTGCAATAAATTGGCAGGGGTATATGTCGCGGTTGCCCAGAGAACTGCGACATATACCCCTGTTATTTATTTATTTTTTCAGACGTGGGTAAGAGGTGATGGTTGACTGGAGGATATGCCGCGGTTCCCCTCTGAACCGCGGCATATTCCTTCGATTTATTTACAGAACTGCCACCGCGCACCATTATGCTGCGGTTTCTGGTGAACCGTAACATAATGTGTGTTGTAAAAACCCAATTTTTTACTAGTGTATATTTAAAATATGTCATTTTTTATTATAATGGAGATCTTTTTAACTAAAATTTAGTACAAGATATTATCATAAGTTAATAAATCCCATTTTATTAATATATTAATTTTGTATTGGATTGGTATTCACAAAAGAATTAAAATAGAAATAAATTTTATAAGCTCGTTGTTTTGATATCATTTTATTCTATCAAATTTTCTTTTCACAAAATGATTAATTGGTTAGAAAATTAATGAATTTGAAAATGTGAAAAAATTTGAATAATATGCCAAAAAAATTAAATAATAGGAGATAGAATATAATCATCATCATTGAGAGTCCAATTAAAATAAATATTAAATTTGTATATTTAAAAATATTTTAACATTTAAAATATATATTTAGTGAAAATCCATCAGTAGACAAAAGTTTGATTATACTTTTGAGAATGATAGCTTTTATGAAAGGCGAGAAAATTGATGAGGAAAGTGAGAAAAATAAGTTTGACTTCAATTGATGAGAAAAATTGACTGTGAGAGTTTGGTTTGCAAGAAAAGTTAATTTTGAAAGTGGGTGATGATGGCGATGGATTCAGTCAAACATTTCATTCTGAAAGACTTCAATTCAATGCTCTTTAATGTCTTTCTAGTTATAGATTCACCTCATTAATTGTCTTCATCAACACCATAGGCTAAGCTGGTGTTTTTTTAATTAATTTTGTTATATATATATATATATATATATATATATATATATATATATATATAGACAACACAAATATAACTTATAAAACTTATAAAATATAGAAATACCTGTTTTGAAGTAAATTTTCTTATGCATTAGAATAGTCTTAATAAGTTCTTAATAATATAAATCATGATTTAAAATAAAATAAAATAAAAAATTTCCTAGACCTTAGGTAATAAAGATATTTAACTTACTAAAATGGACACTCAATTATTTTATTAAAAAATATTAACTTTTTTTTAGATTTTTAATTTCTTTTTTTATATATTTGATAATCAAAAATATATTATAAAAGTCTTGGTAAAGACTATAAATTTTTATTTTGTTCTTCTTTTAAGTCTTTTAATAAAATATGTTCTATGTAAGGATTGTTAGACTTACATGAAATGTTTAATGGCTCAAGATTAATCTTTGTTCTGTTAAAATTACTAGAGTGTGATTAGATCGTTGATATGAGTTTTTTGTATATTAATATTTTATCTTATGTAAGCAGAGGCCTTTAGAAACAATAGAGTTCTTTGATAGTGTCTCACTATTCATATAATTTAAACTAGAGAATTATAATTTATAGAATTGTGTTTGCGGTTTTGAAAAGAATAAATTTGATGAAATGATAAATCTAGAAATGTGTGTTAAGAATACTTTTTTAGTTTTTAAAAAGCTTGAATTGTGAAATGATTGAATAGTTATATGAGTATCAAATTGATTAATCGACATTATGTTTAGAGTCATTATTCTATCTTAATGCTTAAAAAGAGTAAAATTAACTCAAATAGGCCAACAAACTATTTTGATATGCATTTTTGAACTCTGCATTTATCATTTGACGTTGGGCGAAATCTTTAAAACGTTAGATGCTTGTGTGATAATTAACTATTATTCACACTTATTATAATCTCTTATTTGTCCTTATATATGTGTTTTGTGTTTAATTCCATGAAAAGATGTAAAATTTGTATATAGTCTTTATAGATATATTGAATTATCTATTTTTGGTTTATTTTGTAGGAAATTGGAAGACTGGAGAAGAATAGAGAGTTTCTGCTAGAAGTTGCTAGCCCAACGAACAAGCATTGCTAACCTAGCCTGCAGAGCAACTCTAGCTCAGTCAGAAAGTCTTGTTAGCCCAAACATCTTTAGCCCAACGAGAGGAGTCTACTAGCTCAGCAAGCAGAGCACCTCTAGTCCAACGACACGAGTCTCTGGCCTAACAAGAATGCACTTTATGGAGAGGGAACACAATTGAAGCTCAAGGACGCGATGTGGAGGCACAATTTCACTTCTAGAGCTCATGGAGGCTGCTTGGGGCATGTGGAAACATCCTCTTCTCCCTCCTAGGGTCTCCTTCTTCTTCCATCATCCATTTTTGTAAGCTTTGAGGCTTTCCATGGAAATGGAGAGCCAAACCCATCTTGTTTGGGGGTAGATGTAGCTATTGAACTCTCTTGTACCTTATAAATGCTTTGATTATATATATACATCGTCAATTAAATGTTAATTTCTTGTTTCTACTCTTAATGCTTGTGGGATAGGGGACGTTCTTAACTCGATTTGCGGTTTTTTTAGGTTTTGGGAAATATTTAGTGAACCCTAGGCTTGAAATAAGAGATCTTGTGGGGACTTGTGTTTAGGAATGGAGCTTGACCATTAGTTATCTTAAATCCTAGGTCCTAATGCAGGTTGGCTTGTTGAGTGATTAAGGGATTGACGCTTAGCTAGAAAACCTAGACTCTCTCACCTAAGAAATTATGGTTTGAGTGTTTTAGAGAGTTGACATTAGTATTTGATGGAGATGAGACGATTCTCTATGTGTAAGAGAGTAAATCTAGTGAAATCTACCCCTAACATTTCCATTCCATACCATTTCTACCATTTTTCCACTCTTAAGTGTTTTCAATTATCAAAGTCTACTTTTCTTTGTAAATCTATTTACTTGCATATAGTTGTAAATTTATGAAGTATTCAATAGTCTTATGTACGATACTAATCATGCTATTAACTAGTATTATATGAGTCTTTTGAAAAAATGACATCTTATTGTCTTGAAATGTTAAAATTCAGGTAGAATTTTAGCAATAGATATTTTCATACCATGATTGTAAATATTAAATGTGTATTAAATCAAATAATACTTATATAGTTAACTCGTGTTTATATCTTTTCTTATTGAACACTAATGTTTTAATCCATGTTTGGAGATTGATGCTATTGTTTATTTCTCAATTCCTGATTTAACAGTTTTCATTAGGCACACCTTCGGTTGAGTTATATGCTGTGTTTGGTGTTAAGAAAATACATTTTCATGATGCAGTATTGATATGGAAGTAAATCAACTAAAAATTAATATATATTTCAACTAAAAGATTAAATTGTTTTTGTTATGTTTGAATTGAGAAAATATAGTATTCTGTAAAAATATAATAATCAACTAAAAGAAATCTCTTTCTTTTACGAAATCAATTATTTGTCACATTCTAGAAACAAATACATTTGTCAAGCAATCCAAAAGCCAAAACAAATTTGGAATTATAATAATTCACACAGTTCTATGTTGTTTCGTATCTACAATATCATATTATATGATAACGTTCAGGATAAACATCTTTTTAAATAATTTTATATAGTACACTTGTCTTCTAATTTTCCATGTAATTTATTTATATGTATTGAAAATCAAAAGAATGCAAAAATGTAGACATAAATATTAAAATTATAAAGTGAGAGTAATTTAACCTAATGATAATGAATAGTTTAATAATGATGTGACATATTATCTATATTGGTGAATTTGATTCAAAGTTTTGTGTTTGGAACTTACATAGATTTATTAATGGAATATTGGAATTTGAAACTAATTTCGCAAGCAAAGTGAATATTATACTCATTGAGTTGACCAAATTTATTAAGGATGGAGTTTCTAGACGCTTTTATGCTTAGGGCAAAATCTTTAGAGATTTAATTAACATAAACGATTCATCTTTATACTAGCTTTTTTTTTTTAAACATGTAAAATTAGAATTATTTTTTTTAGTGAAAATAAAATTTACTGATTGTTCAAAGTTTTGAATTAATTATTTTAATCAAATTTTATTAAATTTATTTAAAATTTTAAATATACTTTTTAATCATTATTAAAAAATATAATCAATTTAAATCTCACTAAAAATTATAAAATGTAAAATGTTTTAAACATCAAATAAATTTAATAAAATTTAATTAAAAATAATAAATTTATATATTTTTAAATTTTATAAACTAAATTACATTAAAGTTTTAATTTCAATTGTTAAAGAAAGTTAATAGATAATAAATATATTTAAATTATAAAATTATTATAGTTTTATAATTAAGTAATTTTAATATTTCAAGTTAAGTTGTTAATCCTTCTTTCATTATCATTAATTTTAGATAATGGTTCAAATCACTTTTGAAAAACATTTTAAAGATAAAAGAGACAATGTGTTAAAGGGAAAGGTATCAATTTTTTAAAGTTAATATGTTCCAATTATATTATTTTCACTATTAATTACACTATAATTATGAGATGACAAAGTTAGGTATAGATTTATTATGAGTTACCTTTTAAATTTCATAAAGATGTAGTGTAAAGAAAACTTAATAAAAAAAACTTATAATATCAAATATATTTAATTTTAGATTTTATCCACAAAATTAATATTTCAATGTGTTAAAGGGAAAGGTATCAATTTTTTAAAGTTAATATGTTCCAATTATATTATTTTCACTATTAATTACACTATAATTATGAGATGACAAAGTTAGGTATAGATTTATTATGAGTTACCTTTTAAATTTCATAAAGATGTAGTGTAAAGAAAACTTAATAAAAAAAACTTATAATATCAAATATATTTAATTTTAGATTTTATCCACAAAATTAATATTTCACAAAAATATATATTTAATTAAATTCTTATTGAAGAAATTGTAACATTGAATTCTCAAAATACTTTTTATTTCATTAATATTTGTTGTACAGATAATTTTTTCTTCAATTAATTTATACTAATGCTTAATATGAATTTATCTGAAACTCTCAATTAACTTTTTTTTTTCTTTTTAAACATAAGTTAACCAGTAAGCGAGCTGATATTAAAAATTTCATACGAAAAGATAAAAATAACAGTTACATGGTTCAGACAAAAGTTAAATAAAAATAAAAGTATTTTAAATATTTTTAAAAAATTAATAAAAATTTATTTAAAATATATAAAATTATAAAATATTTAAAACTTAATTAACTCTTAAGTCTTAATTATTAACATATTATAACATTTTTTTAAAATTATTGGTTAAATAAAAGTGAAACTAGAACAACCATGATAGAGATTTAAATTGATTAAAATAAGACAGAAAAATGAAAAAGAGTTATACTAAAAATAGAGTTAATATTCTAAAATAAAAAAAATAAAATCAAAATTTATTAATAAACATTTGAAAACTAAGTATTGTAACATGACACACAGTAAGAGATTAAAATGGTTATAAAAAATAAACTTTTATGTTTTAAAAAAATATTATCATATAAATGCAAAAGTTTTATATATATAAAAATATTATTTTTCATTCGGATTACATTATGTCGGGCTCATATTTCTACAAGTGGTATGTATCCGTGACAATTTAAATAAATAAAGTCAATTTAACTCATGATCAAAATCTGGTATTTCTTATACATAAGAAATACATAAAACTAAAATCGAAAATAAAATCTATTTTATTTAGTTTATTAAAATTAAAAATTCCATTATTCTCTGTTTTCAATTATTGGTTTGTGTTTCACGCTTCAGGGTCATTGTCAACGTCACTATCAAAGCATGTTGTTAATACTTTCCTTCATATATAATTAAAGATTCAGAAATGTTGATCCAAGACTATAGTATAAAATAAATACTGCATTTCATAGAAGCTTCTCATATTTTTTATCATTACATTAATTTCCCAGCTTATAAAATCAGGACGGTCTATTTGTCACAAAAAAAAATATATTTTTTTATAATTTTTGTATTTCTTGAAATTTTAAAAACTATTTTTTCTAATAAATTCCTATCCAAAGATTACTATCATAATTTTTCATAATTTTAAAAATTATTCATTATATTTTTAAATAAGATTTCCTTTTGGAGTCAAAGACCGATAATTTTACATGGATCTTTGCAAAACAGAGAAATATTAATATATGTTATTTGGTATTTATACGTTCCGGAAATCGTATCCATAAGTATATACTTAAAAGATATGGTTATCTTTTAGCACTCTTATCAAGTTATTCCTCACAGGAGTTAAAAATAAAAGAATATTGTATATAAGTATGTAATATATGACAGTAACGTGTGAATTGTCTCAAAGCAAGCCAACCATTTTCGACTTTTCTGAGTACAAATTCAATACTCATCTGTATCAGTGCTGACCATCTTCTCTTCTCTTTGCAGCACCTTAACGTAGTTAAACTGAACACCAGAAAAGCTTGTTTTCTCTCTCTTTTGCACATTCACCTAGATGACTATATCAGTTCAATCATGTATGCAATTTTCATGTTACATTTTTCTGGTTTTGTTCTTCTTCCTTGTTCACACAAGCTCACAATCTTTGAATGATCAAGAGCATGCAGTTTTGCTTAATATAAAGCAATATCTTGAAGACCCTTCTTTCCTCTCCCATTGGAATTCAACTTCCTCTCACTGTTCATGGCCAGAGATCACATGCACCATTGGCTCAGTCACTTCCCTCACCCTCTCCCATTCCAACATCAACAAAACTATACCATCCTTCATATGTGACCTCACCAACCTCACACATCTTGACTTCAGCTTCAACCTCATCCCTGGTGACTTCCCCACACCCCTCTACAACTGCTCCAAGTTGGAGTACCTAGATCTTTCAGGGAACAACTTTGATGGCCAGGTTCCTCGTGAGATTGACCGTTTGGGTGCTAATTTGCAATATCTCAACCTTGGTTCTACCAATTTCCATGGTGATGTTCCTGCCAGTATTGGCAATTTAAAGCAACTGAGACAGCTTAAACTTCAGTTTTGCTTGTTGAATGGCACTGTTGCTGCTGAGATTGATAGCTTGCCCAATCTTGAGTACTTGGACTTGTCCTCTAACTTTTTGTTTCCTCAATGGAAGTTGCCTTGGAACTTGACCAAGTTCAACAAATTGAAGGTGTTTTATTTGTATGGCACCAACTTGGTTGGGGAAATCCCAGATAACATTGGAGATATGGTGGCTTTGGAGAAGCTGGATGCATCACAAAATGGCTTAACTGGTGGAATTCCAAGTGGTTTATTCTTGTTGAAGAATCTGACCTCACTCTATCTTTTTCAAAACAGCCTCTCAGGGGAGATACCCAGTGTGGTTGATGCATTAAACTTGGTCAACCTTGATCTTGCAAGGAATGATCTCACAGGGAAAATACCAGATGATTTTGGAAAACTGCAACAGCTCTCATGGTTGAGTTTGTCTTTGAATAGCTTGTCAGGTGTGATACCACAAAGCTTAGGCAGTCTTCCAGCTCTCATTGATTTTCGCGTGTTTTTCAACAAGTTATCAGGTACTCTTCCACCTGATTTTGGCCGTTACTCAAAGCTTAAAACCTTTTTGATTGCATCTAATAATTTTACGGGGAAGTTACCGGATAACCTGTGCTATCATGGGAGTTTACTTAACTTGTCTGTTTATGAGAATAAGCTGAGTGGTGAGTTGCCAGAATTTCTTGGAAATTGCAGTAGTTTACTGGACCTGAAAATTCACGAAAATGAGTTTTCTGGTAACATTCCTAATGGTCTTTGGACATCTTTCAATTTGTCAAATTTCATGGTGAGCCATAACAAGTTCACTGGTGAGCTTCCTAAAAGGCTATCTTGGAATGTTTCGAGGTTTGAGATAAGTTACAATCAGTTTTCTGGAGGAATTCCAAGTGAAGTATCATCATGGACTAATTTGGTAGTGTTTGATGCCAGTAAAAACAATTTCAATGGAAGTATTCCAAAAGAGTTAACAGCTCTTCCTAAGTTAACAACCTTGTTGCTTGATCAGAACCAACTCACTGGGGCACTTCCTTCAGATATAATATCATGGAAATCCTTGGTAACTCTAAATTTGAGCCAAAACCAACTCTCTGGACAAATCCCTCATGCAATTGGTCAGTTACCTGTCCTTAGTCAGCTTGATCTATCAGAAAATGAATTCTCTGGCCAAGTTCCTTCTCTATCTACCAGAGTCACCAATCTCAATTTGTCTTATAATCATTTAACTGGGAGAATTCAAAGGGAGTTTGAAAATTCTGCGTATGCTGGTAGCTTTTTGGGCAATTCTGGTCTTTGTTCTGACAACGCAGCACTGAACCTTACCTTGTGCAACTCTGGCCTTCAAAGAACAAGCAAGGACTCATCTTGGTCTATTGGTTTGATTATATGCTTGGCGGTAGCAGCCTTGTTACTGGCGCTTTTAGCATCACTCTTGTTTATTAGATTTCAAAGAAAGAGAAAGAAAGGATTAGATAACTCTTGGAAGCTCGTTTCCTTTCAGAGGGTGAATTTCACAGAATCAACAATTGTTTCATCAATGACAGACCAAAACATTATTGGTAGTGGTGGATACGGTACAGTATACCGCATTGATGTTGGTTCAGACTATGTTGCTGTGAAAAAGATTTGGAATAACAGAAAGTTAGACAAGAAGCTTGAGAGCTCCTTCCGTGCAGAAGTTAGAATATTGAGCAACATTCGTCATACCAACATTGTGAGGTTGATGTGTTGTATCTCTAATGAAGATTCTATGCTCCTTGTATATGAGTATCTTGAAAATCTCAGCCTAGATAAGTGGCTGCATAAGAGTGTTAAGCCAGGTTCAGCCAATAAAGTGGTCCTTGATTGGCCAAAGAGGTTGAAAATAGCAATAGGGGTTGCTCAGGGTTTGAGCTACATGCATCATGACTGTTTACCACCTATTGTTCATAGAGATATAAAAACAAGCAACATCCTTCTGGATTCTCAGTTCAATGCGAAAGTTGCTGATTTTGGACTAGCTAAGTTGTTAATCAAGCCAGAGGAACTAAGCAGCATGTCAGCTGTTATTGGCTCATTTGGCTATATTGCTCCAGGTGAGTGACATAAAATCTTTTTGTTCCTAACTAGCAAATACTATTTCTTTTTCTTAGTTAAATTCTGTGGTACTTTTGAGTAAACCTTGGATTAAGTGACAAAATTTTAAGACTCAATTAGTTCCTGAATTACTAATTCTTCACTTATAATGCCATTCACTTTTGTGTTTTGTGGATAAACAAGGGAAAATTTAAAACAAGAAACTAACTATAGTGATTGATACTTATAATCTCAGTACAAAATAAAGGTTTAGACTTCTCTTTCCACTGGCATACAAGTTTACTCTCAATTTAACTTTTCATAATTGAATTGCAGAATTTGTGCAATCAACCAGAGTTAGTGAGAAGATTGATGTGTTCAGCTTTGGAGTAGTGCTATTAGAACTGACAACAGGTAAAGAAGCAAGTTATGGAGACCA
This sequence comes from Vigna mungo, assembly GCA_036885675.1. Classification (NCBI taxonomy): domain Eukaryota; kingdom Viridiplantae; phylum Streptophyta; class Magnoliopsida; order Fabales; family Fabaceae; genus Vigna; species Vigna mungo. The sequence goes on along the minus strand of CP144697.1, from coordinate 23,789,949 downwards.
ACAGTCATCTCTTTCAGAGTGGGCGTGGCGTCACATTCTGATTGGAGGCAATGTTGAAGAATTGCTAGACAAAAATGTCACTGAAGCCAGTTACTTAAATGAAATGTGCACTGTTTTCAAACTTGGTGTCATGTGCACTGCAACACTGCCTACCAGTAGGCCTTCCATGAAGGATGCCCTAAAAATATTGCAAAGCTTAGCAGAACCATTATTTTATGCAGAGAAGGGCTTTGACCACTACTATGATGCTAGGCCCCTCCTTAAGAGTTCAAAGCAAGCTATATTGAATGTTGATCATGATAGTGAATGATTAAAAAAATGGATATGTCAGTTAAAAAAATAGGTTTAGCAACTTGAGGCAATGTTTATTGTATTTGAAAATGAAGAGTGGGGTAGTTAGTTTTTCACAGAGTTGTTGTATAGAATGGATTTAATGAAATGTGGAGTCATGATTACCACCATTTGAATGAAGAGTCATAGTGGAAGCATCAACAATCCACTAGTTAATATAGTGAGAGATTTGGAAAGTTTTCATGTAAAAAATTAAAATATCAACAAAGTTTTGATGTATTTGTGTGTAGATATTCTACAACACCTTTTTCTTTTTCATATCAGTATATCATTAAAACTTTTTTTATTAAATTTTGATGGTTATTTCGTGTTGAAAGTTTCACCTCCGACTAAAAATGATACTGATCTCGTTTTACAAACCAGTTTTGTGAAATTGAGTCAAAGTTTAAAATCTATACTTTTTAACATATTTTATCACATTATTAACTCTGTTTTGGTCAAATGTTATAGTTTAGAAAACCTTTCTCTATATTTCACTAGCTGGCTTAGAAAAAACAAATTGAAATTTGTTTGAAAGGAGAATGATTAGTGACAGCAGAATTGTGTTTTGTAAGGTTGGAACTATGTGCCGTGTAGAATATATGGCCTTAGATAAAGAGGAAAACTTCAACTTAATTTATGCAATATGAATAGTTTGTTCTTGTTGGATTCTGGCTGGTTTATACGCATTACGGCCAAACTGCTTTGACTCTGAATGCTGGTTTAGTTGCAAACTTGGAAACAACTGATAAAATCATATATATATATATATATATATATATATATATATATATATATATATATATATATATGAAAAAGAGCTTTTCATTTCAGAATAAAATATATTTTCTCTAGATAGGAGTATGAAAGTGTGTTTGCTTTATTTTATTTGAAATACATTGGAATGTTGTGAATGTAAATTTTTTACACTACCACTTAATATAAATTTTTTTTTTTTAAGTTTCATAATAACTTAAAAATATGAAAGATGATTTTTAAGTATGAAAGATGATTTTTAAGCGATTGACATTATAATTCTTTTACATTGATAGTGTGAAAGATGATTAAACTTATTATATTTCATGTTTAAAAGAATTTATAATTATAATATTTATAAATGAAGATTTTGGGTACTAAATATTTTGAAAAAAAATGCTTCAATATTCGTTATGAATAAATTTGGGTTGGATAATTAGGAAAAAAGAAAGAAAAAACTATGGTATGCCAAATAGTAGAGGCCGAATTGTTTGTTGGTGAAATGAGAAAAATGAGAACATTTATTGCATTTTGTTAAAATGTTTATGTGGGAATTTGTGAACTTAATTGTAGATTATTTCTCTTTTTTTTTTTGTTAAAAGTTAACTTAATATAATAATATATGTCAATATTGAGTAAGTATTAATTTTTGTAAGATTTAAGCTGAAAATAATGTTATTGATTATTATTTTTTATGCAACTGAATTATTGAATATTCTTTTCATTTGCATAGTAGTCTATATGTTAGAGGACTCTAATTGCAGTTAAATTAAAGAAATGAACAAGATGATAAGAAAGTTTTTTCTTATTGACCTAGCAATACATGATGTTTAATTTAGTTGATGAAAAATGAGAGTTTTTTTTTTTTAAAAAAAAGAAAAAGATATTTAATTTGATTTCTAAAAAACTGAGGTGTGAGTAATAAGTTTTTGTATAAATTTATAATTAAATTAGTCTTTGATTTACGTGTAATAAAACATAGTTATTCAATCATCTCACAGTGTTTAATGCACTTCTTTATTAAATAAGTTTTCACATCTGTACAAGCAAATGGTTTTTGTGATTCAACACGATAACTAAAATCATTTCTCATATAATTTAACCTTTTTAGTGGTGTGAAATAATTTTTATTTCAATTTAATTGGTATTTTTTATGAGATTGAAATGGTAACTCAAGTTAACATTTATGCATTTTTTCATAGCGGTTATAACAAAGTGATGATTTTCGATTTTTTTGTTTATATATATATTTTTTTAATTTTTCTTCAATCGTTAGCATATATTTTTTTAACGTAGTCCAATTTTTAAGATTATTCAAACCATTTCAAATGTGTGTGGATAGATGTCGTGATTTTTACAACAAATTTTTCTAACTTTTAGAATATTTTTCTCATATGAACCTATTTTTCACTTAAGAATACATCACTTTAAAATGTTTGTTTGACAGATTAATTGAATTGATAATTTATATGTTTCAAATCATATTTTTATGAACAAATGAAGACAAATGTGTTAGGTTATCAAATGAGATGTTTATTAAAATTTTAATGGAAAAGAGAGATGAAAGTACTATAAAAGTAAATAATGAATTTGAGTGTTAATGGGTGTTTTAGTAGATTTGGGAAGTTGTATATTGTGGAAAAGTTTGCAATTTCTTTTAGAAAAATTTTAGAAAAGGATTGATAGTTTTGACAAGAAAAATTGTATGAAAATTTATAATTTTTTCTTAAAATATCATATAAGAAAATTTATACTTTATGCTAAGAAAATTCTACATTGAATAATACTACCTGTATTGAACATTGTGGTGGTGGGAAGAGAGTGGTTATCAACATGTTGGATATTTGTTTTAAAATAGAATTGGGTTGTTGTGGTTTGCAAATTTTCTATAGAAAAATTGTATGAGAATATTTTATTAAAAGTTTTTCATTTATAGTAATAATAATTGTGTTAGTATTTTAGATGTAGTTCTTAAATTTATTATGTATTTTTATTTAAATTATACATTTTATTTCTAATTAAAAAGATTGTTTTCTTATTGGATAATGATTTTTAACAACTTTTTTAATAATTTTTTATAATATATTGTGTCACTATTTTATTTGTTTGTATATTTGAAATAGATTAATCACTAACTACCACATAAACGATTATAAAAAAATTATAAAAAAAATTGTTAAATTTTTTTTTCCTTTCGTATTATACGATTTAGAAGAAAATTTAACGAAGGTGATAGATTATTTTTTAGTATAGTCGTTCCAAAATTTTGCTGAGAGATGAATTTTAAAAATAAAAAGAGATTAAGGATGAACTCTATGGAAAATCAGGTTTGAACAATGCAATAAGGACTTTGAGTCTATTTATAAATCTATTAGTCATTACTTTTTTTTTAATAATCATATTAAGTTTATACTTAATGGAGAGAAACAAAGAAAGTCTCACCATCACAATTAATTGTTCTTGTAGACTTTTGGTAAAATTCTCACTTAAAGAACTTAGACAATACATATATAATTCAAATAGTCATTTACATAAAAAAAAAATCCATTAGAGTCAAGATTATAATGTGGGAGGAAAAAAAATAATGTTTCTTTATTTAATCATATGTTGACTCTATGAAATGTAAAATCAAAGAGTGAATTGTCCTACTACTTTTCAATCAGACAAAATGGCGAATAAACTAGTAATGATTTTTGTGTCAAATGTTGTTATTATACCAAATAACGACAACAACCTTTCATTAAATCTATAGGTTTGGTCATTTTATTCTTCATTATATGTGGCATACAAAACAGCTCTATATCCTCTTATAAATAATATAGAACATAAATAAATTATTCATTTGTTTCTTATAATTTGACTAAATTTTACATTTTAATTCTTAGTTAGTCTTTTATATATATATATATATATATATATATATATATATATATATATATATATATAAAATTAATTAATGTAATATAAATTAAATTAAATATGAATTAAAATTTAATTTTAATTAAATTTAACATGATAAAATATAATTTTATTTTATTTTAAATTAAATTTAATTAAAAAATATATATATATATATATATGTATGTATATTATTTTTTTTTATATTTTGCGGGTAACAGATATCTACGGGTCGAGTAGTATACTACTTGTACCCGATCCGTTTAGAAACGGGTATTAAAATATCCACGATTCGTTATCCGCGAATAGTAGATATCTACAGATAGTAACTACCCACCGTGGATTTTATCCACGGATACTCGCAGATTTTTTTGTCATCCCTACATGTAACACAAGAAGACTTGAAGACTCATTATGATAAAGGAAAAAACTTCAAAACTTTTGTTTTTGAAAGTTTTTTTATTGTTTTTTTTCTTTTTGATCAAATTTAAAACTTTGTATGTTTGAATTCCTACATGAGTAAATTAAATTAGGTAAGCAAACAAATGAATGGACTCAAAGTAGTGAACATTAGGTTTTTATTCTATACCCACGTGTGTTGACCGTTGAAAAATAGGCATGAAAATGCATAAAAGCTATAAGTCAAAGTTAGAAATGAAAAGTAGTTACGAAAGCTCAAAGTGTTGCAAAGTATAAATTGAAATTTCTTTTTGTTGGGCAATGACGAGGAATGTCGTCATGAGGTAGTTTTGTCTTTTACACACCCTATAGAGGTGTAGGAAGAAACCACGAGGTGCAAAAAGTGATAGCCCAATCCAAGGTGTTGCTTGTTTCAATGTCCAAAACAATAAGGGCCATAATAGAACAAACCCAATTGAAACCGAAGCAGAGAGCGAGGACACCATGGAAAAGGAAGAGGAAGAGGAAGCAGTGGCACCAATGGTGAAGTTGGGATCGTACGGTGGTGAAGTTCGGTTGATGGTTGGTGGAGAGGAATCTGCTGCGGAGGAGACCATGCTTCTTTGGGGTATTCTGCAACCCACGCTTTCCAAACCCAACGCTTTTGTCTCTCAATCTTCTCTGCAACTCTCCCTCGACACTTGTGGCCACTCTCTCTCTATTCTTCAATCCCCTTCTTCCTTGGTATCCTTCTCTCTTACCCTCCCCGCTTTAGTTAAAATGATTATTGGTAAAAAAGCTTTGATTTTGATCCTGGTTTGTGTTTTAACTTGATGACCCAGTTGCTTTGTTGAGCCCGAATGTGATTTCCCTTTTCATAAAATACTACTGATTGTTACTTTTTAAAGGTGGAAGCTTATGACAGCCCTGCTTGATGATTTGTGCTATTGAAGCTCCGATTTTTAGAAAACGAAAACCACTTAACTTCACATTGGGTAATCATCCACATTTTGATCATGGTTTGGGTTATAACTTGATGACCTGTACCCATTTCATAAATGCTGCTGATTGTTGTTAGTTAAAGTTAGAGTCTTGCAGTAGCCATCCATTGATTACGTGTTATTGAAGCTCTTAATTTGGAGAAAACGAGCAAGTTAACTTCACATTAGTGCTCAAACAGCTTGCTTGTGTCGTTTCTGATTGTTGGTTTATTGTTTTAAGATTTAATGTTAAATTCCCATCATGTGGCTCACATTTGTGGTATTTTCGAATTTTGATTTTAGGGAACACCTGGAGTGACCGGAGCGGTGATGTGGGACAGTGGAGTTGTATTGGGGAAGTTTCTGGAGCATTCTGTTGACTCAGGGATGCTTGTCCTTCAGGGAAAGAAGATTGTTGAGTTGGGATCTGGTTGTGGATTGGTTGGGTAAGCTCAATTGAAATATCTTTCTTCTTCTTAATCTGTTCATTATGGCTTTGGTTTTTCAGCAATTTCTTGATTAGTTTTTGGTTTCTTCCACATGGATTAAATGAACTGGGAAAGTAGTGGTTTGAGCTTTGGCCTTGTTTTTCTTTACAATGAAGTGACAATTTGGATAAACTTTTCAATGAGCCATTACAGGAGAAGAAATAAGATGAATGAAGATAAAATTGAATCAAGTTTCTCCCACTAGTTTAAATATACTTTTCTACCGTAACTTTGTCATAAGCCCACCTTATTTGTTATGGTGTATAAGTTGATTTCATCTTATGGGGGGAGTTTGATTCATTTCACTCCTTACTTTGTCTTCTTTTCCTTTTCTGTAACTGTTTATTTAGAAGTTTAACCCAACTAGCCCTTGGTTGTCTAGCAAATGGAGAACAATTATTTTTTAGGCTGTTCTTCCTCAATCCATGATGCACCTTTCTTATTTTTCTTCCTTAGTTGTATTGCAGCCCTCTTGGGTGGTGAAGTCGTTGTTACTGATCTGCCAGATAGGCTGAGGCTACTGAGAAAGAACATTGAGACCAATATGAAACATGTTTCTCTACGCGGTTCTATAACAGCAACTGAACTCACATGGGGAGAAGATCCTGACTCAGAACTCATTGATCCCACACCTGATTTCGGTAAAAGTTCTCTCCCTCAACCCCTCTCCACTGCTTAGAGCTAACAAGGAGAAACAAACAATATTCAACCACGGACACCACAAAACTTATAAAATGTCACAGTGATTTGGGTTCCTATAAATTGTGATTACAGTCATTGTTATAATAATAGATTTGTAGTTAGTTGCATTTTTTTCTTCTGTTGATCCGAATGCCTATTGGAGTTACCTTTGTCTACTTTGCTAGCTTTTTCTTTTATGTTTTCAATCTAATATTCGTTGTGAGATCATTGCAAATACAACCTGTTTTGCAAAATTAGAATTTAGATGAAGTGTTACACAACTTATGCCACCATGGTCTCATGAAAATTTTCGCATCAACTCTTGTTAATACCATGTGTACTAAAATTGTCATTTTGGTGCTTTTGGCTAATGAGAATTGGATGAGAGTTCCATAAGAAGCTGTTAAATTTTCAACTGTCTATATGAATAGATTGTTGATTCAATACTTGATTTCCTGTTATCAGTGCTAGGATCTGATGTAGTGTACAGTGAGGGGGCAGTTGTGGATCTGCTAGAAACGCTTATGCAGCTCTCTGGACCAAATACAACAATATTTTTGGCTGGAGAGCTCAGAAATGGTAAAGAATTCTATTCCTTTTTTTTTTTCTTTTCCGGGACCACAATCCACAACGAGTACTAAGTAGTGTTTTCTGATTTCAGATGTCATTCTTGAGTACTTCTTAGAAGCTGCAATGAACAATTTCACTATTGGCCGTGTGGATCAAACACTGTGGCACCCTGATTATTGCAGCAATCGTGTTGTTCTTTATGTTCTAGTGAAGAAATGATTGTTGAGATTAATTTTTTATTGTCTTGTGTAATGCTGGTAGCATAATGTCCATAAAGTGCATTAAATTAAGAATGATAATTATGAGTTTTTTTTATCACTATCTTTTCTTTGTTAACCAATGAGTATTTTGTTGTCTTTTTAGCTGGCAAATGAAATTTGTATTCTGTTTGTTTATTTAAATCAATGTAATATTAAATTTGTTAATATATTTTAAAATATTAAAATCAGTGTCCATATTTTTTTGAAGGTAATGAAAAAGGAACATAAAAAATTTAAAGAATCTATATTTTCTGTTAAAGCATGCACAAATTTATTTTTGTTTTTGATAATAGAAAATGTCAATCAATTGTGAACACCGACTAAAGAAAAATAAATGTTTTATGCAAAATTATTTATTTTATTGACGTTATAAAAAAATTGAGTAGGAAGCTGTAACGATACAATATACGGTTACCAAGATAAGTTTAGTCCTAACTTTTCTTCCCAATGGTTGTAACAAATTTAAAAAAGGTTATTTTGTTTTTAAAAAGAATTAAAATGTTTTATTGTAAAAGATATTTTTTAAATATAAAACTTTAAAGAAATTAAAATTTTAGAATTTTGAGAGAGTAATTTAATTATGGGAGAAATTTCTATTACTTAAAATTGGAATTCCAATTTGAATAACTTAGGTTTAAAGATTACGAATATGTTTTAGATAAACAACGTTTTTAGTATTGTAAATTTAAGATACTTATTTTAAATTTTTTTATTTTATATTAAAATAATTATTTGACTCTTGTAATATCATATTTAAGCAATTACGTTAATAAGAAATTAAGTATCTCATTTTTATAATCTTGTTTTAAATTAAAAATGAATTTAATTTAATTTGATTTTCTTAATTAATTCAACTTAACTCCAAGTAATTTTCTTTCAATTTCTTTTTGGAGTCTCATTCTAATTTCATAAACTTTTTTGGATGATTTATTGGTTATCCTTTTTTTTTCCATGTTTTTGGTTCCCTGCTAGACTTTTGGACTTTGTTTTTGGTTTTTAATAAAAGTTTTTTATTAAATTTTTATTTGTTTTTACTTTGTGCAAATTAAGTGATTTAGATGGTGTTTCAAAAAAGAAAAACAATTTATTAAAAGTAAAGAAAGTCACAAATTTATGAAGAACAAAAGTAACATGATAATTCATAGGAACAGAGCATATATTTAAGATTGTTTTATGATTTTTTGTGAGTTAAATGGTTGTTTTGTTCGTTCTGTTTTGCTTTTCTTCTTGTTCATTATTGCCATACTAATTTTTTCTTCCTCTGGCTTTTTCACACAATATTTTCAATCTTTGTTGGTTTTGCTAGATACTATTGATTTTTATTTTTTTAAAATATGATCTATAAAAACAGCTTATTTCTAAGAAAATTTTTATGTTATATAGATTAAGATCCTATACCTTAAAACTAATGTCTCCGGTGGCACACTGTAACTACATTCTTAATCCTACCAAACAACATCTAATTCTGTCTCAACAGTCTCTACCTACCACCATCACCACCACCACCAATAACAACAGATATTTCATGTTTTCTTAACCCTTTTATTTTTCAATTTTCTAATTCTTCTTCACTCACCAACATGGCACCCTCAACTTCTCAAGTCATCACCTGCAAAGGTAAACTCAGCCACCCTTTTCCTTTGATATGTGTGTTTGTCCATTGTTTATGATGAACATGGGATGTTGGGCTTTTGTTAATGATGGCATGTGGAACATGGAACAGCTGCAGTGGCATGGGGAGCTGGGGAGCCACTGGTGATGGAGGAAGTGGAGGTGAGCCCTCCCCAACCAATGGAGATTAGGATTAAGGTTGTCTCCACCTCTCTCTGCCGTAGTGATCTCTCTGCTTGGGAGTCTCATGTAAGTCTTGTTATCATTGTCTGTCAGAAGAATTTTGTTTCATAGAACCTTTTAGGGATCTTTTGGAATGTGAAATCTAGAATTTAATTGAAATGCACTGACACTGCATAGTGTTTTTACATCATCATCAAATCTTGGATTGGCATATTATTGAAAATTATTGACTTCTGCAATATTATAAATAGTAATTAAGGTGATTTCTAGCTGGTTGAGAGGGTAAAAGTCCATTTTTCTGACAAATAGTTATGTATTAAAATTAAACTAATGAAAATTAATGGAATCATATCTTGAGCAACAAGGGTCCAGAAACCTCTCTTTGTAAGATGTAATTGAATAACATAAGAGGTAATGTGTACCCTTCAACGTTTGATGTTTAGCACCATTCGTTAAAGTTTGGCTGATAAATATTGAATTGAATATTGTGTTCCTCAAGATTATGCCTCTTCTTTTATAAAATATATGACTTAAATAGGTTTTAAGTCTTTTGATATATGATCTATTTTCGTTCTGAATACTTAATATATTCTTCTTAAAATTGGGTATCTTCTAAATTATATAATTTTGGTTAAGTCTTTGACATTACCTTCATTTGTTCTTACCACGTTGTTCTTAAGTTAAAACAAGTGTCACATGATTTGAATTGTTGAATAATGATATGCATTATGTTGTTATTATGATAAAAAATAAGTAGAGTTCAAAAGAGAAATCTAAAATATTTCAGGAATTGGTTGAAAGAGTCAACTTAGTAGTAAGAATGAAGTGTAAATAAATATTTTTTCAGGACCTTAAACCAAATTTTGTAATCGATTAGGTACTTAATTTGTAGAAAAGAAATTTTGGATACTCAGAACAAAAATTTGTTATATATTGAGAACCTGAAACTTATTTAAGCCTAATGATGGTTGGTGGTGTGATTGATTAGTTTGCTGATGAATATTTCTTTGTTGTCAAGATTATTGAACTTTCTGTTGAAGATTTTTGACTCTGCAGTTAAACATTTAACGCAAGGTGCTTTTTTGTGCAGGCCATATTTCCTCGCATATTTGGCCATGAAGCATCAGGGTAATCCATTCTTAATTTCTATCTTTGAACTATAGACAACATTATTCACTACTACTACTGATTCTTAGGATTTTTTCTTTGAATTTCTTAAGAAGAATTTCTTTTCGAGTTACCAATTAACTAGTATAAGAATTGCACTGCATCAAATACTGATGTACCAAGTTCCTTGAGTGACAATGATCAACTACCAGCGAGCAGCAGCATTGGCACAGACACAGAGAATATAACTGATGTTAGAAAATGTTACACTGTGCATGACAATGTAATATAGTTGACCCGTGGAAATGGCTTAAATTATGGCAAGATGAGTAAATTTCTGAATAGATGTTGAATATTTAGTGTAGTTTTGCAGGATTGTTGAGAGTGTGGGACTGGGAGTGACTGAATTCAAAGTGGGTGACCATGTGCTAACAGTATTCATTGGAGAATGCATGACATGCAGACACTGTACATCTGGAAAAAGTAACATTTGTCAAGTTTTAGGATTGGAAAGAAGGGGTTTAATGCACAGCGATCAGAAGACACGCTTCTCAGTAAAAGGGAAGCCTGTTTATCATTATTGTGCTGTTTCAAGTTTCAGTGAATACACAGTAATCCATTCCGGATGTGCAGTGAAAGTCAGCCCCCATGCGCCTCTTGAGAAAATTTGCCTTCTGAGCTGTGGGGTTGCTGCAGGTAAATTTTTCAAGTGTTTATTATTAGTTCTACAAAATTGGGAATAGATCAAAGGAGTTTTAGATCAACATTGAAAAATTAAACTCATGTACTTAAATTACTTGGGAATAGCCATTAGGCTGTCTGATTTGTTTTTTCTTGTTATTTCCCATGGATGGCTAGAGGAGACATGATTCTGTCTCTGTATTCAGCAGCTTGAATGTTAAAGGAACTGTAGGACCTCGGCAAATAAATAAAGGCAATATATAATTGTAATCTTATAATTAGTGATCCTCTCAGCTGCAGATCACCAAGTGAATTGGCCTATTTTCTCTTAAATTAGTTAGAACTTAAAAGATAATGTTTTCCTTTTATGTTTTGTATTTTTGACAATTCCAATTGCATATTTGTCTGACACTGATTGATTGTCAAAGGTCTACTGTTCTTTACACCTTAAATTGATTTTAGGACATATAAGTGTTCCATCACCTGTTTCATAGATGCTTGTCGCATAGGTTTACCCTGCAAAAATGTCCTCATCTATTTTTGTTTTCAATTGTTTGCTTTTAGTATCTTGTTGACGGACAATATTGTATGAAGACAAAGATATCATTAACTAGTTTGTTCAATCCCAATAATTTGTTGAAAAAAAGACTTTTAATCCCATCATTTGCATATTTAGAGATATTAACTGATGATTTGTTGCTGCTTTTGGACTTATAGAAAACATGAAACTAATTTGATAATAAATGTGACCCAAAACTCCACTGGACTCTCAGATCATTAACCAAAGCAGATCCAGAAATGATTGGTAAGGAAACATCAGATGGTGTTAAAATGTTTTAATATTAGATTTGATGATGCTAGAGCCATTGTGAGTGGCCTGGGTAAAGATTGGATCACTGGATATAATTGTTAGTTCTAAGTGACATTGGATGACTTTGAAGGGCATAATACAATGGTGGACTTATTTTTCTCCTCTTTCTTATACCTCACATAATTTAGTGTTGTTAATGTCATTGATAAATTATTCATTTATGGTTGATTATGGGAGTTATTACATTGCAACATTAGGTCTGGGTGCAGCATGGAATGTTGCCGATGTGTCAAAAGGATCAACTGTAGTGATTTTTGGTCTTGGAACTGTAGGCCTATCCGTAAGTAAAGGCACTAAGCAATAGTATCTTAGCTTCTCAACTGACGAGCGATAATATTTTCTAAATTGTAGCTAACATTCCTTTCAATTAGGTTGCTCAAGCTGCAAAACTAAGAGGTGCATCTAGAATAATTGGTGTTGACAACAACCCACAGAAGTGTGAAAATGGTACCATATTCAGTCCCCCAAACTACTCCTTAATTTATTTTTAATTATTCCCTCGATTTATTTATTGTTGTCATCTGGGTTTTTACCACAGCTAAGCATTTTGGGATTACAGAAGTTGTTGACCCGAATTCCTGTGAAGAACCTATTGCTCAGGTGGGTTGATTTTCTCATCACAAAATCATCTGATTTAACTGTTCATACTTCATCTTATGGAGAATATTGTATATAATTTTACTGATGAATAACCAAAGTATGGTACAAGATCAAATATTACACGTGATCCATACAAATTTATCCTTAATCTTATTTTGGTTAAATATGATTTCTCCTCAGCACAAAAAGCTATAAGTATGTCGACAAAAAGGTTATGATGTCAAACAGTCATTAGTATATGCTGAAAATTTCCAGGTTATTAAGCGGATTACTGATGGCGGAGCAGATTTCTCTTTTGAATGTGTTGGTGACACTGATATGATAACCACTGCATTGCAGTCATGCTGTGACGTAATTCTCTATATACCCAAAATTAGTGTTTTGGCATTTAAAAGCTTTTATTCATTATAACTGAATTCATTCTGTCTTTCCTTGGTTGTGTAGGGGTGGGGTTTGACTGTAACACTTGGGGTGCCAAAGGCAAAGCCTGAGATGTCAGCTCATTATGGACTACTACTAATGGGAAGAACATTGAAAGGATCTCTATTTGGAGGATGGAAACCAAAATCTGATCTTCCTTCATTAGTAGAGAAGTATGTCAACAAGGTAACGATAACAGTACCCTGAATATTTCCTTTAATTTTCTTCCAAGCATGATTATTTTATGTATTTTTACTCTAAGTTGAAACATGACTATCTCTACTTCTTGATCAAAATATCATGTGTTCCCTTTCATGATGGATATGTATTATTATCAAACTGAATCCCAGTAAGCCGAGCAATTTAGGGTGTTACCTTCTGCATAAATGGTTCTCACTGACTATTTAAAAATGCCATTTTATAGCACAAGTAGTTATGTTTTTTGGCTAGTGATTAGAGTAACTCTGCTGAGAAGATCGAAACTGACTGATGTTACACGAACATCACTTTAGGAGATAAGACAATAAATGTGAAGAACCATTAAGTTTCATGATGACTTGTGCAGAAAATACGTTTTTAGCTGACATAACACATACGAAAAAGTCTAATGGTTCAAAAAAATGTATTTTTTCATAGGAAAACAGTTGTTGCAGCACGACCCTGAGAAAATTCTCTCTCTCACTCTTGCTCTGCTTGTATGTGTTTTTCACTGTAAATGATTCAACGGTCTATCTGGATAAATGTTTTCATAAGAACTTAAAGGAGAAAAATTTAGAAAGTAAAATGAAGTAAACTTTTCTATATAAGTTATAATTAGCTTGCCTACTAGTTAAAAATAAGCTCTTTGAGGAACTAATGTGAGAAAACTTTTACAATTCAAGTTATCTGCGTAAGCTAATTTCATCGTTCTTTCTTATTTTATTCTTTTAAAAGTGTTAATCTAGCTTCTGTATGCCACTTTCTTACTTCCATCTGCTTCACTGGTATTGTTTATCCACGATAACGTTGAGGACGATTTCCTCTTATCATTGTTATAAAAAAGAAGTCTTAGTTTACAACGTTTAGCATGGGATGTGATGTATATCTGGTATTTGCAACCTAATCTTACTTTTTATTATAAAGTATGTCAAAAGTCTGTAACTGAGATTTTCTGGAGTGCCCAGAGAGAAAGGAATTGAAAATGCAACCTCAAGTTCTATTAGATCTAGATTCTTGCTTTATATACTTTTATCCCCATGGATTATTTTGTTGTTCTTTAGTTTGATATTGGAGATGCATTCCTATAATCAGTGTTTTTTAGCAAAAAGTATATGTACTAAACTACTAATATTATGATTAATGTGCAGGAAATCCAGATTGATGACTACATAACACACAATTTGCCATTTGATGACATCAACAAAGCTTTCAATCTCATGAAGGAAGGAAAGTGTCTGCGTTGTGTTATCCACATGCCAAGATAATACCTACAGTTTCTTTCTTTATTCTTTTCTAAGAAAGAGAAAGTTATTGCAGAAATCAGTGCCCCATAGAATGTAGAAACTTCTTTCCATAGTTATCATTGAACATTGATAAGAGTTGAATCTTGTAATGACATTATGCTAATCATATGCTATGCTAAATTTTGTCTTCGCTCAAATATAAAATTTACATATGCTAAAGAATGTGACGTTGTAGCTGTACACAGTCGATTTATACCTTGTAATACACTCTAGCCCATCCTGAAAAGTTGTTACATTACATCCTCAAGAAACAAGGTGATCTGTCAATTATGGCAGGCCATATTAATGTATTATTAGGACAAGTTGCTACCAGTTTAATGAAATAATTAATATTTTAAAGTCTTTCGTAACACATAATAAACATTTTGTTTTTATATCATTACTATTGTAAAATATTTTTAAATACATGAAATATATTTTAAATGTAAAATGAAACAATTTAAAATGTAATATCAGTGGTTTTTAATGTAAACAGATACGTAGTTAATAAAACAAAATATACTTATAAGTAAAAAGAGAGTAATTTGAGATGCTGGAGATAGATATTTTTTAGTGTTGAGAATGTCTGCTTCAGAGAGTGAAGAGAGTGTTATCTAAGTTGAAGATTTTACTTTATAGTACAAACCTATATACATAATGTTATAATGCATGTTAGAAGGGCAAGGTTGATTATTTTATAAATCTTCGTGGAAGGTTTCAGTGGATACTAGTGAATAGGATCAACAAATCACTTGGTTTGATTTCAGAAACTGGAGTTACATAGCATCACTCACTGATGGTATTTTTTAGACAAAAATGGCCTGTGGGACGGCATTTGACAGGTTGACCAAAATATTTAGTTGTTTCTTATTGCACCATCAAACTTAATGCATTACTTTATTTCATGCATGGCCATAAGAGCGAACACAAAGCTTAGCTCGAAAGTCTACAAGTTCTGGAGACCTAACTCTCCATCCACCACAATCATACTATCATAGTGTACTTTCTTCACAGTTCTCATGGCAATTAGACCACGTTCCTCTTCCTTCACCTATGATGTTTTCCTCAACTTCAGCGGGGAAGACACACGCCATGGTTTTACTGGCCACCTCTACAAAGCCCTTCATGACAGGGGAATCTACACCTTCATTGACGATGATGAGCTTCAGAGAGGGGAGGAAATAACACCAGCACTTGTGAAGGCAATTGGAGAGTCCAGGATTGCCATCACTGTGCTCTCTATAAACTATGCTTCTTCCTCATTTTGCTTAAATGAACTTGACTACATTCTTGAGTGCTTTAACAAAAAATATATGTTCGTTTTGCCAGTTTTCTTTAAGGTAGATCCTTCTGATGTTAGACACCAGAAAGGTAGTTATGGAGAAGCATTAGCTAAGCATGAGCAAAGGTTCAACCATAGCATGGAGAAGTTGGAGAATTGGAAGAAGGCTTTGCATCAAGTAGCTAACTTGTCTGGCTTTCATTTGATACATGCGTACCCCACATCACCTATCTTTTATCTCAATTTTTTTTTTTTTATTAATTTTGACTCTATCTAAAGAAAAAAATAAATGTTTGTTATCCATTACAACATTGGTGTCAAGGCATGGACACAAAGCTATTAGTTTTTCATCAAGAATTTTTGTTTGAAACAGAGATGGATATGAACATGAGTTTATTGGAAGGATAGTTGAGTTGGTTTCCAGCAAGATTAATCACGGTCCTTTACCTGTTGCGGATTACCCAGTTGGACTAGAGTCACAAGCACTGACCGTAAGGAAGCTTTTGGATGTTGGATCTGATGATGTCCACATGATAGGAATCTATGGAATCGGCGGGATAGGAAAATCAACACTTGCTTTAGCAGTTTATAATTTGATTGTTCACCATTTTGATTGTTCGTGTTTCTTCAAAACGTGAGAGAAAAATCAAACAAGCATGGGTTACAAAACCTCCAAAGCATCCTTCTTCGGGAAATGCTTGGAGAGAAGGAAGCAAACTTTGCTAGTATAGAACAAGGAGCTTCAGTGATACACCATAGGTTTCAAAGAAAGAAGGTTATCTTGATTCTGGATGATGTTGACAAATACGAGCAATTGCAGGCTATTGTTGGAAGACCTTGTTTGTTTGGTCCTGGCAGCAGAGTCATCATCACTACTCGGGACAAACAATTATTGTCATCTTATGGGGTTATAAGAACGTATGAGGTGAAGTTATTGGATAAGAACAATGCTCGTGACTTGCTTTCATGGAAAGCTTTTAAAACAAAAGCCTCTTGAAACACTTGAGCTTTCACGTTGTTACAGTCTGAAGGGTTTTCCAGAAGTATTAGTTAAGATGGAAAACATAAGGGAACTTTATTTGGGGGGCTGTCCCATAACAGAATTGCCACTTTCATTTCAAAATTTTACCGGGCTTCCATCATTAGAAATGTTTTTTTCAACTAGTGCAATTGTTAAGGTGCCCAGTAGCATTATCATGATGCCAAAACTGGCTGGTATCTACGCCAGAGGATTGAAAGGGTTGCAATGGCTAAAACAGGAAGAGGGTGAAGAAGAAATGGGGCCAGTAGTAGTACCTTCAATGGTAGAACGGCTTACTGCCTCAGATTGCAACCTCTATGATGATTTCTTTTCGATAGATTTCGCAAGGTTTTCTCATGTGAAGAATTTATGGCTGCCTAAGAATAATTTTACCATCCTTCCTGAATGTCTGAAACAATGCCAATTTTTATCGTATCTTGATGTGAGTTATTGCAAGCATCTTCGGGAAATTAGAGGCATTCCACCAAACTTAAAGCGTTTCTCTGCAATAAACTGTGAATCCTTGGCTTCCTCGAGTAAACGCATGCTCCTAAAGCAGGTTTTGTGATGTTTGAAATGTATTTGATTGAGTAATAGATAGTATACTTAACTTTGGTAAACTAATGAATGCTTAATATGACCAACAGGAACTGCACGAGGCTGGTAACACTGTGTTTTGTTTGCCAGGATTTAGTATTCCAAAGTGGTTCAATCACCAGAACCGGGGAATTTCAATTTCTTTCTGGTTTCGTAATAAGTTCCCTGACAAAGTTCAGTGTGTTCTTGTTGCACCTATTCAGCACGATTATTTTTGTCCCAGGGTTTTCATCAATGGCAAACAATATACCCACTATAGTCGGTGTCGCTTGACAGGGAAGCATCATAAATATCTTTTTGATCTGCGAGAGGCAAGTTTCAGAAAAAGTCCGTATGAGGTGCCTTTTGATAGTGAATGGAACCATGCGAAGGTTACATTTGTACACGGAAAACATACCTTTATTAACCGTGCAAAAATTGGAATCCACGTAGTCAAACAGGAAAATAGCATGGAGGATGTTAGATTCACTGATCCATACTGCAAGAGAAAATTAGATGTTGATATCAACAGTTTTGACTCAGAATCTATACCAGTTCTGGACTTGGAACTTTCATAGACGGTAACAACGTACAATTTATGGTCACATCTATTAAGTTGGAGTTGTATAATACTGTGAAGTTGTATTCAAATTCAATTGAGTCAAACTAAAGAAGTGGCACAATTAGTGTAAGTTAAATTATGTTGTGGCTTGCAATATCACACTAACCGATTTTGTTATTCTTATTGTTGTGATCTGTGTAAATGGAACAAAAGAAAAGAAGTATTACAACTAGAGTTCATGAGATTTTTGCTTTTGAGGAATACATATAGGAATTCAATTTGGTGTTTTAGTAGTGACAAAAGAATAACTTAACTTGCCTGGCTAATGTACATCGAAACATATCTCTACTTGTTTAAACATAATATAATTCATCTCAAATCGCAAAGATTTGTGCATATCTTATACGTACTTCCAAATTTTCTTCCAGCCATATATATAATTTTGAATTTCATTCATCACAACATCTTTGCCTATGCAATTTCTCATACTAATTTCTCAGTTAAAATCAATCAACACCACACTAGTTCATTAACATGTATCTTTTAACTCAAAATAAGCTTAACAAATTAAATTGATTTCCCTTGGTTTAGATCTTGTGCTCTTCAAAAAATTTCTCCAAAACGCTAAAATGTTAGGTAAGTCCAAACTTACTTCTGAAAAAAATTATTCACATACAGAGTAAATTACTACAAATCTAGATTGATTGGGATATTTTTATTCAGCTCAGATCTCACATGCATTCATAAAAAGTTGTGCATGTAATGAAGTCATACATTAGGTAAAAATGAGTAAGTTGGATAATATATAAATAGAAACATTAATAAACCTATTGTCTTATGTTATGCTTGTTTCCACTGACACACTATCTACTTTGAAGGCTCTAAGAGAGATTAGACCAACTCAAAGAGGAAGGTGACTAGAAGGACCTGATGGATTGCTCTAGTCTTGATCTTAAGATGAGTAGTATGACCAAAAATGGGTAGCCTAACTTTACTCAACATCAAAGATGATTACATGAGAGGAGACACCTCTATTTATAGGATAAGTGTGTCTCCTAAAAACCCTAAAAGCATGACCTCCCACCCTTGCACTCATTGACAAAAAGTGAGGTCTTCTAAGAAACCTATACTACTCCAAGCTATGCTCCACGATGACTCCAAAGGTGATCCAAAAGATAGAGTTTAGACCATCTTCATAGATGACTTCAACTCTTCTTGAAGATACTTGACCATGGTTAGAAGGTACGCCATCAGCTCATGTACATTTACATAGAAGTTCCTATCTATGAAATAACCAATTCATGATTCTCATAAAAATTGACTATTTGAGTCTTGTATATATAATAATCAATTCTATAATAATAATAATAATAATAATAATAATAACAATAATAATAACAATAACAATAACAACAAGAATAATAACAATGACAATAAAAACAAGAATAATAACAATAAGGTTAAATGCCTTTTTTGGTCCCAATTTTGGTTGGGAAAATTCGAAATGGTCCCCATATTTCTTTTGTGTTCAATTTGGTCCTAAAGAACGTAATTGGTGTTTAATTTAGTTCTTTTTACAAACGCAATTTAAATTGTTAAAGGTCAACTGTCCAACTGTGCAGTCAGAGAATGAAATGTCATTTATTGACTAATGTGGATCTAATGAGGTGGATTTATTATTTTTGAAATTCTTTTTCTGATATTAGGCTTATTATTTTCAAAATTAAATTAAGGGAATTGATGGGTAAAGGGTTGATCGTGGTTTGGAAGGGAGATTTGCAAGTTTCGGAAGAACATCAATGAGTGGCCCTAACAGCACCCTATAGTCCAACGTTGCCGGAGATATTGCCGCTGGCCGTATCCATCAGCTCCTCCATTGTCGCAAACTTGTGCCACCACCATCAATTAAAATCCAAAAACGCAAGAACCAGGACCCGTAACTCCAAATTTTTTTTAAAAAAAAGAACACAAGTACAAGAAATCCCCAAAATCCAGTTTGAAAACAACGATTCCAACTCCTCCAATCGCAACATCAGAAAAACCAAGAACAGAAACCCCAAAAAATTCCCAAATTCAAAAACCCTATAACCAAACCCCCAAATTATAAGATCAAAACCCTCAACCTATAGTTCTCAACCTGTAGAGAAGAAATAGAAACACAAGAACAACCCTAAATCACAAGCCAAGAATGAGCATAGAAAGCCTCAAAACTGCAACGCATCCTCCCCGTGAGCCCTGGCGTTGCGAAAAAAGATTTTGCGCCCTAGCCACCTGAACTTGCATCCCCAACGTGCAAAAACCCCCTAATCAGAACCAAGAAAGATAAGAGAAAGGAAACCTTCACTCCTTGTGACGCAAACCAGAACTAGAACAAAAAGGAAAAGAGGTCAGCGTCTCCCTCCTACAAAATGAAGCAGAAATCGAGTGAAGAGAAGATGAAGGTGAGTACTTGTGCTCCCTTAATCTGGGTTTGGCCGTGAAGGAAGACAACCCAAAATTGGGAGAAAAAAAGTTGTGATTAGGGTCCTCTGAATCTTCCAAGGGGATTAACTAAAACTTAGATTAGATAATTCCGATTTAGAATTTAATTAGGGTTCCACTTATTATAAATTTAATTTTTAATAATAGTATTTTAACTCTAATTAATTCTTAATTATAATTAAAAGAGAATCCTAAATTTCTAATTAATCATATTTAAAAGGAAACCCTAATTCTTTTCAATCTTACTTTCAATGAGTACACGTAAGTAAATAAATGACATTTCATTCTCTGACTACACAGTTGGACAGTTGACCATTTAAACGGTGTCTGTAAAAAGGACTAAATTGAACACCAATTATGTTCTTTAGGACCAAATTGAGCACACAAAAAACATGAGGACCATTTCGAATTTTCCGAACCAAAACTGGACCAAAAAAGGCATTTAACATAACAATAACAATAATAACAAATAATAATAATAATAACAACAATAACAAGAATAATAATAACAATAAGAACAATAACAATAATAATAATAATAAAAACAACAACAACAACAACAACAACAATAATAATAATAATAATAATAATAATAGACTAACTACATTTTATTTTAAATTGTTTTTTAGATACAAGGGTAAAATTGTAATCTTACAATTTTTGCTAATTAAAATATTTTTTTTAATCTATCAAACCAATCACATCACTTACAAATTTTTTTCTCATTTTCTCTCATTTCTTATTATCTATCCTATTATCCAAACAACCTCATTTTTACCTTTCTTTTTCCTCAAATGCATTCATTACATAAGAGCAAGTGAATTTTTCATTTGTTTCCATGTGAATGAGTGGATTTAAGAGCACAAATTTGAGAAAAGGAGTGAACAAAGCACATATGCATTTACACATATGCCCTTAACCATGAAAGAATCTATTCTTGATTTTTATATAAGAATTAATATTTGATTCTTACATATATAATAATCGATTTTATAATTACTATATGATATATAAATAATAATTCACTAACTTCATTTTATTTTAAATTATATTTTAAACACAAGGATAAAAGTGTAGCCTTACTATTTCATAAACTAAAACCTTTTTTTTAATTTATTAAAGGTTTAATACATCATTTGGTCCCTACTTTTAGGGATTTGGTTCAAAATGATTCTATCTTTGAAAAAGTTCAATAAAGTCCTATATTTTGTTAAAAAATGTTCAATTCGGTCATTTTCGCTCACACCGTTAAAAACTTAAACGGTGTAACTGCCAGTGTGGCGCAACCTTACTGAGCTATGAAGTTTGATGATTACGTGGCACCTTGCACTGTGTAAATATTTTAAAAAATTTAAAATGACGTAATGTAGATGGCAGATTACTTTTTCTTTCTTGTTCTGATCAAGGAAGACACTTGAAGTTGCAGCACCGCCACCGCCACGGTCATCGCCACCACTTATTTCTTCTGAATCGGCAGCAACACCTTCTACAACCCCCAAATCGATTGTCATGGATTCTGATCCCAAATCTTCCACATTACCAGCGCCAAACCTTAACTCTAACAAGGTACCACCCTCGAAGGAACAACACCACTGCGGGACCTGTGAAGACATGAGAAAAACTCCTCTGCTTGTTTCATAGCTTTGTTTCTATGTATTTTGTTGGATCTGGTCCTTGGATTAGAATTATGTCGAGAAAGCTTATTTTAGCATATAAATGAAATAGTTTTTCCCTTTTACTTTTAATGATATTTTCTTTATTATCTAATAAAACAAGAGTAATTGCCAAATTTCTTACTGTACAATTGTCGATTATTTGACAAAGTTTAACATCAATTAGTAACTTTTTTTTCTTCATTCTCCAAAGACGGGAAAGAATTATGCCAACTTTTGTAAGATACTTGGTTACTCCAATTATTATGCCATGGGATGCCCAACAGCCCAAGACTTTTTATATGGTTGTGTACTTTGTGTGTAATTATTGGGCTGTTGTTCTATCATGGTCGTTCTCCTGTACTTACAGCTCTTCTGATGGTTTCTAGCCTAAGAAAGATCATTTCATTCACTAATGGGAGGAACTAGGTATTATGTTTTTTTCGTTTGTTTTGATGTATTTTGGAACTATTACCTTCTTCAGAACCAATTTTCAGGTTTCTTCTGTTTTCTCACCTGTATGTATCATTATAAAGTGTTGAGGTGGATGGCCATGATTATATTGCTTTTGTTTCTGCTGCAGACTGTCTTCAAGCCACCAGTATATGTTATTGGATTAAAAATGTCGCTGCTGGGGAAATTAAATTCTACTGGGTGAGTACATATTTTTGGCAATGACAGTGGCGGTGAAGGTGCTGCAATTTCAAGTGTCTTCATTGATCAGAACAAGAAAGAAAAAGTAATCTGCTACCTACATTACCTCATTTTAAATTTTTTAAAATATTTACACAGTACAGGTGCCACGTAGTCATCAAACTTCACAGCTCAGTAAGGTTACGTCACGCTGGCAGTTGCACCATTAGGTTTTTAACGGTGTGAGCGAAAATGACCGAATTGAACATTTTTTAACATATTACAGGGCCTTATTGAACTTTTTCAAACATAGGATCATTTTGAACCAAATCCCTAAAAGTAGAGACCAAAAGATGTATTAAACCTTTGTTAAACTAATTACATCACTCATTTTTTTTCGCTTTCATTTTTCACCATCTTTTCCTTAATCCAAATAGTCTCACTTTCATTTCTTTTTTTCTTCAAATTCACTCATTTTCACTCTATTTAATCCTTTATTCCAAATACAAAAATAAGGTTTTAGTTAAAGATGGTGAACATGCAAGTTACCAAGCAAGAAAGAATATGTATAGAAAGAATCTTTGTTTTAAATAAAGAGATGAAATTTATAATAAATGGAAAAACAAATAGTTTAAAACTATTTATAATCTTTTTCGAACTATAAATTCATTCTCCATTTAATTTAACTTCTTGCTTTTAAGAATAATAAACCGGTCTTACATTGCTCCGGTTACCAAATGAGGTTTTCTTGTAAATTTTTAAAGATATTTCCTTGTTTTAACCTCTTGGTTAAGAATGTTATTTTTTGGATTGAATATGTCTTCTTACTTTCTTTTTTTTATCAACAATAATAAATAACTCAATAAAGAGGACATTTGGAATGTCCTATCTCATATAAAGTAAAAAAATAATAAGTAACAAAGACTTTTATGTATTCATATTTCCTCGTTTTACTAATAGATTTTTGTCGGTAAATAATGTGTTGATAACACTATTTTATTTATGAATTCTGACTTTTTAATCATATTTATTCAATAAAAATGTAACATTTTTAAAACATTATATAATCTTTTTAGTAATAATTTTTTTTAAAAAAAAAAGTAACATTGTAAAAATGTTATTACAAATCTTTAGTAATGTTCTTTTTAAATACAAAGACTTTTTCAAATTATTACTAAAACAATGTAGTAATATTTTCTTTTTATAAAGGCAACATTATAAAAATGTTATTAATATAAATATGTTGTAACATTTCAACAAATGTAACTAAAAAAACACACTGATAATTTAATGTTAAGTTTGTTCATCAAACAAGTAAAAAATTACAATTATTATGCAGTCCAAAGAAATGTCACAAAATCAACTATTTTATGTAGTTTTTTTTTTCTTTATGTCCACATGTATTTATCTATCTTTACACAAAAACTACTCTACTATAGTCAGAACATTGCAAGGTTGAACTCATAAGCAATAAAGAATGCTCAAAAAGGCCATAACATCAAAACAAGTTGATTTCAAACTCAGCCTACAAAATTACAAATTAACCACAACTACTACCACAGTTGAAAAACAAAAAATCCTATGACATAATGAAATGCAAATCCACAAAATCTAGTGCTTTTGGGTCCTTCCAGCTGAGCAAAGTACTACAATCTCTTTCTTTTGAGTGGCCAAATCACCAACCACTCTGCATCCTTCCAATCTAACGACAAGTGCCAATACACCTAGGAGAGGATACGAGAATCAAAATTTAATGAAAGAAAGCAAATTATCTAACAATGCATAAAATAGAAGACATTCATACCTTGTTTGAACATCAGGTCTGGTAGGTAGTTGAAACTAACATTTTTAAATTCAATCTCTCCCTTCACTTGTTCCAATGTGAATCCAGAGTCATCACTTTGTGATTTCGATCAAGAATACCAAATACAGAAGCTGCAACACTTTGATTGGGTTTTCTGTCCATCTTCTCCAAATCCTCCTCCCACAATGAGCCAAGGTCAAGATAATGAACTAGAGAAGAGGAATGCCAACAGCACAACCACCAGGCACCAAATTCACCAGTGTCTGGATAAAGAAACAGCAAGTCAAAGAAAACAATGTAGTGTAAGCCTTAATTGAAGGCAAAAGTCATAAAAAAAAACATTTATATTCCAAGATATCAATTGATAAATATAATTCACAGTACATACAGGGGACCTTTTATTGTTACACTTCTCATGTTTTCCGAAATCCACTAAAATTCAAGCAGACAGACACCATTAGTGAAAGATGGCGGCTGGTTAGTAGTTACAGCTGTAAATTTTAGGGTAAAAATATAATGCAAAGAGTGATATTTTACCATCATTCCTACAACAATGTGAACAAAATATGTATCCATTTTGTTCCCCTATGTGTACTCAATAAATGCGATGACCATTGAGAATGTGTGGATTGTGACAAATGAAAGAGCATTAGTTGTTGCAATGTATATACTAAACGGTGAGCTAATTGGAGAAGTTGAATATTAAAAATATCATATCTCAATTTGGAAGAATAAAAAAGTCAGAGCTATTGCCGTTTATATATAAAATCCGAGGCTTAGTGGGAGGAAAACGCTATTAAAGATTCTCACGAGGCAACTCTAACCCAAACTTTATATAAACTCACATTAATGATATGAATATGTGATAAATCCTTAGATGGCAAAGTTTTTAGAAGTTTGAAGCTGTAAAATCCTACATTGTTCATATACATGCATTCAACAACCAGTGGTAGGAAAACTCACTAGAAAGAAAGAAAAATGGAACTTTTGAACACCTGTCAACAAAATATGTTGCTGGACCAAATGCAGGAGTTAATAGGCTGAGGCAGAAGAACGCAACATGTACAACATCATGACCCAACTCACGGGAACAATGTTTGTCACAGGGATTGGAAGATGTCTAAATATAATTAATATCACAGAAATTGATTATCATGTATCTAGGTTTGACAAAATTGGCTATATGTATGTAACAGTTAGTTTAACCATTTATTAATATAAAAGAGATAAGAGTTGAGTGATACAAGAAGATTCAAGAAAAAGAAGAATTCAAGAACACAAGATTAAGCAAGAGAAGATTCAAGAACAAGAAGATTCAATAACAAGAAAGCCAAGAAGAAAAATTCAAGAACAAGAGTTGAAGGAGAAGAAATTAAAAAAGAAAAAGATTCACGTAAAAAAAACTCAAGAAAGAAATGATTCAAGTAAAAGAATTAAAATAATTTAAGAGAAAGAGTTCAAGAAGATGATTGATTAAATATTGAAGAAGAAAAGATTCAAGAAAAGGAATTCAAAAAGAAAATTATTCAAGAGGAAAAGATTGAAGAAGATGAAGAACAAGAAGATTGAAGAAGACAAGATGCAAGAATAAGAACAACAAGAACAAGAAAAATTCAAGAAGACGAATTAAAAGAATTTATCACGAACAATTCAATAAGATGATTAAAGATTCAAGAAAATGAAATAAAAAAGATGCTTCAAAAAGGAAAGATTCAAGAAGAATTCAAGAAGAAAAAGATCCAATAAAAAAATTCAAGAAAAAAGAAGATTCAAGAAGACAAGAGTCAAGAAGAAGAAGAAAATTCAAGAACAAGAATATTAAAGAAGAAGAACAAGTAAAATTCAAGAAGAAGAACTAGTAAAATTCAAGAAGAAGAACTAGTAAAATTCAAGAAGAAGAAGAAGCAAAATTCAATAACAAGACGATTCAAGCAGAAAAAGAACAAAAATGAAAATGCAAGAACAACAATTCAAGAAGTGAAAAAGGAAAAAGGTTCAAGAAAAAGAAAAACAGTAAGGCCAAGAACAAGAGTTCAAGAAGAATTAAAAGAATTTTAGAGGAAGAATTCAAGAAGATGATTAAAGATTCAAGAAAAAGAATTCAAAAACAAGATTCAAGAAGGAAAGATTCAACAAGAATATTCAAGAAAAAGAAAATTCAAGAAGAAAAGATTCAAGAACAAGAAAAAACAAGAAGAAAATTAAGAAAAAAAAACAAGAATTCAAGAAAAGGAGAATCAAGAAGAAAAAGATTCAAGATGAAGAAGAATATTCACGAAGTAGAATGTGAGTTATTATTGCTATTGAAATGCTCAAATGCCAACTCATGTTGATGGCTTTTAAAAATAGTCACATTATTCCTTGGAAGTTGTGATTTAGATCGTTAAATTACTTGGAGAAAGGAAGGAGCGTGTTTATACACATTTTGCAGACCTTAAGGTAACCAGTGTTCAATAGGCTTGCTGATTATGACACTAGATGTCAGGATTTT
Source organism: Vigna mungo (assembly GCA_036885675.1). Lineage (NCBI taxonomy): Eukaryota > Viridiplantae > Streptophyta > Magnoliopsida > Fabales > Fabaceae > Vigna > Vigna mungo. Next base: position 23,763,131 of record CP144697.1, on the reverse strand, counting down.
CATTGGTGGAATAACTTTTTTCTTTATATTTATATTATTTTAGGAGTGCTGCAGATGATTGTTGTTGATAGTGGTGTCAACTTGGTTGGGATGACTACTAACATAGTAATGCAATAACACTTCTGTTTCTTTAAAAAAAAAAATTGACATGTCAAGCCTTTAACCGAAAATAGATTTTAATACCAGGTTTAGTGGTGCCTGAATGAATGCCTCAAGACTTGTTTTCAGGAATGTATGCTATTAATCACCAGTTAAGGCCCTTGGTCTATGTTCAATAGTAGAAAGGGACATCCCTGTCTGTGAAACTGCTCTGACAAAGGCCATATTTGCAGTTAAAGTAGGGGCATGCCAATGGTCACCAGTGCCAAAGACAACTTTGTTTTTCAGTGCCAGCTTTCTTGTTGTTGGGAGGCCCATCATGCGCTCTGAGGGAGTATCAGGAACAACCCTGAGATGACACTTTAACTTGTCAGTGCAAATTATCGCAGATGGTACTTTAGGCACTGGTAATGCAACAAAATAGTATCAACAACATTTGATTCAAGTGTTAACCGTATAAATAGAAGATTACGTAAAAGAAATAATCAATGCAACTATATAAGTATAGCAGAACATCGTCCAGTTGATTTCCTAAGACTGATTACTTGGCATAGTAACAAACTAGTTATGTCAAAATAAATTTATGCTGCAAATTTTCTTTCTGTTTTTGAGGTAAACATAGACTAAACTCACCTGAGATAATCTATCAACCTGGCAGCTCTCAGTTTCTCATTGGGTCCTCCACACATCAATACCAACTCCTTAAATTCCACAAGAACACTCTCACAAATTAGGCCATGCTTTCCATGTAGGATTCTACCAAATTTCAAATGGATTGGGTTTTGAATTTCAGACATTATCTAGCAAAAACAAAAGAGGAGAACTTTAATAAGTTCAATTGAAGCGGAAAAGTAATTTATAATGCAAAGACTACACAAAGTAATGGTTGCTGTTGTAATCTCAATAAGATTACTTACTTGACCAATCACAAAATCGAAGTTTCCCTTAAACCGCTGCCTCATTTCACTCTCAGGAGTGGCCAGAAGTTTATCTGTTCCACCATTACTAATTCCTGAAACAAGAGCTATCAAAGCTGTTGTATCAAAATTTACTAGGTCGGTCTCACCTAAGAGATTCCCAGGTTTTGCGGATTCAAAATTTTTAATCTCCATTGAACTTGGTTTCATTCCCATAAGAATGGAACAGAATAAATCACCCAAGTTTATTCCAACATTCTCCTCTATAGGTTGTGGTTGAGTTTTGGCTTCATCTACGAAAAGCTCAAGATGAGAGTAGTCCCCAGTTCTGGCATTTTCTTCCAATTGTTGTGGTTGAGTTTCAGCTTTTCCTACTGAAAGATCTATTTGGGAATAGTCCACAGCCGAACCTTGAATAATACACCCAGAATTTGGAACAACATCCTTGCCAACAGCAGGGTTAATTTCAAGGACACATGAATTTCTGTATGATCTTGCAATAACATTTATCCAGTCACCTTCAGTTTCTTCCAACACGTCAGAACTGAAAACTGAGAAATCCAACTCGATTTCATGTGCCCCAAGTTCATCTCGAAGTTTGTTGTAAATGTTGGTTGCAAGCCCATTGGCAAAGAAAAGAATGACTGAGGAAGGTCTTAATGTTAAGTTAGACTGCGCAGCAGCAAGTACTTCTTGAATCCGTAGCTTTAAACCCTTACTTTTACGGCTTCTATCCCAAGAAATATACTCTGGATTTCTATCAGATACTATAATCCAGACAGGCTTCCTGTTGAGGGTACAAACCACATCAACATGAATGTGTTTAAGAGAAGAACCACGTCTTTCCTCACTGCTAAGAGAAGGTGAGAGTGGGATTGACTTGCAAACTCGAGAAACTCCAGTTATGAAAGGCTGCTGGAGAATATGCACAACTGTTTCAAGGTGCCCAATGTTGACACTGGTATATTTATTCATCACATACACAGAAATTGTCATAAATTGTGAAATAATACAGAAACTATGACAAACAAAAAAGATTTACATGTTTGCTATTCTATATTTAGAGTAAAAAATTAAGAACAACTATTAAATAAAATAAAAATCACTTGATCATAGTAAAGTCACCAAAATCCTGTCCTGCCCTAGACAATGTAAAAGGTTATGCTGGTAAATGTGTTATGATAAATGCCAGCAACACACTTCTTGATTCACTCCTTCCAATACACTATTATCAGGTGCATTTCATGTAAGTTCCACAAAAAACTTGAATCAATCTCTTTACTGTAGGGCTCGTTTAAATTCAACATCTTAAAATATTGCGCCAGCAAGCATTTCTCAATGCTTCATTACAAATTATAGGATGACTCAACTTTTTTTAATGATCCAAAATTCCAAATCCACGAAGTTGGTCAAAGTTTGTCATATCTAACAACTCAAAAGAGTAACACATAAAAGGAATACCCACCAATCAAAACTTGATTTACAAACATGAATAGAATCAAATACAAAAATGTTATGATATTGAAGAAGAGAAACCTGAGGGGCCCAGAAGAATAAGAAGAAGACGAGGGGCGAGAGAGGAAAGCGAGCTCGGCACGTGCCAATTTCAGGAGGGTTCGTTTACACGAGTGAGTGATGTTGGTGGAACAAGGTAACTTGTCAATGGCATCAATGACGCACTTGCATCTCTGCTTCGCCACTTCGACTTGTGCAACCCTTGGTTCCTCCTCCATTCTGTTATTGCTCTGTTTTGCTTCCAAGGAATCGACTTTGTTCTTTAATTGCAAACCCTTTTCCTCTAATTTCCCATTTCTTGTTCCGTGCTGAAGATTCTTCGCGACTGGAGACTGGACCCCTTTTAAAACCCTAGTACCAATTTCACGGTTACCGCTACCATTTTCTTATGTTGTCAACTTCTTTCCATAAGTGATGAATTTTCCCCCCTTACACATGCCATTTTTTCTTAATTATTTACATGATTATTTTTAATGTATTTAAGCTCGACGAAAGAAATATTTTTTCTATATGATTATGGAATTATATGCATTAAATCATTTTATAATTTTAATAATTCAAAGTAATATAAAACTATGAAAATAATATCTAACTTTAAATACTTCTGTCAGTAGTTTATAGCAACTTGAAAGTGAAAGCCGTTTGAAAATTTGTTTTATACCATAAGCACAATGACTAATCTAAATTTTATCCCATAAAAATTCCTTTATAGGTAAAACTTTGTAGCACAAAGCATTGTCAAGACAGTGTTACCATAATAATGACGGGTTTGCCAGTTTCCTTGTTGTTTCTGGTCGATGACTACAAAGAAAATGGATAGTGAAACTTGCATTTCTCTTTATAGCTAGTTTTTCAACCTCTTCACATAACCACATTCCATAGTTGTTTTGTCAATTGTCATGGCACAAATGGAACTATCTTCTTCTCTTCGTAACTACACACACAGTTATGATGTCTTTCTTAGTTTTCGTGGTGTAGATACAAGAACTGGTTTTACTGGTCATCTCTATAGTGCTTTGTGTCAAAGGGGAATCCTGACCTTCATGGATGATGATGCTTTGAGCAAAGGGGAAGAGATTACGCCTTCCCTTCTCAATGCAATAAGAAAATGTAGGATAGCCATAGTTATTTTCTCTAAAAACTATGCATCCTCTATATTTTGCTTAAATGAACTGGTCCAAATCCTTGCCTGTCATACTTCCAAAGAAAATACATGGATTTGGCCAGTTTTTTATGATGTAGATCCATCAGAAGTGCGTCATCAAACGGGGAGTTATGCAGAAGCATTTGAAAAATATGAACAAGAAAGATTCAAGAATGACCAAGAGAAGGTTCAAAACTGGAGGTTGGCTTTGCATCAAACAGCTGATTTTTCTGGTTGGCATTTCAAACATGGGTTACACACCTCTCCTTGTTGCTTTCGGTTCATCTTACTGTCGCATACCTCTTAGAACTTTTTTTTCATTAAATATCAAGTATGAAAAAGTAATCAATACAGAACGCTGATAACACAAATTTGTGTGTATGTGGCCCTAGTCACTTGTTTTACCCAACAAATTGACAGAAGTGAATTAGTTGGTATTTGTAATGCAAAAATAGGAAAGCTGTCATGAATTTGATGCATTAAGTTTCACTTTAATTAACTGAAGGGGAGAATATGAGCATGTGATCATTAAAAGAATCCTGGAAAAGATCTTCTGTAAGATTAATCGACCTCTCTTGCAAATAGCTGATTATCCCGTTGGATTGGAAGCAAGGATGAGATATGTATTATCACTAATGAATGCTGAACTTGATACCAAAGTCAAGATGCTTGGGATTCATGGTATTGGAGGAATAGGAAAATCAACTCTTGCACGCGCAATATATAACTTGATAGCTCATCAATTTGAACATTCATGTTTTCTTGCTAATTGTACGTTATGATATCAAGGCCGAGTGGTTACGATATATCTTATTAAAGATATAAAATAATCAAGAATATCTTATTAAAGATATTGATAAACAGAAGATAAAACAATCAAAGGATAATCAAGAATATCTATTTAAAGATATTTAGCAACTAGCAAGATTTTCAAGTAAGCCTGTTTATATTATATTCCGTTTATATTTTACTAGGCTTGTACCAATTTAAGGTCCATGACACAAATTATAAATAGAGAGTCAGAGCCACAAGCCAGGTATCTTCCAATCATGCTTCTAATCACATTCTACTCACACTCCACTATTCTGAAAATACTCTATAGTGATACCAAAATCACTTTCTAAAGAGCCGAGGCTCTTCAATACACGTCTGACTTGGGCGTCGAAGTGCCTACCGAAACACTAATGTTAGAGTGGCCTTGTGCAGATCCAAGAAACTATGCTTTCAGAATTAGTGGGGGAGAGAAATATCAAGTTGGGGGATGTGAATCAAGGAATTCCAATATTAAAAGAAAGACTCCATCAAAAGAGTGTCTTTATTCTTGATGACATTGACAAAAGGGAACAATTACAAGCAAGTGCAGGTGGACTTGATTGGTTTGGTATAGGCAGCATGGTCATCATCACAACAAGAGATAAACATTTGTTAGATATTCATGGTGTTGAAAAACAGTATGAGGTTGATATTTTCAATGTTACGGAAGCTATGAAATTGTTTCGGTGGAATGCGTTAAGAAAAAAAGTAGTTGATCCAAGTTGCACAGAAATCATAAAGCGTGAAATATACTATACTGCTGGTCTTCCATTGGCTTTGGAAACAATAGGCTCAAACTTGTTAGGTAAAACATTAGATGAATGGAAATCTGCATTGGATGCATATGAAAAACTTTCAAGTAGAGGTATTCAAGAAATTCTTCAAGTATGCTGTGATGGCTTGGAGGAAAATGAGAAGGATATTTTTCTAGACATAGCTTGCTTCTTCAAAGGATGCACTGTGAAAAAAGTCACAGATATGCTAAATGCATGTGGCTTTCATGCAGAATATGGAATTAGTGTGCTGCGAAATAAATCACTCGTTAACATTTTGATGTCTGGTGAACATGATGGTGAAATTGTGACAATGCATGACTTGATTCAATGTATGGGAAAAGAAATAGTTAGACAGCGATCAACCTTACCTGAAAAACGCAGTAGGTTGTGGTTTTATAAAGACATCTCTTGTGTTTTGGAGAAAAACATGGTATGTTTTTCCGCTTTTTTCTTCAAATAATTAGTTGTTACTGAGCCGGGTAGATTTCTCTGGTATTATTCATTACTTATTAGCTAAAACGTTTTCCAAACTCACCATCCATTTACTATCATGACATGTTTGACAGGCAATTGATTCTGGTACAAGAAAATTCTATGTTTTGCCGGGAGAAAGGGTCCCAGAATGGTTTGACCACTCTACCAAGGGAAACTCTCTATGTTTCTGGTTTCGGAGGGATTTCCCCTCTATCACCGTGTGTGCCATTTTAGGAGTTTTGGATAACATAGAAGGACCTTTCTTTGTGAAGTTTAATTTTTTTGTTACAATCAATGATATTGAAATACCTTTCCTCTTTGATTTCAACTACATTTATGTTTATGTTCAATAACTTTACGTATCCAATGAAATTGGATTGTGGAGGACTAGTTTCAGAGAATGAGTGGAGTTATGGGGAGGTTTTATTTGTGATACCAACCAATTCAGGTAGTTCAGGATCAATCAAATCGAGTGGAGTTTATGTAAACTGAACATGTACAACAACAATGGAGAATGATAGATTCTCAAATCCTTATCCTCCCAATACTACATTTCCTACCGACCATGGTACAAGAAATCAGCTTGATATACAAGATTCATTTGACCCTGTCGTCTCTATGCACACCAGAATGTTAGACAAATTGGCTTACCTTAGCACCCGACAATGGCGTCTCCCTTTCATGTATCCAGAGTGGAAAGAACCTTTGGATAATGTTTTGAGCCCCAACTTGAGCGAAAGTGACTTGTCTGATGTCATCATAGGTAAGATGATTTCTATCCTTCAGCTGAGCTAGTTTTTTCTGTTTCAGTCCTACTTCTACCACACTGTGTTGTTTCTTCACTTGCTTTTGTCAATGATATATTATACTCAGGTCAAATAGAGGAAATCTCAAGTGAAATGGAGGAAATTCCCCTCCATAATCCTTATCCTACCGAAACTGTACATGACTCCCACTGCAGCACTTGCCATGAAAATGAAGTGTTCAGAAAACTAGTTGATTGTAGAATTAAAAGCTCAAGTAGCAATCTACACTTGGGAACTAGTTCCACTGTGTTTCCAACAAAAATTGAGCCCTCCGAAAGGAATCAAATTGAACAAACTCAAGAGGATCATGAAGAAATGGACACATTTTATGCTTCTCTAGGTGAGAGTCATGTTTCACATTCCCGTCATAAAACAGCAACCGATGTTCTGAGCAAAATGGACAGGGAAGCTTTGAAAATAGTAGATGACTTCATCTCAGATGATGCTTTGGTTTTGTTGCATCCTGAACGATTCATTATTGTGAAAAACAGCTTAGCATACCTCTCCACTTTGTCTGCAGATGATGGAATGTCAATAGCAATGGAAGCACTGATAGCAGAAGCTTTAGGGAAGTTCACTCATTGGAGGAGGGATTACACTGAAGCAAGTATGAAAATAGAGACCACAGCATCCGAACTGCAGAGAGCTGATGAATTAGAAGCAGGTTAGGAAAGTAACAAGAACCAGTACGTGGAAGTCATGGCCTTAGAAAATGAGCTGCACCAAAAGTTATCCTGGATGGAGAAAAGTAAAGAAAGTGTAGAAGAGGAAATTAAGGCCATTGAAGCTAACATTTCTGCCTCTGATATAGAAAAGAGCATGATCCATCAGAGAAAGAGAAATATCTTTGAGGAGGGCAAGACACTTAAAACCCAGAGGGATGAGTTGATGGAAAAATCACCTTATTTGCAACAAGAGCATAGTTTGGCAATGGAAAAACAAACGAGAATCGAAGTTGAATGGTCAGAATTTAGAAAAAAAAATTAGAAAGGTGACTGCAAAGTGTTATGCACCTTGTGTGAGAAGGGTTTTGTCTTTGTCATGGTTCTTGTTGTTGCTGTTGCTAATATGGCCTCAACTTCTGCCAGCCTTGCTTTAGTTATTCAATTAAAGTTTGACAGATTGGAGGACTAGTCCATGATGCATGAGAAAAACACGGTGTGCAATTGACATAAATATTGCATTAGTTTTGAATATATATTGACATACTGTGTTACTATAACATTGAGTGTGTAGAAACTAAAACTTCTTAGTATATTTTATGATAATTACTTGCTGTGGTAACTTTGCAAATAGAAAAGAGCATGACCTATCATTGAGGAAGGAAAGACGCTTAAAACTAAGAGAGATGAGTTGTTGGAAAAACAAACAAGAATGAAAGGTGGTCAGAAATCAGGGAAAAAAATGTAAGAACTGCTTCAGAGTGATATGTGCTGTAATTCAAATAAACTTTTTTAGACTCCAGCACCTAGATATTACCTATGGAAAAGTTGGATTACAAGCATCAACTTTATTTGTTCTGTTCTTTGGTCATTCAAAGAATTCGATATAAGACCCCAAGGCTTATACAACTGAATGTATACATCATTATTGAATAATTTGCATGTTTGGAAAATTTCTTTATTGTTACAATTCCAAGTGTGATTTTGGTCCTATATTGAATAAAAATGAGTCTAAAGAGTAATATATAAGAAAAAATCTCATACATTCATTATCTTAAAGTTTTGAATTACAAATAGTGTTTCGATATTCTTATAAAGTTCATGGTTCATTAAGCTAACTTTAGTATAGAAGCTCAATTGATTTTATATGTCTTTCTTAGAAAGTATTTATGAGAAACTTATTCAAATACATCCAAAACTGTCAAGTTTATCATTTTTCTTTCACTAGTAAAGGTCAGGATATATATGATGACAGATGTATTGTTGGCTCATCGCTTTGTAACTGATATATATTCACACACCAGAGACAGAGACATTCATTGTTAACATTATGAATGTGATTATTGGAGTTATTTTAAGAATGAATAATATGTTGATATTATAATGTAATAAAATAATGGAGTAATTACAATATTGTTTTATAAGCAAAGTGTAATAAAACCAATCCCCACATAAGTAATTGCAACATGATCGCAATAATTTGAAAATGTTCATGAAGTTCATTATTTTGTGTTAAATAGGAATACTAAGCTATTGTGCTGTATTTTATTATTCAGTCATTTATAACTTTTTTACATGTTTTTTTATCTTTTCTTGTACTTTTGTTTTTCTTGCAGTTGGTTATTTTAGTTTTTTTTTCTTTGGATCTATTACTTTTCAAACTTTGAAACAAGATTAGATCCTAATCCAAGGGTGTTGTATGAATTGTTATTTAGTTAGACTCTATCTAATGACGTGCTTAACGTATGTGTAGGTATCTTTAAAAAAACCTCTTAAGATCGAATGACTTCTTCATATGTTAATGATGATTCTGTTGTATTTTTGTGCGTATCAGTGTAGACTTTCATTTTCTCAATATAAAAGTTTGTGTAATGGTGTATCTTTTAAAACCTTGCTTTAAGCTTGTGATTTTGATTTTAAAAATAAATGTATAACTATAAAAGTTACGAAAAATCGAGGTAAGTGGTCATTGTTCTGATTTTGGCATTTAGTGACATCAATGACATTTTACCACATGGATGACATCTTACGTGACTCCATTGTTTAAGATAGAAGCAATGGAAACATGAACCTAAAGACATTCCTAAGGACAGCAAATAATTCAATTTTCTTGCACTAAATATACATGATACTATAGCAAAGGAAATTTGAAGATATTTTAATGAAATAATTCTTTCTCTAATGCAAAAGTCAATTTTACACACGAATCCTTACACAAACTTAATATAAAAATGGATGATATGATTGCCTTTACAATGAAATGAAATAACAATATTATTATTATTCATGTATAGACAAAGAGACACTTGTTTGTTTTTCTTTCAGAGGACAATTTACATTGCACCTCCATATGTAGGGCATCTTTCAAATATTATCAACGAAAGGAGGAAACTAATATAAAAAAATGAAAAAGGGAATGCAGAAGTTAGAAAAAAAAAACTCAAATAAACTAATCTGTTTTTTCTATTAACAAGAATTGGAAAAACACCCTTTGGCTGATGACATTTTTCAAGTAGACCAACATTTCTGAGGTATGCAAATTCATTGTATCTTGTCACTTGTCACCCTTAAGATGGTTAGGATCGGTTTGTCCCACTTTAATGTTCTCTGTTCTCCATGAGGAGTCCACTTGAGGAAGTTGATATTCATCTGGTTTCAAGGCCAAGGAAAAATCAGGCAACGTTGGTGCTGTCTCCATGATCCTATAGCACAAAATATGGTTTTATTAGCCATGATACTTACTTTCATTAGCCAAAAATAATTAATCAATTACATTTAAGTAACATGTTTAGACATGCACTTTGGAAAGTTTACCTCTCATGAGAGTACAGATCTCGGTTTATTCGAACCTTGCTTGAAGTATCTTTTGGAATTTTTTCAGAGAGATACTTCATGGTCCCCCAAGGGGGTGGATTTCTGCAACCAAGACTCCCAGTTAGAGTGACCATATAATACACAGCAAAACAAATAGTGTTATTATAAATCTCCAAGAGAAATAGAAAAGGACAATGATAAACATGCCAAAGCCATGGTCATGATAACCTCAATGAACAGAGATGAACACATAAGACATTGCTGGTAAATGCTCTTAAAAAAATAATAAAGGTTGTGCTTAGAGTTGAAAGTATTTTAAAATAAAAATTCAACTAATCACTCACTCAATTAAAGGAAAAGGAGAAAAGGAAGAAAGTGGAAGTAAAATAAGAAATCATAATGGCATATTATGTCACCACACCATGCAAGAATATGCTAAAACTATTCTCCTATCAAGCATGTTATTAAGTTTCATCAAAATGAAGAGCTATTACTTCGACAACCACGATAATTTTCTCTGAAGATTGTTAAAATAAAGACTGTCAACACATTTATATTTTTATACCGTGTCATTACTATGAAGTATTCATCAATTTTGTCAATGATTAATCTTTGTCAGAAAACCTAGATGACCACTTTTAATAGGGTCTCTCCCATCTCAACCATTTTTCATTCACCAGATCGAATTTGAGGCTTTGCTTAAGGAAAGTAAGTCCAATACAACTCAGACCAACAACTTTTGATGACTTCAACATATTTTAAGTTCATGCAAATATGATCAAATTTGGTTGTTCTCTGAGAAAAAAAAATGTTATTGTCCTCATAAATTTGAAAATTTCTTAAAATGGGAACATGACATGTGCGTAGACATGCAATATCAGTAACCATTTTGAGATAGCAAGTGACGCAGTATGTCAAGATACACATAACATCACTGCTAATTGGTGATAGGAACTATTTTCTTGATTTTAAAATTTCTATGGACCAAAAATATCAAAAAAAGGTTGGTGGACTAAACCAAATTTAGTCATTTTTAAAGGGGTTAAAAGTGCCTTTTTTTACCTAAACTAAATAAGCCTATCATAAGATATTGCTAAAATATTGTAAGCTTATCACCCACACATACATGACCACATTCTCATTACGTGCACTCTAGTATTTTTACTATTGCCAGTGCACTTTTTTTGCAATAAGACAAAATGGCCACATCTGCTTGGTTAATGGAAATTGGCGGATGTATACCAAGTAAGCACTTCCAGTTCAGCTACGGGATAGCCACAACAACTAACAATGATATTATATTATTTAGAAAATAAGTGCATTACATCTTGTTGCTTCATCGAGGTCATAAAGAAAGAAGGGTAAATCCTGTTTTCTGAAAGAAGAAAATAACATAAAATTGCGTAACAGGGAAGACATGGATAACCTTGACAATGGAGACGCTGCGTTGAATGCCTCACACAACTTCTTACTTTCTTTGAAATACTCATCTGCTGCTTGTAAAGCAGCTACAGCCATTCCATGAGATTTTTCTGTATTTCCCTCATCAAGAATCAAACCATGATAATAATATGCTGCAGCCTAGTAATCATTACAACAAAATTATCACAACTTCATATCACATGCTTTTTCAGAACGCACCCCCTATACTCATTCGCAGATTATATATGAATATACTGAAATCAGAAGAAACAATATAAGGCATAGTACCTATGGTGCTTGTGCCATCAAACTACACCACAGCTACTATGCAGATAACTTATATATCCAAATCAAACTGTTTTTCACTACTAAGAAAGATTACACAAGAATCTAGAACCAGAAACAAAGACCATTAAATCTTTTAGTAACTTTTCATTAATTCAGACGTAAAACATTAACCAAGCAATCACTTTTTTTCGAAAAAAAATATATTTTTCTTACTAAAAAATGAGTCCTCCGTAGACTAATGTTGAAATCTGAATATGCATTATGTTCCCCAAAAATTGTACTTTGAAGGTGGGAATTCAAAAAAGTTCATAGTAGACAACAAGAAAATCAATACTTGTATGTCTTCCATACTGCATACTTGTGTACAATACATATACATAAACTTGCGCTGAAAAATATATTGAAATAATCTTAGGATACAATATAGCGGTTCAAGAAAATCAAAGGTGTTTGGGTTGATAGCATTAGTAAAAGATTTAATCATCACCATCTATCACAAGATTAGCAATAGCTTGGCAAATATTTCACCATACTATACACCCATTGTTTCCAAAACACGTATCTGATAAGAACAATCAAACAAAAGTCCCTCTAGCCAGTTCCAGCTAAAGTTGGTCTAAGACAAATGAAGATTCAATCCCCTCAACTTCTAAAATTTCAACATAAACTACACATTCATCTTGAAGTTGTAGAGGTAAATCATTATTTCCTACTTTCACCTCTATTATTTGCATATGGTAATCAGTAAACCAGAAAATCAATCTCCATTTATAATATCATAAATATGCAAATAGCATGGGGAAGGACGTACCTTTGCTTCAACATATTTCCATTTCACAAAGAGACAATGTTTTTCACCCCAACCATTTGTTAATGGAAGATTCATGATGTTATCTTGGGCCTGTGAAATAGACAATGTGATCAAAGCAATGAATACTGATCAAATGCACCCGTGTTAACTTACTAATGTACACACTAGGGCACAAACACACATAAACAGAGCATGTATGACACAGATTTGTCATAGGGACAAAAAAAAGTTAACAATATTACAGTACAGATCCAAGAGAAACAAGTTAAGATATCCAGTAAGAAATGTAGGATACAACCCAAAAAAGAGGAGTGATTTTCCAGTGAAAAAACAGTCAAACAATCAAGATTAGATCCCATAGAACACAAGTTATCATACCTGTTGCCAACATTTTACCATCTCACATGCAAGCCTGCGCTTTACTGCTAGCGTGGCTTTGGTGCTATCAATGGCCATTCCAAGTTGTATATCTACACCCTGAAAAAAACAAAAAGGAAAAGAAATAAATAAACAAATATCTAACAAAATGGATTTGAAGAAGAGTAAAGGTATTATATGTTGAACGTTCTCCTTCTCCAAGCTTCCATTCAATATTAGTATCACTACCCAAGCAACTTTTCTCCCAGGAACATTCACCATACAATACTTACCCTCATACAAATTACTAAAAGTAACACAGGAGACCCAAAACATCATAACTATTACTACATTACTTGAAAAAAAAATCCATGGGTATTCACATATGATGGGACAAAAAAAAACATCTCTTAAACATTCTATGCATATCAATTCTTTACTTTCTTTTATTATGAAGACAGAGTGAAGTAATAAGAGACTCGAAAGTCAAATCCAAACTTATCAGATTCAGTTATTCAGCATGCAATGAAAAGTTTGCTTACTGTCCAACCCTATAAGAAAAAAGTGGGATATTTTTAAAACTACTTATTCAAGCAATTCTTTAATTATTTTTTTTTAAAGCAGAAACCCATCTAGAATCTGATTGACCAAGAAAGATAAAAGTAGCCCTGGATTTTCATAAAATCAATACAAATATGAGATTGGAAGGTCAAGCTGATGTCTATCCAAAACATTTTTCAGGGTTGCGAAAACAAAGTTGTTATCACCATAGAAGACATTTTTAGTGCCAAATCATGACCAATATTACCAGGTAATCCAATCCTCGGGACTTCAAAACCAAGCATATAATTAAAATGGATACATAAATACCCCTGGCAAAGTTAAGTCAATTTATTGAATATCATAACTTTGTGAGAAATTAAGTTCACAATAAATTTACAATGCTAATAAAACACAATACGTTTAGCCATTAACTAACAAGTAACGAATAGACTCTTCAAATTGTGTGTCCATAGGAAAGGAACATTAATACCTGTCCTAATGCTTGTAGAGAGAGTGCTCGCAGAACTCCTTCTGCTAGGTCTACGGGTAAATTTCTCCTAAAATCAGAACCAAAGTAATAACAATTAAACAAAGAAGATAATCATTTAGATTACAGTAATAAGTGAGACATTCCATTCATCGCACACATTATGCATTAAATATGTAAAAACCTGAGTTCTGCAGGTAACTGTGGAAGAACATGTCTGACTGCACAATCCAGATACCCAGCCGCCTTTAAGAAGATATCAACAGAGGCTCGTCTGTTTTCTGTTAGCAGATACCAAAAGGGAAATAATGAAAACACAAATATGCTAAGTATATATCAGATAAAAAGGTTACGTTTGCTAGGTAGTTGGTTATGGTACCAGTAGATGAAGAAACAACTATGAATACTTTGTACTAAGATAAACTTTCTAACACAGCACGTGTGTTGTATACATGTCAAGTCCTAATTATGGAAGAGATCAAAGCTAGGAATTATTTTCTTAATTAAATACTTTTTTAGCCAATTTTTGCCCATTAATCAAATAGAAATGTAATCCAACTAATAAATATCAAGTGAAGGGTCAACATAATTGATGTCTTTTTATACAAAAGCACATCCACCACACACAAAGAAGAAACACGAATTTTTTGGAAACTTCGAGAATGTGTCATTTGTGAGTAACTATTTACCAACAGAAGAGTGAAGTGTTGATGTTGGGAGTGTCTCCACTGAGAAGTTTAATCTGATCTATTCCAATGCACTTTTGCAGTTTGATATATTAACCAAAAAGAGATTCAGGAAGAGGCAATAAATTTAATGACAGGGACCAAATCTTTTGCAGTATTTCTACTACCTACCTTCTGATACTTTGGGCTGATGACCATCATTGGATGATGATCTTGGAAGCAGTAACAAGTTAGCCTGTGATAGTGATAGCATTGCCATCAGATGTAAAACTGACAACACCTCATACCAAGCATTAGACATGGTCGTCTCCTGTAAAGATCGCCAATCATGCAATAAATCATGAGCAAGTCCAATATAAAAGTATGTTCCACATCAAATCCAGAAACAAGTATTGACTTCAAAATAAAAAACGGATACCTCTTTGTTATCCTCTTGATTCACCCAAACAAATTGTACTTTGTACTGTAAATGGCTTCCTGAACCACAAACATAGGCAGCAATAATCAATACTTGTCTCTCAGAGAGTATATACATCATATAAAAATGGACTAACAAGCACAAGCTTTACCATCTTTAACTAATCCTAGAAGAACAGGCAAGTAATCTTCAAGGGCCTGCACAAGATCAGCCAGTGTTGAACCTCCTGCGGAAGAAACAAAACCATGCCGGTGCATCAATGAGTTCTTAGAGTAACTTATTCACCATAAAATAATTTTATTGTTGTTAAAAATAAGTACTAACCATGCTGAGTTTTTCTTTTTGTTCTTGTAATTGTAGGACCTTCTTGACCAGTCATTACAACTATACGCGTTCTAAGAGCAGACAGGCGTTCCACTATATTCTTGGACAAATAATCACCGAGTGACTGAGCAAAATCAACAGGTTTAGGAATCCTCAAACCAGGAACATATACTGAAACTTCACCAATACTCCCTGGCCTCCTTCTATTTCCACCAGAGTCCTTTGGAGTTGACACCACACAGCCCATTTCCAAAGGTTCACTATATCTACTGAATGCTGGTACAAATAAGATAAAGTGAATCACCCCAAAAATCTCTATTTAAGTGACTACAGTGAGTTTCTTTTGTCCATGACATCAATTAGCAGAAACTTAAAAAGGAAGTGCTGAGGAAGGGATACATGCCAATGACAAAAAATTCAGTCCATTATATTAAAGTTCTAGAAAACGCTTACTAGGAAGCTGAGAGACTAATACTAAAAAAGACATTAACCTGACTAATTAAATGGCAAGTTGTCAGCCATCAAAAAAGTGGTAGTAGGTTACTCACGAGCACCATTACATTTAACATGTAATGGGACAGTCCACATCATTTTAAAATTGACAATGTTTTAGTCAGTAGCCTTACTTTTATACCCTTTTTTGGTTTGTTTACAGCAGCATTAATGATTCCCTCTTCATTATCCACTTCCTAAATAAGCCAAAAGCTTCATAATCTTCATCCTTAACTAAAAATAAGCACAATAGATTAATCTAACCAACGAACCTTGTCCTTTGCCCTGGCTGTTGACTAGTCAAGTCAAAAGTTCTGGTATTCTCTGCAGAAAAAATTCACAGGTAGAGACTTTAGTTAGAGAAAGAAATAGAGCTAAAAGTAACAACATCACAAGAACTGCGTGAGATATGACAAGTGGTGTCCGTATTCAACGTTTAACTGTGACAACAGGAGAAAAGGCTTCAAAAGGTTGCACCATGCTTACACGGTGACAACTCTTAAAGGTAAAGTAGCATCAATTAAAAGCTTTTATTAGATTCCTCATTTCAACAAGAAAACAGCTGAAACTCTTGTGAGTAAAGGGTTTCCAAGGAAAACCGAACAGCTAAACAAGCAACAATTGCTGAAATACAAAGGAATATTCGCATTCATTCATCGTCATTTCATCTCTTCCGCGTTCCAAAACATTAAAAAGTGTGTCTGTTAATAGTTTCAGAATTAAATTAAAAAAAAAAAAAAAAAAAAACCCCCGTAATTTAGCAATGCTCCAAAAATGGATAAGCTATCTCAAAATTGAAAGTTCAAAACTTTCGGAAACAATTTAGAGAAATGTTCCATTGATTTGATGCATAAACACAAGATATCCAAAAAAACCCTTTCCCAGATTCACCCAAATATCAAAGTCGAGCTTGGTTGACCGGATTTTCCAAATTGGGATAATCAAAAATACCCCCAAATAAAAAAAACATTTTTTTAAGAACAATTTTCAAAGTTGCAATCATTTTTTCTTTTCCTCACTCTTCCCAACCTTAAACTTATCACTTCCAACGAAAAAGGACAAACAGAAAACCAAGCCCAGATTTCCATGCTAATTAGTTTTTTACCATTAACAGCACAGTGGTGGCAAATCAGGAAGCCGAAGCACTCAATTGAAAGCACAAGAGTGCCACTCAATTCAACTGAGAACCAAAGAAAGCAGAGATTTTGAAAGGTTCCCAGAAGCACCACCACCACCACCCTGAAGATGAAACTTAAGATCGCAGAACCAAAATTTAAAAGAATGGGACTCAAAGCTTTTGCTTCAAAGGGAGCAACAGAGACAGATAAAGAGACCCTTCCGCGGAAACAAAAGTAGAAAATTGTTTTTTGATTTAATATTGGTAAACACTATTGCCATGTTTATATTTATATATACGCACACATACTATGTTGTGTTGCATTCCGTGTACATACACGTTAAGCATTGCTTCTAACATATACTCTCAGACAGAGACACACAAACTAGTTAGAAAATGAAATGACATTATGTTGATTTATTCATTCCAGTACTGTAAAATATCAATATACTTATTTTACAGCTTAAATATAATTTTCCAGTTTTTGTAAATATTATTTTATCTATTCTTTTGCAAAATAACTTTGCCATACGTAGATTCTTGATTATTTATTTTTTTTGTTTTTTAAAGCAATAACTATAAAAATACTGAAAATAAAAAGCATTAATTAAGATAAAATATTATTTTTACCTTTGTTGATATGAGTTAGTAAGTAGTCTTGTTGAAGCCTTAAGGTTAGGATAATAATAAATGATACAACAAAATTAATATTGAAGTAGTCGTGGGTTTAAATTTTTCATTAACAACAAATTAATACATAGGTAATTAAAATTCAAGTTATTGCTCAAAAAATAATAATTAATATTCCGTGAAAAATAGATATGTTCCCACATGTGATGCTGCGTCTCAACATTGAACTAATTATAAGACGTCAAAAAAAAAACAAAAACAAGAATGTGAGTTATAAGATTTGGAAAAACTTTGATGAAATTTGGTGTTTGACCTTTATAAAGTGTAAAATCAATTAATCATTAACACCCAAATTCAGTTTTAAGCACTATAAGACAAATAAAATGTGAACAGAAAGAGAAACTTACGTGTGGGAGATAGTTAACAACAACTGATAACTAACCCAATTTAAAGTCTAATGGGTGAAGCTTAAACTTTTAATTAACATAAATTTAGCTTTAAATTTTAATGTTAAACATAAATTAAATTTAGATTCTTTTTAATTTCATTCTATATCTTGATTTAAACTTCACCATCAACTTTAATACAAAGTTTAGTGCTAATATATTTAAAGTATTATTTATTTTTAAGTTTGGAGTCCTAATACACTTTTATATTTTAAAAATATATTGTAATATTAGAAGAGAAAAGATATATTTAGATTAATTTTAATCTCGACTCCTTTTAGATAAAAGTTAAAAGAAAATAATTATTCATTTTTGGATTATATTTTACATTCCATCAAAATTACACCAATATTTTATCTTCAAGTTCATCTAAAAAACATCTAAAGTATTATTCATTTTGGAGTTTGAAGTTAGGTTAAATTTTATATTTAAAAGACATATCAATATATTAAGAAATAAAAGTACTTAGATTACCTTCAGAACAATTCTTTTAAAGTGAAGTCTAAGGAGAATAAGCGTTCGTTTTCGAAACTTATATTATGTTTCAAGAAATGGTATCAATATTTTAATTTCAAATTCGTTGAAATAATATAGTTAAGATTAATCACCACATAAGGTATTACCTTATTGCAAATTTATGATTTAAAAGTATTTATGTGATTAAAGAATATGTATTAAATTACTCTTAACCTTTTGAGTTTTGTAAAACTATTATATATACTAAAAATATAACTTCACACCAACTTTACTTATACTAGTTGATTCAAATGTAGAACTTGAATTTTAAATTTCATCCTTAAATTAAACTTGTCCAATCCATTTGTTTTCACCATGTAAATAGCTTTTAATCCCTAATAAAATTCACTCGCAACAAATAGAACATGTTTGACTAAATGTTAGTCTTGGACTTAAATTTTGGTTCTTTTGAGTTTTGTTTGAGTTTAACTTTCAAAATGTTTGTACAAATTATGTTTAATAAGTCTTATTTTAGAAGCTAAAAATGAATTTATAATAAAACTTTTCTATCTCGAAAAAATTCCCTTTCTATTTCAAGTGTATAATTATACATATATTGTATATAACCTATATGATTTGTATTATAATTAACACAAAAGATAAAGTTTCGAAAAAATATATACGACTATCATCCACAAGTGTAGCCATGAAAAGTTACACAGACAACTCACAAGCCTTCTTGTTTTTGTCAAACACAACATGTGATAAGACATTGTGCAAGTTGCTTTCATAATATGCATTAGTGATTTCATTTTGTTCTCCTTCTCATTTTGCCACTCTATACATATATCATACATTTTCTCATTTCCAAAACAATGTTAATACACTCATGTATATAAACTTCCTTCAAAGATCAAATATAAAAATTTAAAAAAAAAATCAATATAAGATGAAACTAGAAGGGTTACATTTGGGTGTTTATATGAAGAAACTTGAGTGTTGTTATAATTATATGAGAAAAACTATTGGGAAGACGATAATCATATAAGTTTATTTACACGAGGTTTGAAAAATCATGTTCATAGTGGTTTGTTGTTAATTGGCATCGGAAAATGAATGTAAGGGATAAAAAAATCAAATTTTGAGATTCAGTTTATAATAATCTAAATTCGTTTAAATGAATTTATCTCAAATCTAAATTTATATTTTTAAATTTTAAATCTATTTAATTATATTTATATTAAATATTTTTTGGATTTTAAAAGTTTAAATTTCAGACTATTTGATTAGATTTAGATTGAACATTTTTAAAATTTTAAAAACATAAAATCAAAATGTTGTTAAGAAAACAAAATTAAGTCCTAATCAAAGACTAATTGAGTCAATCAAAATTAAAAGTTATGCTAAATCATTTTAAATCGATTTTAATTAAAGATTAATTCGAGTTAGTCTCAATTAAATATCGATTCATGTTAATTCTAATTGAAAATCGACAATATATATATATATATATATATATATATATATATATATATATATATATAAAATATAATACGAGAGAATTTCAGCCATTTAAAATTTTGTTTAAAAATAAGTTAACCTCTTAAAATTATTTATCAAAAACACACTATAAGACCTGATTTAAATTAAACTTAATTTAAGTTGTACTATTACGGCTCGTTTTTTTGAAATATTATTTTATTTGTTTGCTTTACTTATTATTTTGTCAATATGTCATTATTTAGTCAAACTAACTGCTTATACTTGTCGTGTTTCCCAAAAGGAGAAAGCTAAAGAGCATGGTGATTCAGCAAAGAAATCTAACCTGCAAATTCAAGTGTTATTTCATTGAGGAACAACTTTTCTTTTTAAGTTTCACCATCTATGGCAATTACACTAAGAATACAATTTATGATTTTAACACCCAAAGCTAGAGAGAGAGAAAAAAAAGAGTGATATATAATGTGATTAGAAAAAGAAAAGGATAAAGAGAAACAAAATTATAAACCTATAATTTAACGAAAATCATATACCATGTTGTTTTGGTAACTAGTAAATTTGCATAACGTGTATGCACCGATTTGTATTTCTCTTTGACAAACATGAAGATGGACCAATCTACTTGTTTAATGAACATTAAGTGTAGTTATAAGGATTTGTTTGGTGCATGACCAAATCAAGTAAAATAGCATGTAGGTTTTGATCAAGGTGCTAGGTGGGGGGTGGAATATACACGAACTTCATTAAATGTTTAACTAATATATATTATAACAATAGAATGAAACATGACTTGAGGTTAAGAAAAATGCTTCTTAAATTCATTGAGTGAATTTTTTAAGGTTGTTGTTGGATTTGAGTATGAATTAGAATAAAAAAAAATGATGAAATAAACATGGAAAATCGAAGATCTAATAAGAGAATCGGTTGTTTGAGAGTCTATATTTTGTCTCTTCTATTGTATAGAGAATGTGACATGTAATTATATTTTATTAAGATGTTCTGTCTCATATGTTTGGCAAAACTACTACATGTGTGGTGGGACACTCATGGTCCATTACCATTGACAACATTTGTTAACCAATTTTTTCAAAGGTGCAAATGGTGTTAGCTATAATCTAAAACCGTGACCAGTATTTGTAGAAAATAGTTTTTCTACTACAAAGTTTAAATTATGGTGCTATAAGAGACACATTGAATCTACATTATGTGTTGAGTGTAGAAGATTTTGGAGTGCAGTATAATATTATTGCTTCTTTCCTTGATGTGATGGAATATTATATAAGAGAAAATGTTGATAAGAAGGACATGTGACAAAGACTCTTTGGGGAGTTTTATGATACATTCTGAAATATAATATTGGTGTTTTTCTTGGGGTGGTTAGTAAATATAAACATAATTATTTTATATATATACATATTGTATGTATATGGTTTGAAGTATTTTTAGTATCTCATTTAATGTCTTTTTTTTCTAACAAAGAATTTGGTGGGATTGAATATTAAAACTTGTGATTCCTATGTATATTATATATATATATATTATTGTCACGTAGTTTTAGTATTGATAAATAAAACATAGGTTAGGTATAATATTTTCCATACAATTTTTAAAATAGTTGAAAGTTGAAAATTAATATCACTATTATAAAAAATACATAAATAACGTTTTTTTTATCATATATAATATCTTTTAAGTGTCATTTATGACAGCACTATCTATTAATAGATAATGCTTGTAAAAAAACGTTATTTATTGTTGTCTAACAATAAATAGCATTTTAAAAGAAATGCTATCTATTGTTGTCTAACAATTCATAACTTAATAACTGTTATCTATTGTCAGACAACAATTACTTGAACAAAAGTTATCTATTAGTCTAATTTAAAAAAAAAATCAATAAAATATTTCAAAAAAATTCAAAAAACGTTGTCGTGTAATTTTAAATTATAAATTAAAAAATAATATTAATTATTTATAAATAGTATTTTTCAAAACAAAAGTTATTTATTATCTTAGATTTAGATAATACTTTTTTAAATAACTCTTATTCATGGTTCCACATGTATAAATAACGTTTATTTAAAAAATGCTATTTATTGAATATTATCTATTACCAATTTTTGTAACAGTGTATTCTAGAATATTGTATATAAAATTTTCAAACATTTATTTATTTTGGTACAAACATATATATTTCAAATATAAGATTATACATTTTTAATAAGATGATAACAAGTGTTATGATAGATTTATTCAACAAATAACAAATTTAAATGAATTGCAATTTAAATAACTTTAATATTATATTAAACATTGAATCATAACCTTAAAATTAATTTTAAGATGAAATTTATACTCGCATATTATAAATTATTCTATTCAATAATCAATTTATGTATCATTGATTTTTTTTTTTCGAAGTGGATGAAGTAGTATGACAAAAAAGATGGTTTATAAATAAAATGTCAAAATGTCTTGTGTTTGAAGTTTACAAAACACTGTGAAAGATCATATCTATCACTATTATAGTCATATTCGAATATCACAATGTCTCTTTCAGATCTCATGTAAGTACGTGCTAGCAGCAAATATCCATTAAATGAATTCTATAATTTTATTTAATTTTTTTTTAATTATTTTAGTAAGAACTGTTTCATGCGAACGAAAAGAATAATTAGATAACCATTTAGTATAATTTTTTAAATTAAAAAATAAGTAAAGTGGAAATCCAAATTATATAAAAGTAAATTCAAAATTACAATTAAAATTAATTAACACTATACAACAAAAATCACAGTTTTTGTTTGATGAAAAGGTTACAAAATTTATAAAATATAACAAAAAAAAATCATAATTAAGTCTCGATAAAATGTATCTAAAGGTTAAAATCGCATTCATAACATGATAGCAGAAATAATTAAATCTATTTTGGTTAAATCTAAATTCTAAAAAGACAAAAATTTTGGAAAAATACATACATTAATTAACAATGATAGTTTCGAAAAATTTCTCTTCAAATTATGTGAAGGTCTTTCGCGTGTTATAATATAATATTTCCTTTTATCTTTACAACTGTATATTAACTTTAGAATATGTTATAACTTTCGAATTCTAAAAAGTTAAACTAATATGACTGATGATTTAGGACATATCTCAAATCCAATAATTTAAATGTAGTATAGCTTGTTTTTATTTGTGTTAATGACTTCTTTTAACGATTTTTTGAAGTGGTTCTATCCATACTAATTTTCTAAATTAATTATATCAAACATAATAGTTTTCAAAACAAATTTGAATAAATTTTCTCTAGAAGAAAAAAAAACTTTGATGATTTATTGATTTAGATATTTTGAAATAATAATAATGATAATTTTAAATTTCAATAACTTCTAAAAGAAACAAAATTGCAGCAAATAATTAGATTTTTGTGTTTGGCAACGGTATGTTGGTCCCAAACTCCCCAATCATAGCTCATCCAACACCGTCCAATGCTGCTGGCTCTTCCACGTGCACGCACGTGTATCAATTTTTCAATGGCTCGCACGTGTTGCCATTGAAACGCCAAATTAAACGACAAGAGTTGTTTCACGAAACGACGGGCATTGCAGGACACGTGGGAGCAGCACATGGCGTTTCAGTTTTCAACGAAAAGCCACGCTTTTTACGTATCTTTGGCTGGTCCAATCAAAGAAAGACACGTGGAAGAAACAAAAGTTTGAGTTACGATGGTTTTGAACAGTTTTTGGTGGGTCAGGGAAACCGTATTGAGTGGTGAAGAAAGAAGACATTAGGATCCATTGCTACCGAAAGTATAATATTTTTAAATAATTAAATAAATTAATAGAAAAACAGAAAAATCTCATAGGCAATTGAATAAAAAAAATATCATAGCTTTTACCAATTTTTTATAGACTCTAAGCTAAACATTTTCAAGACATCAAAATTATATTACTATCATTATCATATATGGTTAAATTTTTTATATATGTAAACCAAAAAAAAAACATCCGGATTATGTAACAACTTATTAAAATAAATACATGTCTACATTAAAAAAGTTACAATAATAAATTATGAAAATTAAACTAAAACAATTGTAAGATGTTATAATATTAATGTTGCAAGTGACATCAATTATTCAAGACACAGGCTAAACGAATCGATTTACAATTGACTATGGATTGTTATGTTTTCAAATAAAATTGTTATGTTTTCAAATAAAAAAGAATTATGCTCTAACTAATGACTATAGTTTTTGTCTAGTAATAAGCGTTCAATCCAACAATTCTCTTATACCAATTATTAGATTATATACCAAAAACATATCAATCATTATAAAGTAATTAAGCCTTCAAATGAGTAATCCCTAATATCCCTACAAAATAGCTAAAGCCGTCAAAATAGGTCACAACCCGCGAGTCAACCCGGTCCACCATGGGTTTGGACCGGGTTAAGTTTGAAAAAATTGAATTATTTTTATGTAGGTCAGATTTCAACCCGACTCATTTAAACCTGGCTAATACGGGTTGAACCCATGGTGGGCCGGGTTGGCCCACCAACCCACCTAACTAATTTTATTTTTTTAATTTATTGTTTTATTTATGAAACTTATGGCATATAAGAAATTTATTTGTATGCCTTTTGTGTTTGTTTTTGGATGACATTTGGATTATATTGTACTTTTTATTATTATTTTGAATTGTCTTCAGTTTAATATCATTTCTTGGGAGTGAAATTTGTTTAAATTTGAATATAGAAAGTTTGTAATTTTTTTATTTTAAAAAAATCGTAATTAAATGGGCTAGTGAACCAACCCGTTTACCCACCAACCAACCCGTGGTAGGTCGAGCAGGATTCAGATTTTTCTGACTCGCTAATAAATTAACCGGGTTGGGTTGGCTCACTAAGTGACCAACCCGTGGTGGGCCGGGCCAAGTCGAGCCGGGTTATCCGTTTTGACAGCTCTAAAAATAGCATATGGAAGCCTATCTGGTTTGGCGATTGAGATCAACATAGATCAAAGGTATTTTATTTCTCAATTGTATAACACCTTAGATTCCCTTTTGATTTTTCTCTTATAATGGGAATGAAGAGAAAATAAAGAGGAATAATTATATTTTCCATGAGGACCATAACCATAACCCTTTTATCTATCATAATGCTCTTCAATAAGTATCGTCAATTTTATACTTAGTACTACACAATTTTGTATTTAAGGATTCACTATAGGAAGTCACCGTATCAAACATAAAATAGATTATTATTATATAAAAGTGAATTGGTTTCAAAAACATTTAAATATAAAAACAATCTAAATTCATTGTTTTCAAACGAACACGAATAACCTAATTTGAAACCAAATTTTGTTTAAACAACAATATAACAAAGGTGTCTTTCAAATCTAAATAAAAACCAGTACACAATAATAATCTAAAATGTCCTATAATTTCCATCTCCACCAATTTGCTATCTTCAATATATATTCTTCTTTCATCAAATTGGTGTCATGTAACTTACAACCCTTTATTGAAACACTGATGTTAGTAGTTGTACTAAAATTTAACCACCAAGTGTTTTTTTGGTTCTGAAGCTAAATTGATCTTAGACATACCAAATAAAGACTCGTATGATTTGAGAGATCTTACATCTCATAGTCTTTCCTCTTTTTAGAGGTAATAGAGTTCGTAGGAGAAGTGAATTTTTCAATACTCATTATAAGATCAAGATTGTAGCCAATAACAATTTTCATGTTTTTATTCAAGTCCTTAAAAAATATTCCATTAAGAATGCAAAGATTTAGATTAACAAATATTGAAACAACAATAAAAGAAATTAAAACAATAGAAATCAAGTAATTAAGCTCACATCATAAAAAGAATTATAAATAAATTCAAATAATTTCTAATCTATCTCAAGATACCTAATGCATCATCAATATAAGTCTTTGGACAATAATATTAATTGCTAGCCATATCTTTTTGTAATGATTAAACATTGATAATAAAACATATATAACAAAAAACTTTTAGATTGATTTATCATTGACAAGCAAAACACTGCAATTATCACACGTTTATCATCACATATGTATATGAAATTAGGCCAAATATTAATATTTCTTTGAGTCGATAAATATTCACATAAATATACATAAAAATAAACACTTAAAATTTCTAATGGCTAGTCAAACAAAGAATAATCACTTTGATAATTTCTCAGTTCAAATGGCTGATTTAAAATTATAAACAATGACCAAAATTTGAATATTTATTTATACCAAAATAAAAATATTATGTAATCTTAATTATTCAAGCCGCAAGCATTTTGCTTTATCAATTTTCAACATAAAAATAATTTGTAAGTTGGTGTAAATTGTTCTATGACAAAAGTTAAATCGTTTGATTCACGATCGAATCATGACGCTTATACTATTATAATCTTAAGTAGAAAAAAAAAATTCTAACTAATAACTATTACTTGTAGCCTAATGATAAATGTTCAATCCAATAATTAAAATTAAGATATTTGAATTGTAAGGTTAATATCAAAAATGGCAGACCACCATTTTTAAACAACCTTCGATTCGTTTTAATAAAACTGTTTATATTAGTGTTGTGAAATAATTTACTTAAAATTTATATCCAAACCATTACACGTAGGAAAACCTTTATAAATATATATACTATCTAAATTAAAATAATTATTATATTAGTTTTATCTTTTAAGTATCATTTATTTAATTTTAAATTTTCTTATTTAACATATTTTTAAAATTTAATTATTTTTTAAAATTAAAATAATTATTTATATTTATTTTTGTAACAATACTAATTTTCTTACTTTTTATTATATATTTTCCTACTATCGTTTCCTAATTACCGTTTTATTTTACATTTTTTGCATCATTGATTTAATATTATAGTTGTTTATTATTGTATTTATTACTTGAATTTGTAATATAATATGTTTGAGATATGATATCATTTTAAGTTATAATATAGAATACTTTTTTAGGCATTACTATTTGAAATATAATTCATTATTTGCAAAAAATTTAAATAAAATAAAAAATTATATTTATGATTGTTGAAAATGTATAATATAATATATAATATAACTCTCACCTAGTTGATCGAGTAACTTTATTAAACACTAGCCAAATTTTCAATTTTCGACTAGTTTTGAAAGTTTCAACTAACATTTCAATTTTTAACTATTTCTACAAATTAGTCTTACTACATAGAAAACAATTAGAAAATAAGCTATTTGGTCAAATTTAATCGAATACGTTGACGTATTACAGTATTTTAAAAAATAAAATTAGTCAAATTTAAATAAGTAAAGAAAGAAAATTATGAACATAAAATTAAAACTTTTATATACTATTGCAATTTGAATAAAAGGAAAGAACATATAATTAGTCTGAAAATAAAATGAATCAGATTTAATATAAATGGTGTAACGTCCCAATAAATATTACTCTAAAAGTATTGATTTATTTTAGGAGTTACAAAATAATAAAGGAGAACAGTAAAGAAATAAACTCAACTGAAATAAAATAAGTTAAGAATTTAAACTAAACCAAACTGAATACATAAACATAGTATGCAAAATAGGTTAACACTCTGGTATATAATATATATAGACCGGTTGGTCAAGATCAAAATATTTCCTATACATAACAGTCTACAAAACAAAGGAAGAGAAAATAACTATCTCTAAGGACCGGACGGTCCAGCACAATACTCGGGCACCGCCTCAAAGTTTTCTTCAGTCTGCACAACGTCCGCCAGGGTATCTTCTAAAGTAACTTCTAACGTATCTTCTGCTCACATCCAGAAGGATGATCATTGCAAATGAGGAGAAAAGTCGACCGGTCGGATACCGAACGACAACATACAAAACAAGACAAATAAGGGTAAGCTTATGTAAATTTAACTTATCCATTCATCATATAAGTAAACATATTATACAAACAAATCAAACAATACAACATATCATTCTCATACTCAAAATCGACCGTTAAGACACTGTCCGGACGATATGAACATGTAGCTCGGTCGTCCCTAGCACCCGGGCGATGTAGTAACTGTTTCCTCAGCTGCCACCCGAGGTTAGTCCTCAAACGGTTATATGCGCGTATAACCGCGGACCTCTTGCCATTCCCACACATGACCGACCTCCCTCTACTTGAGGAAATGTCCTCACGGAATATCAGGATCAAGGAAACGCCGGAGTCATTCCCACATTCATACTTTAGCAATCAATTTCCCAAACTCATGAGACATTCCACCCGAGGAATTCTCTTACTTAATCAAATTTCTCATTTATTATCACTTTCATAAAAGAAGGGTATCAGGACAATGACCGTATTATCAACGATAGAACAAAAGATAAAACGAGACCAGAAATATAACTGAATGATATGATAAGAATACAAATTTTATATCATATGGTATTTATGAAAATGGACAGGCTGTTCTGGCAACGATTAGAACTAACCATCAAATACTTAACACTAATAATGACCGGGCGGTATGTTCAAAGATGAGACTTGAGAACAGAGGAGTATCAGTTGGTTGGATAATGGTCCGACAAAGAATAAAATCGTACCCCAAAAGATTGACTATAATTATTAGTCATCCGGCCGGTTTGGTAAAGGATAAAACAAGTACTAGTCATGGTCGAAGGCTGGTCTATGACCGAACACTTCTAAAGAAATAATTTAGTCAAACAAACCGGTCGTTCCAATAAATAAAACTTCACTAGACCATGCAGTCACTAAGTGACCGGACGACTTTTCACCAAGAAGAATATCAGATTTATAAGTTTTATATTTTTAAGTGTCAGCCTAAGGCCGAACACTTGTAAGACCTAATGCTTGGTTTATGACCAGCGTTTATTAAGTATATTACAATGAAATTATTAACGAAAACAACTAAGTTTAGCAAACATACTAGGCCGATCAGTCCGAACAGACCGAACGGAATAAGGGAAGACCGAAGGGTCCTAATGACCTTCGATCTCAAATTTATATTCTCTCAAAGTTTTTCATATACACTCATCTCTTGTAACTCATATAACAATATTCCACATTCAATTCATGCAAATCAAGCAACATACCTTACATATTAAACATGCATTAAATCAGTCACATTTAAATCATACAGAACATCAAAATTAAACTCTTATAAGCTTCCCTTACCTCTAAATTCCAGCTAGACTTCTAAGATTTCACTACGAGGTTGACCGATCGTCCAAATAGCTCTGATCGGAAAACTACTTGGTGCACTTGAAAGGTCTTGACAGCAGGATTAAGAATTCTGAAAGGTAGCTGATGATCGGAA
The DNA here is from genome assembly GCA_036885675.1 of Vigna mungo. Lineage (NCBI taxonomy): Eukaryota > Viridiplantae > Streptophyta > Magnoliopsida > Fabales > Fabaceae > Vigna > Vigna mungo. The sequence continues at coordinate 23,733,787 of CP144697.1, read as the reverse complement.
CAGTATTTAGGTTAGTAATTCTAGAGAGAAGTTTGGAGGTTTAGAGAGAAGGAAGAGAATTTGGGATTTCAGAAAGTTGGTTTGAGGAAGAAGAAGAAGATTGCATGCAGAAAAGTCTTAGGGATTTGAAATCTCTACCTTAAATACGCCTCCAAAACCGAACAGTCAGTTTGCTCTCGTGCTGTCACATGTTTTCCATTAGCATAAGTCCTTCATTCCCCTTGCAGCCGGACGCTTCCCGAGGTTGGGGAATTAAATGCAGCTGCAGCGTTTGTCTGCCACTACAGCTCACCGGACTCTGAGAGAGTGACACGCGGACATCACTAAGAGTGCATTTAATGGGGCGTGACAATCCCCCCCAACAAATAAAAATTTTCGTCCTCGAAAATTAGTACGTACCTTCGAATAAGTGCGGATAAGCTTCCTTCATAACTTCCTCACGCTCCCAAGTGACATCGCCCGTCCGGTCATCCCAGATAACCTTAACCAAAGTAGTGCGTTTACCGAACGGTCGCTTGGTTGCATTCTTCTCAATTCTCACTGGTTGTACTTCCACTGAACAATCTTCTTTAAGTTGAATATGGTCGACTTCAAGTACATGCGAAGGATCAGCGATATACTTTCTAAGTTGTGAAACGTGGAATACTGGATGAAGGTTAGACAAGGGAGGAGGTAAAGCTAGTTCATAGGCAACTGGTCCAATGCGCCTGAGAATTTGATACGGACCAAGGAATCGTGGAGATAGTTTCTTTGGTCGAATGACTCGTCCAACACCGGTCGTACGGTTCAGCTTAAGGAACACATGATCTCCTGCAGCAAATTCCAACGGCTTCCTTCTTCTATCAGCATAAGACTTCTGTCGGCTTTGAGTCGCCTTAAGTCTTTCTTGAATCAGCTTCACCTTCTCTGTTGTTTGTTGAATAATTTCTGGTCCAGTCAATACTGCTTCACCTTCCTGGAACCAGCAAAGGGGCGTTCAGCATTTTCTCCCATAAAGAGCTTCGTAAGGTGCCATCCCAATACTCGCATGGAAGCTATTGTTGTAGGTGAACTCAGCTAATGGCAAAACTTCATCCCAAACTCCTAAGTGGTCCAGAACGCTGGTTCTCAATAAATCTTCAAGAGTTTGGATCGTCCTCTCAGATTGACCGTCCGTTTGAGGATGGTAGGCAGAACTCATCTGAAGTTTGCTTCCCATTTCTTGTTGAAGTGCTTGCCAAAATCGAGATGTGAATCTTGGGTCTCGGTCTGACACTATTCCGGACGGTACTCCGTGTAGCCTGACGATCTCCTTAATATATAGCTGAGCCAGCTTGGACATAGGCATTTTCAAGTTGATAGGAAGGAAGTGTGCACTCTTGGTCAATCTATCAACTATCACCCAAATCGCGTCATGATGTCTGACCGTTTGGGGCAGATGGGTCACAAAGTCCATAGCAATGCTGTCCCACTTCCACTCGGGTATTTCTAGCGGCTGTAAAAGACCGCTCGGTTTCTGATATTCTATCTTGGCCCTTTGACAAGTTAAACATGACTCCACAAACCGAGCAACATCTTGTTTCATTCCTGGCCACCAGAAACTCATTCGAAGATCCTTGTACATTTTAGTTATACCCGGGTGAATACTCAGACGACTTTGATGAGCTTCTTCCAAAATTATTCTTTTCAACTCGTCATCATTTGGAACACAAGTTCTTCCATTATACCTTAATAAGCCATCCGTTCCATCATTGAAGTCCTGGCGGGGTGGTACACCGTGCGGTTTGCTAATCCTCTGCAACTCTTTGTCAAACTTTTGCTTTTCTCTGATCCGATCGATTATATTGCTTGACAACCGCATATAACTACACCGAATACCGGACGACTCTAGTTCACATTGCAGCCTTAAATCTCTGAAGCTTTCGACCAATTTCATTTCTTGGACCATCATTGCTGCCATATGTATGGTTTTTCTGCTCAAAGCATCAGCGACTACATTTGCTTTTCCTGGATGGTATTGTAGATCAAACTCATAGTCCTTCAAGAACTCCATCCATCTTCTTTGCCTCATATTCAATTCTTTCTGGTCGAACAAATACTTGAGACTCTTATGGTCGCTGAACACCTGAAACCGAGCGCCATATAAGTAGTGTCTCCAAATCTTAAGAGCGAACACTACGGCTGCCAACTCCAAATCATGAGTTGGGTAATTCCTCTCATGAACCTTCAGTTGTCTAGAGGCATAGGCAGACCTTCTCTTCTTGCATCAATACGCAACCCAAACCATGATATGAAGCATCGCAAAACACAACAAAGGGTTGGTTGACGTTAGGAATTACTAAAACTGGAGCATTCGTCAATCGCTGCTTTAATTCCTGAAAACTGGACTCACACCGGTCGGTCCAGACGAACGGTTGGTCTTTTCTGGTCAATTGAGTCAATGGCGCTACTATCTTAGAGAAACCTTCAATAAATCTTCTGTAGTAACCGGCCAAACCAACAAAACTCCTAACTTCCGTAACTGAGCGAGACGTCTCCCATTCCAGAACTGCTCGTACTTTAGACGGATCCACAGCAATTCCGCCGGCCGAAATTACATGTCCAAGAAACTGTACTTGATCCATCCAAAACTCACACTTGGACAACTTAGCATATAGTTGCTTCTCCCTTAGTACACCAAGAACCATTCTCAAATGATCTTCATGTTCTGCTTGGCTCTTGGAGTAAATGAGAATGTCGTCAATAAACACCACCACGAATTTATCCAAGAACGGCCGGAAGATCCGGTTCATGTAGTCCATGAATATTGCAGGAGCGTTGGTAACACCGAACGGCATTACTACATACTCAAAATGACCGTATCTAGATCGAAATGCAGTCTTAGGAATGTCTTCTTCTTTTACCAAGATCTGATGGTACCCGGATCTTAAATCAATCTTGGAGAAAACTGAGGCTCCATGAAGCTGATCAAGTAGGTCGTCGATTCTCGGCAGTGGGTACTTGTTCTTGATAGTTAACTTGTTCAACTGCCGATAGTCTATGCAAAGCCGGGAGCTGCCATCTTTCTTCTTAACCAACAGAACGGGCGCTCCCCAGGGTGACGCACTTGGCCGAATAAATTTCTTCTCTAACAAGTCTTCAATCTGCTTTTTCAAATCGGCCAATTCAGCTGGAGCCATTCTGTACGGCGTAATTGATATCGGACCGGCTCCTGAGACTAGGTCGATGGAAAACTCTACCTCTCTGTGTGGAGGTAGACCTGGCACTTCTTCTGGAAATACGTCCATAAACTCTTCCACTACCGGACGGTTCAAATTCGGACGGTCGGTTCCGCTTACGTCCATATACGTAAAGATGATGAAACTCATAGCGCCTTCAATCAAATCTTCTCTAATCTGGCCGAGCGTTATTGTGAGCTTCTCTTCTTCACTCGGGAAAATCAACTTCTTCTTCCCACAATCAATAAGAATGCGATTGGTAGTCAACCAATCCATTCCTAAAATAACTTCTAGATCTTGAAGAGGTAAACATATAAGATTTACCTTGAATTTGTACCCCTTTACCTCAATAGGACACTTCACACATACAGTGGACGTCCTAACCTCCCCAGCTGCCGGTGTTGACACCACCAAGTCAAGCTGCATTTCACTCTCGGCTATTCCCAGATTATCAACACATGCCTTCGAGATGAAGGAGTGTGTTGCCCCTGAATCAAAAAGCACACAGCATGACATTCCATATAATAGGCAAGTGCTGATGATGAGGTTACCTGATCCAGACGCTTCAGCCCCCGATATAGCATACACCCTACCAGCTGCTTGAGCTCGACCACCACTCGGAGAAAACCTTCCAGCATTCTGTGGCTTGGAGAACGTTCGTCCACTCATGTTGCAATCCCTCTCCAAGTGCCCATTTCTTCTACACTTGACACAAAATTTTGTATTCCCCTGCCTGGGACAATCCCGCATGTAATGAGGGCCTCCACAAGTGAAGCAACTCACGCTTCCAGGTTGACCGGTTGGTCTGGCAAAGTTCACTGGCCGAACGGCCAAAGCAGAAGGGCCCGTTGAAGATGGCGGCCGGGAGTATGGGGTCGTCCTGGGACTTGAAGAGTTCCTTGTAACAATTGATCCCCTAGCACTGGATGACTGCTGTTTCTTACACTTCTCAGCCTCCATCAAATTCTTCTCCAATACCTTAGCCCTCTCCACTAAGGCCGGAAATTTCTGAATACAATGACTTGCAATAACCGGTTTCAAATCTTCCCTCAGTCCATTTTCAAATTTCCGACATTGCCATTCTTCACTCATCCGCATCGTATAAAATCTCATTAGCTGTTTGAAACGATTGGCGTACTCCGACACCGTCATTCCCCCTTGTACCAGCTGAAGAAATTCTACTTCCTTAGCAAACCGAACGCTATTTGGAAAGTATTCTTCATAAAACTTATTCTTGAATACTTCCCATGTGATAGGAATATGATCATCTTCCAGCAGCATCTTCGAACTACTCCACCAGTGACCAGCCTCTCCAGTCAGTAAATACTCAGTAAAAGCTAGGCGATTTTCATCACCACATCTCTTGGCGTCGTAGATTCGTTCCATATCGCGAAGCCAGTGATCGGCCTCGTCTGCACTGCAGTTGCCACTAAACTTGGCCGGACGGTGCTGGAGAAAGCTCTCCAGACTCCATTCAATTTGATTGTTTGAGAAGGAACCGGACGGTCTGGCCGAGGGTATACCACTTGACAGCATATCCATTATTTGTCTTTGAGTTGATTCTGCTGCAACTCTGGCGGCCTCTGAATTTCGCAAAGCCAGGGCGTTCTGTTGAGCTAAGTTAGCATTTTGTTGAATGAGATTCGCGTTTTGCTGCTGAAGTGCGGCTAAAACTGACTCCAGTACATTGTTTTCGCCGGACGGATCTCTAGCGACCGGTTGAGAGGGTGGTCTAGGAGCCATCTTCTGTTTTTAATCAGAAAGAGGAATCCGTTAGTCCACAAGAAATCAGAGAATTCTGATCGAACATTTAGAGTACGTAGCAATAAGCATAGTATACTCATAACCTACAGGCATTCTAAGAAAGAAACTGCTCTGATACCATTTATGTAACGTCCCAATAAATATTACTCTAAAAGTATTGATTTATTTTAGGAGTTACAAAATAATAAAGGAGAACAGTAAAGAAATAAACTCAATTGAAATAAAATAAGTTAAGAATTTAAACTAAACCGAACTGAATACATAAACATAGTATGCAAAATAGGTTAACACTCTGGTATATAATATATATAGACCGGTTGGTCAAGATCAAAATATTTCCTATACATAACAGTCTACAAAACAAAGGAAGAGAAAATAACTATCTCTAAGGACCGGACGGTCCAGCACAATACTCGGGCACCACCTCAAAGTTTTCTTTAGTCTGCACAGCGTCCGCCAGGGTATCTTCTAAAGTAACTTCTAACGTATCTTCTGCTCACATCCAGAAGGATGATCATTGCAAATGAGGAGAAAAGTAGACCGGTCGGATATCGAACGACAACATACAAAACAAGACAAATAAGGGTAAGCTTATGTAAATTTAACTTATCCATTCATCATATAAGTAAACATATTATACAAACAAATCAAACAATACAACATATCATTCTCATACTCAAAATCGACCGTTAAGACACTGTCCGGACGATATGAACATGTAGCTCGGTCGTCCCTAGCACCCGGGCGATGTAGTAACTGTTTCCTCAGCTGCCACCCGAGGTTAGTCCTCAAACGGTTATATGCGCGTATAACCGCGGACCTCTTGCCATTCCCACACATGACCGACCTCCCTCTACTTGAGGAAATGTCCTCACGGAATATCAGGATCAAGGAAACGCCGGAGTCATTCCCACATTCATACTTTAGCAATCAATTTCCCAAACTCATGAGACATTCCACCCGAGGAATTCTCTTACTTAATCAAATTTCTCATTTATTATCACTTTCATAAAAGAAGGGTATCAGGACAATGACCGTATTATCAACGATAGAACAAAAGATAAAACGAGACCAGAAATATAACTGAATGATATGATAAGAATACAAATTTTATATCATATGGTATTTATGAAAATGGACAGGCTGTTCTGGCAACGATTAGAACTAACCATCAAATACTTAACACTAATAATGACCGGGCGGTATGTTCAAAGATGAGACTTGAGAACAGAGGAGTATCAGTTGGTTGGATAATGGTCCGACAAAGAATAAAATCGTACCCCAAAAGATTGACTATAATTATTAGTCATCCGGCCGGTTTGGTAAAGGATAAAACAAGTACTAGTCATGGTCGAAGGCTGGTCTATGACCGAACACTTCTAAAGAAATAATTTAGTCAAACAAACCGGTCGTTCCAATAAATAAAACTTCACTAGACCATGCAGTCACTAAGTGACCGGACAACTTTTCACCAAGAAGAATATCAGATTTATAAGTTTCATATTTTTAAGTGTCAGCCTAAGGCCGAACACTTGTAAGACCTAATGCTTGGTTTATGACCAGCGTTTATTAAGTATATTACAATGAAATTATTAACGAAAACAACTAAGTTTAGCAAACATACTAGGCCGATCAGTCCGAACAGACCGAACGAAATAAGGGAAGACCGAAGGGTCCTAATGACCTTCGATCTCAAATTTATATTCTCTCAAAGTTTTTCATATACACTCATTTCTTGTAACTCATATAACAATATTCCACATTCAATTCATGCAAATCAAGCAACATACCTTACATATTAAACATGCATTAAATCAGTCACATTTAAATCATACAGAACATCAAAATTAAACTCTTATAAGCTTCCCTTACCTCTAAATTCCAGCTAGACTTCTAAGATTTCACTACGAGGTTGACCGATCGTCCAAATAGCTCTGATCGGAAAACTACTTGGTGCACTTGAAAGGTCTTGACAGCAGGATTAAGAATTCTGAAAGGTAGCTGATGATCGGAACAGTATTTAGGTTAGTAATTCTAGAGAGAAGTTTGGAGGTTTAGAGAGAAGGAAGAGAATTTGGGATTTCAGAAAGTTGGTTTGAGGAAGAAGAAGAAGATTGCATGCAGAAAAGTCTTAGGGATTTGAAATCTCTACCTTAAATACGCCTCCAAAACCGAACAGTCAGTTTGCTCTCGTGCTGCCACATGGTTTCCATTAGCATAAGTCCTTCATTCCCCTTGCAGCCGGACGCTTCCCGAGGTTGGGGAATTAAATGCAGCTGCAGCGTTTGTCTGCCACTACAGCTCACCGGACTCTGAGAGAGTGACACGCGAACATCACTAAGAGTGCATTTAATGGGGCGTGACAAATGGTGACGGAGAATATGAAAAATGAACCGAATATTAAGAATTAAGTATTATGAAAATAATATACCAAATTTAATGAATTACGTAAAAGTAAGAACTTCACTTCATAAATAACTTTTGTGTAAACGCGAAACATACGCACAAATGCTTATAAATTGAATATAAATATTTCTTTATTATTTATACAACGTATTAATTGTGTTTAACTAGTATTATAATTGATCGAGTAATATGTCTATAATATGATTTTTTTTTTTTTGTTTTTTCTGATTGATGTGATTAAACCTAAATGTTAATATGTAAAAATTATTTATATTTCCTCTTTTACAAATGGAGGGAAGTGAAAAAGGAATTACACCTGAAAGAAAAGGCTTAAGCCCATTAACAATCATGGACCTTGACTTAAACCATTACTTTTTACACCTCCTCGAGAGAGAAAATACACCTACATTTTATTAATTTAAAAATAACTAAAAATATTCTTATCTCACAATACGAGTACAACTACGTAACTTACTGGATTTTTTAATAATATTTATAAGTAAATTTTTTTTATACTTATTGTCAAACATTTTGTTTTGGTTTATATTTTTAAATTCGTAAATTTTGTTATGTGGACAAGATTTCCTGTATTGGAGAAGCCTTTGCTGCCTGAATGTTTTAGCAAGAAAACTTCTTGAATGGGTGAGATATGGATCAAATTGTCACGGATTTAGTTCAAAACATTTTCTTACCAATCGAAGTATTATATATATATATATATATATATATATATATATATGTGCATTTCTTATTTTATCTGGATTTTGTTTGTACTGTTATGAATATTTTACGTGGATAATATAGTCACACATGCATAGCAGAGTCCAAAGTCCAATGTATTGGGAACATAACAGTATGCAGAAAGTGACTTTCTGTCTGTTCCGCAGTATTCTTCCAAGAGAAATCTCTACCAAAAGACTAATACAACGGGAATGTCTCCTGTAACGCTTCTCTCTGCTTCCAATGTCACACAAGTACCGTTGAATAATCCAAAGATTGGCCTGTAAATTCTCCAACCTATGAATCTTCACAGTGCTACAAGGTTCTGACATCCTTTCAATCTATTGGAAATTTTCCTAGTTTCCGTTAAAAAATGCATTGATTGGCCAGTAAATACCTAGTATGCATAAAAAAATTCAAACACTACATATAGTAAATACGGTTGGAAATCCAAAAGTGAGTTTAAGTTATACATAAGATAAAAATGAGAAAATAGAACACCATATAAAAATAAAACCCATTAACTTATTGTTTTAAAATTTTGGATTAAGAGAGATGTCAATTTGAATTCAGGTTTCATTAATGTTGTTTGTCTAGTTAAATACATAATGTAAAACACTTAGATCTAAAGTGTTACGTCTCCCCAATGAAACTGCAAGAAAAGAAACATCATGTTTTGTTTGCCAGGATCTAGAACTCCAGAATGGCTAGAGCAATAAAGTATAGGTCCTTGACTATCTTTCCGGTGAGAAGTGTCCTGTCAAGTATCTGTGTAAGGACTATTAACTTTGCTTTTTCCATATAATTCTGCTCATCTAATCAAGTAAAGGAAACCAAAAACAAGTGCTATGGCTATATTGATGTTGCAGTGCATTGTTAAATGTTTGCCTGCAGAATACACCAATGATTTCAATTTATTGTATGAGTAAATTAAAAGAAGGTAAAATCTGCTAGAAGATGCATTAGGAAGAAAATCTTATTTTTAACCGTTGATTTGATCAGTTTTTTGACTTCCTAACTTGAAAGGAATTATTCAAATGTATTATCTTAACACAATATCCTTCCTAATTTGATCAGTTTTTTGATCTAATACTATTGATTTTGTTAATTTAAATATCCACACTATTATATTTATTATAATTAGTAAGGTAGGTGTAGAGAAGAAAAGTCTTGAAAAGTATCTTTATTTTGTCCTTATACTATCTTCGTATTGGAGGTAACGCGTAAATAATCGTGAGCCCCCCATAATATTTAAATTTACGTGGCAGCATGTTGCTTTTCGATGATTTCTGATCATGAAAATCACTAGAACAAGATTAGTACAACCATTTAGTTGTTTGATTATCTGAGTTTGCAGCAGACTTTTCTTCTTCTCATGTCAGCATCCTTCAGCTATGATGTGTTCCTCAGCTTCAGAGGTTCTGATACTCGCTACGGTTTCACTGGCAATCTCTACAAAGCTCTTTGTGACAAGGGAATCCATGTCTTCATTGATGATGAGGAGCTTCAAAGAGGGGATGAAATCGGAGAAGCACTAATCGAGGCCATTAAACAGTCTAGGATGGCCATAGTTGTGTTCTCCAAGAACTATGCATCTTCTTCCTTTTGCTTAGATGAACTTGTCAAGATCATTGACTGTGTTAAGGAAAAGGGTCGTCTGATTTTGCCCATTTTCTACGACGTCCGCCCTTCTCATGTTCGAGGCCTGTCTGGGAGTTATGCAGAAGCTTTGGCCATGCACCACGAAAGGTTCAAAAGCAGCAACCAAAGCCTCAATGATAACATGGGCAGGTTGCAGAAATGGAAGATGGCTCTTAACCAAGCAGCTAATGTGTCCGGCAAGCATTACAAACTTGGGTATGCTACTTCTCTTCTTGGACAATCATGTGTGTCCATCCGACCAATATCTATGTAACATGTCATGTCGCAGAGAGATTGGTCGGAAGGATCATACTATGGTCTCACTCAAGTTTTACATATTATATGTATTGAGAAGATTTTTACACCATCAGCATCAAATTTCAAACATTAATGGGTAAGTTTTATGATACTGGTAAGTGACTTTTATTATAACTGTCTTAAAATTCATACAGACATGTGCTTTTATTGAACTACAATGTTACAACTTCTTACACTAACAGCATCTATGAAACTGATGTAAGTTTTGTCCTTGCATATACAAATTAAACTAGTTCATTGTATGCCTTGCAATCTGAATTCTAGTGATGTAATTATCATTTTTTAATACATGGATATGATGGTTTTAACATGACTTCACAAAAACTTCTTTGGTTGGACAGAAATGAATATGAACATGAGTTTATAGGGAAGATAGTTAAAGAGGTCTCCAACAAGATAAACCGCAGACCTTTGCATGTTGCAGATTACCCCGTTGGGATGGAGTGTCGAGTGCAAAAAGTGAAGTCACTTCTTCAATTTGGATCAGATACTGGAGTCCACATTGTAGGGATTTATGGAATAGGCGGAATGGGGAAGACAACGCTAGCTCGAGCAGTTTACAATTCCATTGCAGACCAATTTGAAGGTTTATGTTTTCTTGATGGTGTGAGAGAAAACGCTGTTAAACAAGGGTTAGTACATCTCCAAGAGATGCTTCTTTCTGAAATAGTTGGAGAGAAGGATATTAGGATAGGAAGTGTAAGTAAAGGAATTTCAATAATAAAGCATAGGCTCCACCGAAAGAAGGTTCTTTTGATTCTTGACGATGTTGACAAACTAGAACAAGTTCGAGCAACTGTTGGAGAGCGTAATTGGTTTGGTTCTGGCAGCAGAGTCATCATAACAACTAGGGACAAACATTTGCTTCAGGGAGTTGATGGAAAATATGAGGTAGAGGACTTAAATGAGGAAGAAGCTCTTGAATTGCTTAGTTGGAATGCTTTTAAAGATCACAAAGTTGATCCAAGTTACAAGGACATTTCAAACCAAGCAGTGGCTTATGCTTCTGGCCTTCCACTGGCTTTGGAAGTAATAGGTTCCTTGTTGTTTGGAAAAGGCACAAGAGAATGGGAATCTGCATTAGATCAGTTCAAAAAAATCCCTAACAGAAGGATCCAAGAAATACTTAAGGTGAGCTATAATGCTTTAGAGGAAAATCAGCAGAGAATTTTTCTTGACATTGCTTGCTGCTTGAAAGGATATGAATTGGAAGAGGTTGAAGATATACTTGGTGTTCATTATGGTGTTTGCATGAAGTATGACATAGGAGTGTTAGTGGATAAATCTCTCATAAAAATTAAGAATGGCTGTGTGACACTTCATGAATTGATAGAAGTTATGGGTAAGGAAATCGATCGCCAAGAATCACCCAAAGAGCTTGGGAAACACAGGAGGTTATGGTTCCATAAAGATATAATTCAAGTTTTAGCAGAAAATACAGTAAGACTGATATGGGTGACTTGTTCTTAGATTTTAACCTTGATTTGTTTCTTTGGCTATATTGTATGTATGCTCACATAACTGCTGTATTTGTGTTTTTTGTGCCTTTTGTAACAGGGGACTAGTGAGATTGAAATAATCTGTTTGGATTTCCCCTTATTTGAAGAAGATGAAGAAGTATTTGTAGAATGGGATGGAGAGGCCTTCAAGAAGATGGAAAACCTCAAAACACTAATTATTAGAAACTCTCATTTTTCAAAAGGTCCAGCATATCTTCCAAATAGTTTAAGAGTATTAGAATGGTGGACATATCCATTACAGGATTTACCAACTGATTTTCATCCGAGCAAACTTGCCATATGCAAATTACCCAGAAGTTGCTTTACATCACTTGAGTTAGCAACCATATCAAAGGCATGTGTAATGGGTTCATTTCCACTATCATTCGAAGATTATTCTGTTGGTTCTTATTTGTTTTCCCTTTTTCTTTTGCAGAAGTTCATGAATCTGACAGTTCTGAATTTTGATGGGACTGAATGTTTGACAAAAATACCTGACATATCCAGCCTCCAAAATTTAGAAAAACTGACATTTGAGTGTTGTGAGAATTTAGTAGCCATTCATGGTTCTGTGGGTTTTCTTGATAAACTTAAAATCTTGAGTGCTTTTGGCTGCAGCAAGCTTACGAGTTTTCCACCCATCAAGTTGATCTCTCTTGAACGACTAGATATTTCATCTTGTTCGAGTCTTGAGAGTTTTCCAGAAATATTAGGAAAGATGGAAAATATAACGCAGCTAGAGTTGAAGTACACTCCCTTAAAAGAATTCCCATTTTCATTTAGAAATCTTGCTCGACTTCAAGATTTGGTGCTGGTTGACTGCGGAAATGTTCAGTTGCCGAGTAGCATTGTCATGTTGCCAGAACTGGCTGAGATTTTCGCCCTGGGGTGTAAAGGGTGGCTATTGCCAAAACAAGATGAGAATGATGAAGAAAAAGTAAGCTTAGTGTCTTCAAATGTAAAATGCCTTTGTCTCTCGGGCTGCAATCTATCAGATGAATACTTTCCCATGGTTTTAGCATGGTTTGGCAATGTGAAAGAGTTAGAAATATCAAGCAATAGCTTCACATTTCTTCCAGAATGCATCAAACAATGTCGCTCTTTAAAATTACTTAACTTGGATAACTGTGAGCATCTTCGAGAAATTAGAGGGACTCCACCAAATTTAGAATATTTCTCTGCTGGAAATTGCAAATCCTTGAGTTTCTGTTGTTCAGCCATGCTATTGGACCAGGTTGTTTTAACTGTATATTTTTATTTGATAATTGATGATGTACTTGATATTGCTAAACTTATGCAATATATATACGACTATCCTTTTTCTTTGATAGTGGACAATGTACTTAATAGTGCTACACTTCTGCAATATTTATGACTAGACTTCTTGATTTAATAATTGATGTACTTAATGTTGCTAAACTTATGACTTATTTATGACTGTCCCTTTTTATTTGATAATGTACTTAATGTTACTAAACTTGTGTGCATTATCTATGACTATACTTTTTTGATTTGATCGTTGATACTGTACTTAATATTGTTACACTGGTGAATAATTTATGATTCTCAGGAACTGCATATGGCTGGAAACACTATGTTTTGTTTGCCAGGATCTAGAATACCAGAATGGCTAGAGCAACAAAGTATAGGTCCATCACTATCTTTCTGGTTTCGTGAGAAGTTCCCTGTCATGGATCTGTGTTTTGTTATTGGGCCAATGGGTAAAGACTCTATTTTGTTTAGACCAATCATGACCATCAATGGCAACACAATGGAGATACAGTCCTTAACTGATAAGAGGTTTTGTTTCGATTTCCCTGCATTGGATTATCATATACTCATCATTGGTACAAAGTACATGAAGTTTGGAGATAATCTGGATAAACCACTCTCAAAAAATGAATGGAATCATGTGGTGGTTTCCATTGCTCTTGATTTTGAACCAACCCCTAAAGAGATTATTGTCAAGCAAACTGCACTCCATGTAATCAAACCAGAAAGTAGCATGGATGATATCCAATTCACTGATCCTTGTAACCAACCATCCTTCACAGAGAAGCAAAGATTGGTTGACACTGTTGATTGTCACAGACAGTTTATGCAGCACCAAACCAGTTTGGTTTCATTGGAACCACATGTGAGACAAGGCAGAAATTCACTTTCATTGATTCCACCTCAAGCATGCAAAAATAATCTGAACTGGGATTCATTTTCAACTGGAACAAGTAGCATTGCCAGTGTCCAGGGTATTGAATTCATTTACCACATCTATTTCTTCGTGTGTTTTTCCTATCACATTCTCACTTTCAGAATAATAGTATTTTAAATCATGTCACACGGATTAAGAAATATTCAATTATTATAAATTTAGTCATAAACACTCAACTTTTCAACTATTTCTGTGGTTCTTAATTCAATGCTATTGATTATTACGATGTTGGTACTTCTTTAGTGTTCTTTGAGCTCTATTATGTATAAACACATCAAATCAGAGTGTAACTTGCATCTCCTATCAAAATTCTGATAAATAGTTAGATAAAATAGCTTACAGAAACTGCAAAGACCATTTAGGAAACTAAGACATTTATAGTTATTTTCTTAAACAGCCAGCATAGAATATTGCAAGAAATATGCAATAAAGGGAGGGATTATTGGAGATTTCCTACTACAGGGAATAATAACTGATAAATCCTAACAACAATCTATTAAACATAGAAAATAATAATCTAATAAAAACTAAGAAAAACATAATAAAATACATTAACAAAGGAAAAAAAAAAGTACTAAAGCTATATTGATGCTGTATTGCATTGTTAAATGTTTGCCTCGAGAGTACACATATGATTTCAATTTGTTGTATGAGTAAATTAAAAGAAGTTAAAATCTGCTAGAAGATGCATTAGAAAGAAAATCTTATTTTTAACAGTTGATTTGATCAGCTCAGGATTTAGACTTACTAACTTCAAACGAATTATTCAAATTTATTGTCCCAACAGAATATGAAATTGCATCAAAGAAGTTACGTTTGGACATGGGAATTTTGCAATTTGTGCAGCAGCGGAAAAGATTGGCTATTTTGGGTTTACAACAACAACGACGCATGGCTTCATTGGATTTACTGCAACGAAGGGGCAGAGAATTGCTTTCATTGCTTTGCTCTCCATCATTGGAGTTGATGGTCTCATGGCAGAGGAGATGCATCACCACTTTCCAAGGTAATTTATGATTGTCTCATATTTTTGTTCCTACTTTCTCTCTTACTAATGACAAAATGATATCTTGTGTTTGATTGAGAAATTACAACTTTAAGAAAATTCAAATTTTAGAAAGCTTTGGAGGATTGAATGTGATTCTACTTTGGTCCTTTAGTTTTACATCCTTTCTGTTGTTCTTTGAGTCCTAAAGAAGATGTGAATCTATGGATTTTAAAGTTTTTCATATTTTTTTGCAAAGATAATCATTAGTCAAACTAGTTGATAGTTTTAGGCCTGGAAAACAAAATACTGATCTTTTAGTGTTCATTACACTATATATGTGCATAAAAAAGATTACTTTTTGTTTCTGACACCCGGGGTTAAAGACAATTCCAACATGTCTTTTATGGGTCACTTTGCTTTATATCCGAATTACGTTCCAATTGTTCTATCTTCCTCCTTCGAGTCAAGCGGTAATTAAAGACACTCCAACATTCAAGTCACTCAATAAATCCAATCAGTTATCACGTGTAAAGTTTAAATTTCACAATAAATACAATTATCTATCTTGTTACTTTATCTTTGTATTTATAAGTTTTAAAGTGACTTTTTAATTAGAGTTAATCCAATTACGACTTTAGAGTCTACAAGTATGCTTTACTTTGTTAAACATAAAGATGGTTCTATATTGACCTTACGGATTGGTTGACCCTGGCGACGATCGGTTACAAAAGTAAGAGTAATTGGTGAAAGGGTTTGAGATGTTTATTATTGTGGAAGAGTTGATCGTTCAGATAGATAGAGACATTGACCAGACGGTTATAGGATACACTTTTAAAATGGTTTCTGATTTTCAGGTTTGCAGGAGCAACATTTACCTTCGACCATCAAAGAAAACTTTGAAGGCTGTAATGGCATCAATGAAGCCAAAGTGAATGAAGTGACAAGATGCAAGAACAATGATGGAAATGACAATGAGAGAAACCCATTAGTGGAACAGCTACTACTGACAAAGGTTAGTGTATGATTGCAACTGTGAAGCATAACAAAAATGATCACATCACCTTGTTTTACTTGATCTGAAACTGTCTGAGAAAGACTGACTCTAAACATAAAATAACATGTTAATAATGTAACATTGTATTGAATGAAATAGGAGGATGATATTCACAGCAAGAGATACCAACATGTCTGGAAAATGGCTTCGGATCCAATGGAATTAGAATATCTTGTACATATTCAAAAGATCAATTTATCTCAAAGATAAACACTGTAATCTCAATGACAAGAGTTCCATGTGGGATGATCATTGAATGCTATAATCGTGTTTTTGGTTGTATTATATATGCTGTATATATATATATATATTTTAATTCATCCAATTAATATATAATGGATTTATGCATTGAATTACTCCAACTTTTTCATTTAAATGGCTTCCAGTATCATTTTACTTATTCATTTGTCCAATTTTGTAATATAAAAATTAAATTTAAAATTTCAAATTAAGTTTCTTTTAATTTGACCTTTTTCGTTTCAAATGTTAATAGCTATACTTTTTTTAATTAAAGTAATTATTACACCATTTAAAATAATTTTAAATAAAATATTATTTTCAAAACCCAAACTTCACATATAATTTTTTTTATTAATTTTAAAATATCTTATACATTTAGATATTTTATCCCTGTTAAATTTTTTCTGTAATAAAGTTTTAGTTTATTGAGAATCTAAACATGAGAAAATATGTTTGTAATGTATGGGTTCAGTTAGTAATAATGGGGGGTAAAGAAAGTAAAAGCCTTTATTTTATTTATGTAGCAGTTACAACTTCCAACTGTTACCAATTTTCAAATTACGCGCTTCTTCGTTTCGTTCCATTTCATTTGACGTTCGTTTTTCAGCCTCTGTTTCATTCGCCGCAACGCAGGTTCTTCTGCATTTTTCTTCGTTGATTTGATTTTCTGATTTAAACGGTTCGTTTTGGTCACTATTACGCGTACGCTGCCAGTTTCCGAGGCAAAAACGAATACCAGAAGAGCTCATTCCAATGGAATTTGAGGAAGCGCATAACAATTTCCTCGCTATAAGGCTGTTATATAGACTTCTCGAAGATAATAGCATCGCCTTGCAAAATTCAAATCCAAAGCATGTATGCCACTTCTTTTTACTTGCATTGCTTTTTCCTTTTTACATATGCTGCCTAGTTCGTAGATGTTGTGTTTGTTGGGTCGGTGTAGAGGTTCGCATATATTTGATTAGTTAGATTCTGCTAATTCTACATAGAAATACTTACAGGTGTATCACATCTACTATAAGTGATCAAAAAGTAAGAAACTTAACGATAATGGTATCACAAAATATCCGAAATTATTCGGTTATTTGGAGATTTTCAGAGTGTGGATCTCAGGTATAACCTTCTGTAAAGGTCCAAGAGCTAAGGAAAAAAAGAGAAGAACAGAATTTGAATGTCTGATTGAGTTCCGGAAATTGGAAGAAAGGCCGGAAGGATAACAAAGATAAGAATTTGATCCTTTGAACCGATTAATAGGTTAAATCGACTTTTGTAACGATTATTTTAAAAATGATACCTTTTTAAAGTGCATGAAAATTAAACTCCAACAATATTTACTTAAGGAAAAAAAATTATCACATTGGAAAAATAAACGACTGACAGTATTTAATAAGGTGGACCGACCTCAGTTGAGAGCTTTGTTCCCAATTTAAGTGACCAGTTACGGAATCTGAGAGAATTGTGTTTAGACTCTCTTTTTTTGGTTCTTGCTGTTGTTATTGGTAGTATTATTACTAATTACCTAGAGACATCTGAGTGTTTATTGAATGGTAACCCTTGTGACGTGTATTTTATTTTGTTTGTGGCAGTTGGTTGAGTGGGCACGAGATTTATTGAAAAGTTTACTGGATGTTGCTGTTGAAAGTGTTTTTGAGACTCATTTAAAGGTGCATATATGTATGGTTCACCATTTTCCGACAGGACCCTTCTTTTTAGGAGTAAGAAGTTGTAAATGAGAGATATGATTTTCTTCTATTTTTAACCTTAATGAGTGGAATAAATTGAACTTTTATGGTAATGCTTCAAATTGTATAACTTACTGAACTTTAGGCAGTATAAAGAATATGATTTCTTTTACTAAAGCCATCCTTTGAATAAAAAAAAACATTTCTCCAGTGGCAGGAATCAAATTCTCTAGTGGCAGCCAACATTTCTCAAAGCTCAGTGAAATATCCAACTTGTAGTAAAATGACTTCAGAGAAGGATGAGCAGCCTCAGTTGAGATTAATTTCAAAGAAACAATTGCCAGAGCTGTCGAAGTTTAGTATCTCAGATGACGGAGGAACAAAATGTAAAACATTAGGCTGTATAGGTGAGGAAAGCAGTACGACGCAACAGAATGCAGTAAAGGCAACAGGCCTGTCTGATGATATTGACAGTTTGCCCTACACAGAGAGTATCCATAGCAAACAACAGCAAAATGATGTAAACCCTTTATATGGTGATGGTGAAGATGCAAAAAAATCGTTACAAATGTTTGATGCAAAAGATAATGAGCAAAATGAAGAGAATAATGTAATATTGCTGAACAGAATCCATGAAGCGCAAAGAAACTCTGATGCCGCTGGACAGGTTGAACATCTGAATCAGAAGGGAGAGTTCTCTGATGATTTGGTTAATGCAATAAAAAGAATTGAGTCTCGGATTTTGGCTTTCCAAATTTGTTCCAATGTGATGGATTCCACTAAGAACAGTGCAGGTCATCTTACTACACTTGAAGCAGCAAATTCAGACGGTCCTGCAATGCAGAGAAACAGTGGAGTTTCAGGAAGTCAGATGAGCAGTGGAAAGTCCCTCTTGAAAGGACATAGGTTGCTGAGTCAAAAAACATTTAAATCGAGTTGTAAGGATGAAAATTCGATTTCTGAAAGTGCATTTGAGGAATCCCTTTTTCCCGGAAAGGAATCATTGAATCAAAGTCAGATGGCAAATCAGAACTTTTGCCTTCAAAATAGTGCAGAGTCTGCAAAGAATATTGATGTACCTAAGCAAAGTGGTACCCGGATGGTATCAAGAGGAGAGTGCTTGAGCAATCATGAAAGAATTCAAAATTCAGAACGAAACATAGCTATAGATAGTGTTAAGCCAATAGATGGGTTAGTTAGTGGAGATGCCTATTTTGAGACTCGAGCTAGTAAGGGTATTCCAGGTTTCAGGGTCCCTTTGAATCAAGACAATAATAGTAAGAAACATTCCATGTTATTAAGTAAAACAAACAGGGAAAATTCAGAAAGAAAAAATCCAGTGGCATGGTCTAAGACTGATCAGAATCCGAGGGAAAGGATTTCTGAATCTTTCTATACTCAGAAGTCAGCTAGATCAAAGACCATTATTACAAGGAGAGAAAAACCACCACCTCATCAGATGGTAATGAAACCAACCCTATTGGATCAGAAATCCAGTGACATTAAGGTAAATTCCCATAAACACAGAGACAGGAGAAGGACTCTTAACACTAGTCATCTTGAACCACGGAATACAAGGGTTCTACAACAACATTTTGAACGGGAGGAGTCAAGCTCAAGCTCAAGCTCTAAGTCTGACTCTGACTCTGACTCTTCTCGCTGGAGTTCTCAGCAAGGTAGCGCCAATAGTTGTAGTATTGACTCTGAG
Source organism: Vigna mungo (assembly GCA_036885675.1). Taxonomy (NCBI): domain Eukaryota; kingdom Viridiplantae; phylum Streptophyta; class Magnoliopsida; order Fabales; family Fabaceae; genus Vigna; species Vigna mungo. The sequence goes on along the minus strand of CP144697.1, from coordinate 23,714,361 downwards.
GACTATTCCTTGTCAGATGGAACACAGTCTCCCTCATCATCAGGAAGGATGGTGGATGCTGCATATGAGGGCAGTTCAGAGGAGACTATCAATTCATATCTCGAGATGGATGATGACCCTTCTCCTAGATTAGGAAGTTTCAAATCTTATAGACATCACCATGAAAGATATCATAAGGAAACAACTGGAAGACTAAGGAGGCTGAGAAATAAGTTGGGACTAATCTTTCACCACCACCATCATCACCATCATCATCATGCTGATCATGGTAACACTCATTCTAGAGAAGGACATGGACCTACGAGGTGGAATAACTTGCAGAATGTTTTCCACCATAAAGACAAGCATGGAGTGTTAACAAAAAATGTTGAGAAGACAAAGGGAGGGCATGCTGCAAAAGTGTTGTCCGGAAACCAGGTTGGGCAGTTTAATAGACTTGCGGAAGGGGTACTGAGGCACATCCGGCATTCAAAGAAACCAAAGCCTCCCATGTTTGATGTGGTGAAACAGTCAAGGAATAAGCCACATGGACATAATCAGAAAAAGTTGCGTTGGTTGCAAATCCTTCGAAAACAACGGGGAGTGAAGATGAAAAACCAATGCAGAACTAAAATGGGGTTTATGAGCCAAAACTCACTAAAGAATTATTGATTGATTTTGGTTGTGCCTGAGAATATCTTACCTCACAGCTATTACCTTTCGGCTGGTAGTATTCAAAACTCCTATCAGATTATATCCTCTGATTTTCTTCTATTTTGGCTCTGTTGAATGGAAGCTGTGACACTTGAAATTCATTGATATCGACCCGATGATGCAGCATTTTGTAAGTGCATTGTTATCCGGATTTTATTAATATGTATGCATAATTATACTGGGTATGCTTGTTATTCTTGGTACTCAAAGCAGGGTCCTTGCATTCTTTGTTTATTTGAAATTTTAGTTTTTTAAGTTATAACTCTAGGTTTTGAGTAATTTTATATCTTCTTTAGATATTAACTTAGCTTTCCACAAAAAATAGTTACCTTTTGGCATTGTTGGAAAAAGGAATAAAGGTGCAAATGCTTAATTTTGAGGACTATCTATACAATCTGTTATCTGTAGACTGAGTTTCATTAATTGTCAAGGCACTAAAAGCAGAAAACAAAGGGTAACATGAGACAGATTAGGTTAATTGTTGTATGTTTAGTCATATATCGTTGTTATTATTAAATTAATTAAGAGAAATATTAATATAGTAATTTTACTTTGTGTTCTTCAATATTTTCCGAGTTGAAATCTTAGTTATACGAATTTTAGTATAAAGAAATTATGTTAACAAATAATAATTTAGGCAAAACATATTTAGGATATTCGTGTTAGTGATTATTGTTTCTTATGATACACAAATTTTAACAAAAATTTTCTTTCATCACTGAAAAAATATGACGAAATATATAAATAAAAAAAAGTCTTCTAAACCCAATACTTAATTTATATGCACACCAACAAAATATCAAGTGTATTATGTCTTAATTAATCATTATATTTGACTAGATTTGCCTGCTTTTAAATGAAAATTGAAATATAAATTAAAACAGGCGGTTTATTCCTCAATGTTTAATCTCTTTGACCATTGCCTACTTTTAAATAAGATTGAAATATAAATGAAAACAGGTGGTTTAGTTCCCAATTCATGTTTAATTTCTTTGACCAGTAATTGATATTACAAATATTATTATTGTTATTTTTAACAAATATTAGTATTTTATATTTTATTACAATAATTGATATTGACATACAGATAAATATTATTGAAAAAAAAAGAAATTTTGGTTTTAAATTATAAAAATAAATACATAAAATTTCTCCTTAACCAAAATTGAAAGTACATACAATTGTAACAAAAATAATTCAAAATTAACACACAAATTATTGTATTTAAAATATTCATAAATATGAATTATATGACTATTATTCAAAAAATAAATATAAAAAGAAATATATAATTATACTCCGACATAAAAGTTAAATTTTATATAAATTATCAATAACATAATAATTAGCATAAATTATATCACCTCTTCTAAAATTTACATATTCAAAGCATACAATAAGTACCAATGTTATGAAACCAATATTCAAATTGAGAATAATGGTTATGCAAAATTTTACTAAATAAAGACTATAAAAAAAAGTTAGAGTTAAAATATAAAGCTGTTAAAAAAAATCATATATATCATAAATAAAATGTATTAAATTTAAAATCACATTTTTTTATTGTTGTGAACATGTTACTTTTTATCACATCATTTAAAAAATCTGTTTTTTCTACACAAGCAAAACAATAATGTTCCCATAATTATTTATATTATTTTAATCAACTTTACAATAAAAAAACAAAAATAGGATGTTGAATGAAATATTCCACAAAACTCTTTATCCGCGTCCCTCCTCAAATTTTCCGGCCCATGGGCTAAGCCAGAACCGGTGACGTATAGCCCAGGCCCGGCCCAAGCCCGAAACCTACGTACCTGAGTTTCTGTTTTTCGTCCCTTGCATCACTTCGATACGGTTTCTGTCTCTTTCAGCTGCTACCGTCTCTGAACCTCCTTTAATGCTTGTAAAAACCTTCAGCAGGCTTTGTCTCACAGCACAACCCAAGTAACACTATAAACCCTTTTCATCAATTCTTGTGGTAATTATGCCTCGCGGTTTTTCAATTTTTTACTTTTTGTTTTTGCGCTACAATGTCGAGTTTTCTTCTAATTTCAATTTTCGGAGACAAAATTGATGTCAGACTCACTCATCTTTGTTATGGGCTTCATGTTTTATGGTTGAATTTCAATTGTTAGAGGGTGTAATAGAGAACTAGTGATTTTTTTTCTGTGGTTGAGATCTATGACAGTAATTAGAAAAGTTTGAAAAAAAAGACTGAATTCTGGTATTGTTGGAATTTGAAGGTGGAGAGTTTGAGTTTAAGTTCAAGAAATTCAGAAGAAAAAAGTAGGAAAAAAATTGGAAAAGGGTTATAGTTTGAATTGTAGTTGTGAAAGAAGAGAATGATTGTTATTTAAAGAATATTATTATTGACATATTATAGTTACTTTGGATAACAAACCAAGTTGGCATAAGACCATCTTTGTATTGTAGCAGATCCTTAAGGTCTAACTACAGGCAACTGATAAACTAATAGGGACTGAGCTTGCAAAAGGGACAGGACCAGCCAAGATTCCAATATCAACTCAACTGTATAGATGAACTCAACTATAGATGTCCACAATTATGTTTTACCGTATCTCAAATAAGATTGTATCTGAAGGAGGATATATTTGGGAAACCTAAAATAGATTAGAGACATATAATTTAACTCTGGTCTAGACTGATGGTGCATTTGATGCTACAGTAGCATGCAAATTGTTATTTGCGTATGTGTGTAACTATGGGAAACAATGTTTGATGGTTGGTTTATGGTCTGATTTTTCTTGCAGAAGGTATTTTTTATTTTCTTGTTCTTTTTTCCTGCAGAACTTTTGCTTGCAAGACTTGGACTTTCTGTTTGAAGAATCCATCATATTCTGTTATGGTATCTTATTTAGGATAATTGAGCTGTTAGTCATATCTTGCCACTTCTTTGGTGTTGAATTGCATATCTGAGTTGCACTTGAACTTTATGATTTTATTAACTTGTGGAATTCAATGGCATATGGAGGAAGGAAAATTTAATTCAGCTATACCTTATTGCTTATTTTCAAAAAGAAAAATCCACAAAACTTTAATAGAATGGTTTGGCTGTACTAAAATACTGAGCAGGTGAGTTTGTTTTACTTTTAATGCAAAGGTTGCAGTGTTGAAGACTTGTTTGTTGTTATTGATGTATATTATTAGATGCCAACATTCAAGTTTTTGTGAACCCATTTGTATGTGTGTGAGTAATGTTGTTTGAATTTGAAATTATGAATTTCTTTGCTAAGTTTAGTTCATATTTATTTAACAGGAGAAAATGACACATGAAAATGCAATAGGCATTGAGATAGATTATGAATATGACGATTGCAATAATTCCAAGCGCCCAAAAATGACTTCTAAAGTATGGGAAGAAATGCAGCGAATTCAAACCACTGAAGGCAGTAAAGTTCTGTGCAGACACTGTGGAAAACTTTTGCAAGATAACTGTGGGACTTCTCATTTAAAGCGTCATTTAGTGATCTGCCCTAAGCGTCCTAAACGTCTGGATGCTATTACTCGAGATTCAATGGCATCAGGCTGTTTCAGAGGTCCCAGTAGTGCTAGAGGTAAGCATTATCTTTACTTCCCCAAATGGATGTTATCTGCAACTCCAATTTTTTTTACTCATATAGTTGATCAATTTCTTCTATAATATTCCGTGGTAGATGGACCCAAACAAAAATCTGATCAATTAACAGTTGAAAATATTTAAAAATAAGGTAGGATATGGCATCTAAATTTCAAGCTTCTATTGTGACAATAGTTGATCACCTGCACACGAGTTTGTTAAGCTTTTGTCTGCCTTAAGTCACGGATAATGATGAACCGATGTAACATGCGGTAGCTATAATAGAGTAAGAAATTGATTTAGACAACATTTACCATTTGCTTCAATGCTAGATTTGCTATATCTATACAGCAGCTTAAGAAACATGATTTCCTGTCCTGTGTTTTTTATTACATTTTGCATTTCTTCCAATTGAAATGTGGCCATGCGAGATTCTACCGTATGTTCGTAAAGAACACATCTGGGTTACCTCTCATTATCACTGCTATATATACTTTTATTTTGTAGAATTTGGATTAAACACAGTGCTTCTGGTTGATTTCCTGTCCTGTGTTTTTATTACATTTTGCATTTCTTCCAATTGAAATGTGGCATGCGAGATTTTACAGTTTGTTCGTAAAAAACACATCTGGGTTACCTCTCATTCTCACTGCTATATATATTTTTATTTTGTAGAATCTGGATTAAACACAGTGCTTATGGTTCGTCCGTTGAAGATCGAGCCTGAATCACAAGTCCCATGCTTTTTTCCGACTTCAAATAATCGAGTTCCAACTATTGCATCCACTGAAAATGCTCCCAATTCCATTCAAGAACTACATGCAAAATCTAGTTCCCCTCTTATGCTGTCTACCATTGAATCCCCCAAGAATCAGGAGGAACTCACTCTGGATGACGTAGAAATGAAAGCATTTTATGCTTCTCTTGATGCAGAAACCTCGGTTATGTCTCCTTCTCAAGATACCACAGTCGTTACTGAATTATCCAACTCCACACCCTCTGAAGAGACCAAGAAAGCATTGAAAACTCTGCAAGACCTTCTTTCCAAAGACTTCACTGATCTATTGCATACTGGACAGTCTGGTACCATCAAATCCTCCATAGAATATCTTGCCAAGTTATCCGCAGACGATGGAATCTCTGCAGAAATGAGGTTGTTGATATTAGAAGTTTCTAGAGAATTCACTCGCTGGAGTTGTGACTACAACGATGCTAATAGGAAAATAGAATCTGCCAACGCCAACATCTTGAAAGCAGATAAACTTGAAGAAAATCTTGAAGCTAACAAGAAGGAGTTCAAGGAGGTTTCGTCCTTAGAGAATGAATTAAGCAACCAGTTATCATGTTTGGAGAAAAGGAAGAAAGAGCTAGAGGAGCAAATAAATGCACTCAAAGCTAACATTTCTGTTTTTCAATCAGCTAAGGTAACAAGTACAAAGAGAAAAAGGGAAGCTTTTGAAGAAGCAAAGATTCTTAAAGCTCAAAGAGATGAGTTGAAGGAACAGGTGCCTCACTTGAAAAATGAGTTGGAAGTGGCCAAGAAGAACCAAGCACATATTCGAGCTGAATGGTCAAAGCTTGGAGAAAAATTTAACAAAAGCTTGAATGGGATGAATCATGAGGAGAAATTGGATGCTAAATCCATGCAGGAAAATTCCATTTAAAAAACTGAGTTTCGATGTCAATACCTTCATACCAACTCCATGATGAGCTAAAACTTAGCTCTGATATTCGTTATACATCTGGTGAAAAATGAAACATTTTTACCATTGATTTCAATTTCATGATTTTATCTATAACAAATCACATTATTATTTTGTTAGATGAAGTATTTGTCCTAGGCCTTCTATTTCAAGATATATTATTTAACTGAGCATGTGAAATATCTAATTATTGATTATAATCTGGTTTTAGTTTAACTTAAAATGTGAAAACATTGTAACACAAGTGTGTAACAAATTTTTGTTTAATTTAACTTTTTTATTTGCGTGTGATTGTATTGTTTGATTATTATTAGTACACAAGAAATTTACCCGAGTAACATAATTATGTTTGGGTTATTTGCAAATTTAACTATTCTCTATAATTACATAAATTTTATATTTTGATTTGCCTTTAAAAATTAATTTTTTTAATTTTATGTACCATTTTTAATATTTTTATACATTCAACTTATTTTTAAAATTTTTACCGAATAAAATCAGGAATTAAAAATGATTAAAAAAACATATAAAACTAAAATGAATGAATTTTAACTATATAAACTAAAAGATAAAGTATATTCTACTAAATGATTAACATGCTTATTTTAGTTTATATAGTTAAAATTCATTTTAGTTTAACTAAATGATTAATTATAAGCTTTTAAATAATTGAAACATATTATTAATAATGAAATTTTAATTAAAGAAATATAAGAAATTTGACCTCATCTTTTCGGACAAAATCTTACTGATTTATGTCTTATGATAATGAGACAGAATTTTTTGTTTCTAGCAATATAAGATATAGATTCACATAAGTGCTGAAAGTTCATTAACTTGCAGCAGGGGCATGTGATTGCAACAATATGCAGCACTGCATCATGAACAAAGAATTAATGAAGAATAGGGAGTGTTTATTGTGGTACAGTGAAAAGGGTGTACTGTTGTATAGCAAGAACAAGGAAAGGATCCCGTTATTTTGACACTATAAATTTGACACTCATTTGACACTGCCACGTGTCAACATGCTATTGGCTATTTTTTTTTTTTAAAAAATTTGGTCTAAAAAATGCAGAGTTTTTCAGAGAGAATGTTTTCCTTTTCTATCCCTGGGCATTTTGAGTTTGAATGTGAAGGATTGGTTCTGTCTTAGAATTGGTTTCTCTCTCAGAATTGGTTTCTCTCTCACATTTATCGTCTTCTCCATTAACGCTCACGGTCGTCTCCATTGCTCTCCACTGCTCTGAAATGGCAAGTTCCGGATTCGAGCATCGCTGAACGAAGGTAAGTTCCTTTATTGTGGGTTTGGGTATTTGGATTTGTGTTTGGGTATTCGGTTTTAGGTTTGGGTTTAGGGTTTTTTTATGGTTTCTTGTGGGTTGTGAATGGTGTTTGTTTGTTATTTGATTTGGATTGTTATTTTGTTATGGACAGTTGAGTGTGCGTCATTCATTTTCAACCATGTATATTAGCGCTCTCAACGAACGATTGACAGAGGACCAAAGGGAAGTCATCTCCAAGACTCCATTTTTTTGGTTTTTAGAGTTCAGTGGTAAAGTGACATTGAATGCTAAACTTTTGCGTGAGTTAACCAAGACATGGGTGGATTCCACCAACTCTTTTTTTATTGCAAACAAGCATTTCAATATTAATGCAAACGCCATCCTCCGCAAATTTGTTCGGCCAACTGACTTACCGTCATCATCATCCACAGAAGCAGACCAACCGTCATCATCATCCAAACAAGCAGACAATTAATAGATTAATTTACGTATGCTTTAATTTATGTTTTCTAGTGAAGGGGGAAAATTACTTTAATGGAGTACTGTAATAGTATGTTATCAGCTCTAAGACTGGTTATTGGATGACTGTACTTGTATTCAAGTTTCAATGTTGTTATTGGGCACTTTTATAATTTAGTAAGATGTCATGTAATGTTCTTATTGTAATCATTGTTTTGAGATGAATGAATTCAGCACTACTTATTTTGTCAAAGCAATCTACTTTCCTTCAATAAACACCCAAAATGAAACAAAAACACGTCAAGTTTCCTTCAAAAAACACCTAAAATGACCAGTGGTCCCCCACGTTGACACAGGTGGCTCCTTCAGTTCAACAGGATGTCCAAAACTGCACTGTGGCTCGCGTAATCGATTACAAGGCTTTTGTAAACGATTACAGGAGTGCTTTTTGTGGCAGATTACACTAAAACTCACCAAGGTTCATGTCATCACCCTGGGTGGGACCCCTCTACATCATGGGATGTCCCAACCATCACATCAAACCCTACACTCACACTTGCAACAAAAACAAGTCAAGTTTCCTTCAAAAAACACCCAAAATGACTAGTGGTCCCCCACGTTGACACAGGTGGCTCCTTCAGTTCAACAGGATGTCCAAAACTGCACTGTGGCTCGCGTAATCGATTACAAGGCTTTTGTAAACGATTACAGGAGTGCTTTTTGTGGCAGATTACACTAAAACTCACCAAGGTTCATGTCATCACCCTGGGTGGGACCCCTCTACATCATGGGATGTCCCAACCATCACATCAAACCCTACACTCACACTTGCAACAAAAACAAGTCAAGTTTTCTTCAAAAAACACCCAAAATGACTAGTGGTCCCCCACGTTGACACAGGTGGCTCCTTCAGTTCAACAGGATGTCCAAAACTGCATTGTGGCTCGCGTAATCGATTACAAGGCTTTTGTAAACGATTACAGGAGTGTTTTTTGTGACAGATTACACTAAAACTCACCAAGGTTCATGTCATCACCCTGGGTGGGACCCTTCTACATCATGGGATGTTCCAACCATCACATCAAACCCTACACTCACACTTGCAACAAAAACAAGTCAAGTTTCCTTCAAAAAACACCCAAAATGACCTGTGGTCCCCCACGTTACCACAGGTGGTCCCTTCAGTGCAACAGGATGTCCAAAATGGACAAAAGGTTCGCGTAATCGATTACAGGCCTCTTGTAAACGATTACAAGAGTGGTTTTTGCTGCAGAATTCACTGAACTTGTACAACATTCATCTCATGACCCAGAGTGGACCCCCTGTACATCATGGGGTTTCCCAACCATGACATCCAACCCTAGACACACACTTATACGAAAAACATCTCAACTTCACTTGGAAAACACCCTAATTCGTATGGAACTTTCATACATTTCGCATAACAAAAACCTGGACATTAATAATCAATCAACAATCATGTCTACATTGCTAATAAGCATTCTTTATATCATTCATCTTATTCAAATAACAATTTGTAAAATGTCTTGAAATGTATAAAAGAATCTTATTCCAATAAGAAGATGTACACTGTCTTCATATATATAAAACGAAAACTAAATTGTCTTCATATATATATATAACGAGGACCATAGTGTGTTTTTAACCAAATCCAATGGTTTAAATTGTATTTTTTGGTTCTTGAGTGAGGAGAGGCTTGAACCTAATGTTCTAGGTCACCCATGATGTAGGGAGGGATCACCCATGTTCATAACCTTGATTCAAGTCAAGTTGTTCAATGTATGCTGTCAAAATATGGCTTGTAATCGTTTACAATCAGGCTGTAATCGATTACGCGAGTCTGAACCCGAATTGGGACATCCTGTTGAACTGAAGGAGCCACCAGTGATAACATGGAGGACCACAGTGTGTTTTTAACCAAATCCAATGATTTTTAACCTTTTCCAACTTGGTCTTTCAAAAACATCACCTCAAACGAAACACTCACACCTCTACAAAATGTACAAGTAAAAAACACTGAATTTGTCTTCAAAAACACCTAAAATCCCCTGTGGTCCCCCATGTTATCCCTGGTGGTTCCTTATGTGCAAAAGGATGTCCAAAACAACAAACAGACTCGCGTAAACGATTACAACATCTTTGTAAACGATTATAACACACTTGTAAACGATTATAAGGCTGTTTTTTGCTACATAGGTTGTAATACTTCTCATAAATTGGTAAGAAACTTTGATACATTGCACATAAACAAACTTGGACATCAATCACCATTCATTTGTACATTCAACATAAACAAGGTTGAAATCAAATTTCTTATTCATATAAGAATTTGTACAATCTGTTCATATATATTAAAAATACACAGTCTTCATAAACAATCTGTACAATCTGTTCACTACATTTGAACACAGGACAACTATCCTACATTTGAACACAGGAAACCTATCCTACAACCATCACCATCAATTTGAACAAACATCTGAATTTCCTTTCTGGTTTCTTCATCAAAGACAACTCCTTCATCAACTTCTTTAGCAGCTCCAAACAGAGCTTCTTTAGCAGCTCCAAACAGAGCTTCTTCATCACCTCCAACAACACCTTCTTCATTCAACACTTCTTCATTCATAGCAATTCGTTGAACATGATCTTTTCTCAACAAACGATTCATGCCAATAATATAAGATGAATTCAAAGAAGTACGAACCCTCCACTACAAGACATAAAGAAAACATTGTTAATATTAACAACAAATTACCCAACTAAATAAAAGTAAGAAACTTTATGTTACCTTTGGGATTCCGGAAGCCATTCCAACTGAACACAAAATCAAAACACCAAAGAGCCCAAATATCAATACTTGGTTAGGGTTTAAAAAAATAAAATTAACACCTAAACAACAACATTATTATGAGAAGCGAAATGATACACAAAAACCCAAACCACCAAAACGCGACAATGGCAGCAAATGACGAAACAAACACGAAGCCCAACCAAACCAAAAACAACATACCTACACTACGGAGCAATGGAGAGAAGAACGAAAGACGTTGGAGAGAAGGCGAAAGTGTTCTCAGCAAGTGTTGTCAACGGAGCAATGGAGAGAATGCAACAATGAAGATGGTGGTGGACGAAGAACGAAGAGAGAACACAGCAATGGAGATGGTGGTGGACGAAGGAGAGAAGGCAAAAGTGTTCGAAACTGTTCTCAAGCAAGAGTGAAACAAAAATGAAACCGCCAATTCCAAAATGATATTCAAACACTCATTATTTCAGTTCTGCCCCTATTACTTTATTAAAAAAACTGTTTCAGTAAATAAAACATCACCCAATAGAAATTTGACACCTGGACGGTGTCAAATTTGTATCAAATGTTGGTGTCAAAGAAACATTTTCCTTTTTAGGAAGTGTTTATTTTGGTACATGAACAAAGAATTAATGAAGAATAGGGAGTGTTTATTGTGGTACAGTGAAAAGGGTGTACTGTTGTATAGCAAGAACAAGGAAAAGAAAAACACTTTCCTTTCCTTTCTTGTATTCTTTCTCTTTGTCATTTTGGTGCATCTTTTTCGTAATGCAAGAAACAATTCTATTTAAAGTAAAGGTATCATAACATTGACATTTAAAAAAATAATTTTTTTTAATTTAAAAAAAGAAGAAGATAATGTTAAAGAAATGTAAAAAGAATTATGCGTATCAAATGATATATTTCTTTATTTATGGTGTTTTTCTTTTTCTCTCTTTGTGCACCAACATACAACTTCACAAGTAAAAACCAAAAAAAAAAAGTCTTAACAAAAATACCATTGAAAAAAAATTCTACTTTCAAAATACCATTGAAGAAAAAAACAATTTTACAGACAAAATTGAGAAATGGAAATGAGAGAAAAAAGGAACTCTTGAATGCAATGGCTTATGAAATTACACAATGCAAAAGTGGTTCTTAATCAAAATAATACTTGTGACTAATTACAAAAATCATATTTTTGAAAAAAAAACAGTGTTATTTGAGTGTAATTGACATGTGTGTATAATTGTACCAGCATTCGACTAATTAACATCTGAAAAAGAACATTTTGAGGAATGTGTTTGAAGAGTCACTCGTGGTTCTTTTCTGTTTATTATATTCTCAAAATCAAAGTTAGAAAACAGCTCGTGTCCCTCGAGCCAAATATAATACTGAATAATAAATGAGAACAGAAGAACGAAGTATAGTATTTGATCTGAAAAACAATCACCTTTAGTTTCATAGTTATCCACAAGCAATTTTGTACTATACTCTTAACTTTCACATGTCCACAGCTTAATAATTTATTCAATCTCTATACACCTCGTGCTGCATAACCAGATTTTCTACATCGAATCATTTCAGTATTTAATGATGCATTACGAGAATGGAACACACAAAGAAAAAGACACACAGACAGATTGGTTTCTTGGTTTCAATCTGAGGAAATGAAGGTTGCCATGTTTCTTCACTTGCTCCTTCTCTTGGCGTTAAACACGCAGCCACTTCTAGCTGCTGAGCCTGAGCCAGTGGTGGATAAGCAAGGGAACCCTTTGGTGCCAGGAGTAGGGTACTATGTATGGCCACTTTGGGCCGATGAAGGAGGCCTCACACTAGGCCAAACAAGGAACAAGACATGCCCTCTTGATGTTATCCGTGATCCTTCTTTCATTGGCTCACCAGTGGCATTCTATGCAGAAGGGCTTGGCCACATTCCAACTCTGACCGATCTCACCATTGATTTCCCTGTGTTTACAGTCTGCAACCAGCCTACAGTGTGGAGGCTCAGCAAGCAAGGAGCAGGGTTCTGGTTTGTGAGCACAAGAGGGAATCCTGAGGACATCACAAGCAAGTTCAAGATTGAGAGGCTCGAAGGAGACCATGCCTATGAGATCTACAGCTTCAAGTTCTGCCCCAGTGTGCCCGGTACACTCTGTGCTCCTGTCGGAACCTTTGAAGATGTCGATGGAACCAAAGTCATGGCTGTCGGGGACAACATTGAACCCTACTATGTCAGGTTCCAGAAGGTTTTCATGAATGGCCAAGAGAAGAAACCCTCCAGTATTGTGTAGTTTGTGAGGTGTGTAGTTATAGGGGTTGTCACTTTGAATAATGAATAAGCCAGAAGAAGAAGAATGCAGAGAACTGGATTTTTTGTGTCGGCGGAAAGAATCATGGCACAAATCAGAAATAAAACAGTACTTGTTTCTGTTTTATGATTTACTACCACCAATATGCATTTCTTTCTTTCCAAATTAAGTGAAATGAAATTTAGTTTCTTTGCTCATACAGACTCTTTTTCCTGTGCTTTATACTTTTGAGTTGAAAACTAAAGCAAAATGCATTTGAAAGTGTCTTTGTATGCAAGTAATTTTAATTATACAAGTTTTTTAGCTTTTGAAATAATAAAAAAAAAAATCCAAAATCATGTCTCGTAATAAAAAAGATTAACATTTCTAAAAGATTAAATTGATTCATATTTAAAAATTAAAAGAATAAAAATATTTTTGGGAAAATAAAAAATGAAAATGATTTTTATGTTCTAACCATACGAACTATGAAGCAATTTGATTCGATGAAGTACTTATCCTTGAAGAGAACACTGAACATTTGTGTAAGCCTCGACCAGCTAAAGAGAATCCATGCACTGTGTGTGACACTGGGATTCTTACACACACAAAATCTCCAACAATCTTTGTCGTGCAAGTTGCTTCAATGTTATAAGAATGTCGGAAAAACAGAACAAGCGCAGAGGGTCTTCGATCAGATTAATGATCCTGATATAGTATCATGGACATGCCTCCTCAATCTCTACCTTCATTCTGGTCTTCCTTCCAAGTCCCTCTATGCGTTTTCTCGCTGCTTGTATGTGGGTCTAAGACCTGATAGCTTCCTTATTGTTGCAGCTTTATCATCTTGTGGGCAGTGCAAGGATTTGGTTAGAGGGAGGGTTGTTCATGGAATGCTGTTGAGGAATGGTTTTGATGAAAACCCTGTTGTGGGGAATTCTCTGATTGACATGTATTGTAGAAATGGGGTGATGGGGATGGCTGCGTTGGTTTTCGAGAATATGGGGTCCAAGGATGTGTTTTCTTGGACTAGTTTGTTGAAAGGGTACATGTTGTGTAACAATGTGAGTTGTGCTAGTGAAGTGTTTGATGCAATGCCTGAAAGAAATTTGGTTTCATGGACGGCTATGATTACTGGGTGTGTCAGAGCAGGAGCTCCAGTTCAGGCTTTGGAGATGTTTAAGCAGATGGAAGGTGATGATGGGGGACTTCATTGTACGGATTTGATGGTGGCGGTGCTCTCCGCGTGTGCGGATATTGGGGCTCTTAATTTTGGTCAGTGTATGCATGGTTGTGTTAAGAAAAGGAGGTTGGAGCTGGATGTTGCGGTGAGCAATGCTCTGATGGATATATACTCCAAAAGTGGAAGGCTTGACTTGGCTGTAAGGATATTTGATGAAATCTTGAAGAAAGATGTGTTTTCGTGGACTACAATGATATCAGGTTATGCTTATCATGGGGAAGGGCATCTTGCGTTGGAAGCTTTTTGTCGCATGTTAGAATCCAGTGTTAACCCAAACGAGGTAACCCTGTTGTCAGTTTTGACTGCTTGTAGCCATGCTGGGCTAGTCGTGGAGGGAAAAGTGTTGTTCAATAGAATGATTCAGTGCCGTTACATGAAGCCAAAGATTGAACATTATGGATGCCTGGTGGATCTTCTTGGCCGAGCAGGATTGCTGGAAGAGGCAAAAGAAGTGATTGGGATGATGCCATTTAGCCCTGATGCTGCTATGTGGAGATCATTACTGACTGCTTGCTTAGTCCATGAGAATTTGAGAATGGCTCAAATAGCAGGAAAGAAGTTAATTGAACTTGAACCAAATGATGATGGTGTTTATATGCTTCTGTGGAATATGTATTGTGTAGCTGATATGTGGAAAGAAGCCTCGGAGATAAGGAAGTTTATGAGGGAAAGGGGGGTCAGAAAAAATCCTGGTCGTAGTATGGTTGATGTGAATGGTGTTGTTCAAGAATTCTTTGCCAAAGACTCATCACTCCATGTTAGTGCAGAGCTTTGCCACTTGCTAAAAGGAATGAAGGAGCATTCAGAAACATATAATTTTTAACACTTATGGTGCTCAGAAAAATATAATTTTTAACAACACTTGTGGTGTGGAGGCCTTTGCTATTGAAGCAAATGACAGAAAAGGAAACCAAGGAACTACAATTTCTGCAGTCATTTCATTCTTTTGATCCAGGAGAGATTTGGAGATTTCAGTCAGCCAAAAGTCTGAACGATTTATCTTTATCTTTGTGATGAATGCAGAGACATGTTTCCAATCTAGTATACTAATAATGTTTATGTATTTATTTGTAAGAAAAATCTTGAAGTATATATTTTCCTTGAATCTGATCTGATCTGATCATGCATACATGATTGTTTACACGGTTATACCGTCATATCTCATTCAATGTACAATATATAGCAGGTGGAATTTCTGTTTTACCTTTCTGATGGTTTATGATGACAGTTGTATTAAAAAGCTAACTAGTTGCTACCCTTTTTTGGACTAGTTACAACTTGATTATTCCTTCTCAACTATTTCTTGCTTTATGCTTCATAAATCTGTAATTGGTTTACCAATTTTGAAGATTCATTGGGTTACCCTGTATTTTGATGGTTTTGGAGTCAATCTTTGTGTTGATCTCTTTTTCTTTTCTTAAAAATAATTAGATATCAGAACTCGAAACAAGCAATACAATCCTGAGCATTATATAGTAACTCTACTAATATACATATATATGGATCTTGATACAATCTACCAGACTTGAAGACAATAATTATGACCATTAGCCTCGTTAGTCATTATGATGGCATTTAGGCACGTCACACATGATTAATGAAATTCACCTTTTTAAAATGAATCAATAGATGAAACTATGTGTGTAACAAACTTAAGAATGT
Organism: Vigna mungo; assembly: GCA_036885675.1. NCBI lineage: Eukaryota > Viridiplantae > Streptophyta > Magnoliopsida > Fabales > Fabaceae > Vigna > Vigna mungo. The sequence continues at coordinate 23,698,644 of CP144697.1, read as the reverse complement.
ACACTTATTAGGGCTTAGATTTATATAAACTTGTATATAAAAGATCCTTTGTCCGAAGATTAAAATATATAAGAAAAAAAAATCCACAAATTCAATATTTTAATGTTTTCAGTTAAAAATAACCTCGATCTCTTATATGGATTGAACTCAACTCATGTTTATAAAATATCTCTCTTATTAATATCTTCATAAATAGATTCATAAGTGATATCAAAACCCTAAATTCATCTTGGTGACCAACTTAAATCATTATGACAATAACAACAATATAACATTAAAACTATAACAATAAAATAAAATAAAAGTTTATCACGCACTTAAAGAGAAATATATCATTTGAAGGAACTCACTTTTAAAAGAAGATGATTGAGAATAATTCAAGTCACACATTGAATAAAAATAACAAAATTAAATATCATGTAAAAAGAATTCATAAATTCAATCATCGATCTTTTATATGAAAATGATGTTAATATCTTATATGAAATGGATTAAAATCATATTTATATATTATTTCTTTAATAATATCTCTTTAAAATAACTCATTAGTAGGAAATTCTTAAACAAGATGGTGGAGAATTTTGGATATATTGTATTCTAGTAATAAAATCTGGGTGTATCTCCAAGGGCTTCCTCAAGTGAGAGTGTAGGATCATTGAACTCATATATTCCTGCATATAATTTGTCAGAAGGAAATAACATGATCATTAATCCCCTCTCAATTTCATTTGTACCAACGAAGGGTTTTTTAAATTTGAATTCTAATTTGACAATTATATTGAAAGTAAATCCAATTGGTACATTACCATTTTCAGGGATGTAGATCAAAGGGTTGTTGTTATACTTTGTTCTATTTTATTCATCAAGCACAGTAACTTTTTTAAATGAAAGATTAATATATAGTTGATAATATCTCATTTAAAAATTTCAAAACTTACCTTTGGACAATAGCTGTGTAGTTTTAGTATTACTTCAAATAAGAACCAGCAACATGAATAATATATAAGAAAAAACACTTACAAGTTTATCATTTTAGAATCTTAAGTTAGATGTGATGCTTTAATTTCTTGTATAATTTACTCCTATCTGATTGCCGTAGATGACCGATTTTCAATGTGCTCAAATGTGATCAAATATTTTTATTAAAATATTATAGGTATCTTCGGTTTGTAATTACTATATTATTTAAAGTTTGTTGACCGACTGTGCTGCTCCATAGTTTTTAATTACCACTATATACCTATCTATAGATATTTAATTTATGTTAGATTTAAATGTTGTCTTTCTATATAACTACATATCTTTAGTTGTCGGCTTATGTTAGATTTAAATATTGTTATAATAGTGATGTATTTTCTTATCGATAAATACTGGTTGATTGATGGAAACATTTAACTTGTAATTGTTTCCTCCTTCACTCAATAGTGTTCTTAATAAATTTATTTATTTTTTATTCTTTGAGTTAGATTTGAAACATGTTTGCATGTTTTAAACTAGCATATATTTATTTGTGGTGATGATTCTTAATTTATCTGTATTTTATTATTAGCAGTCTATCAATATTTACTAGAGTATGATTCTTCATGTAGTTTTTTTATTATCAATTACATTCAATTTTTTCGTTACTACATTAGTTGACAACACATGTTTTATGTTTTTTAATGACGAAAAATGTTTATTTTTTAGATATAATATTACAACTGATGTCAAGTTACATTTTTTTATTCATTTCATATATGTTATAGATCTAATTTACTATCATTAACTTGAAATGTAAAAATTGACTTTTCAAAAACAATATTATGGTGAAAATGAACTGTGAGGACTCTAAATTCTCAATTATGTTTCTAATATGTTAGGTTACTATTTCAATTCTTCTTCTTTGTAATGGAAGAATCATTTTTGCTTTCTAAATTTACGGAAGTGAGCTTTATGATAATATTTTAAAATTATAATTGAACATTACCATGATAGAAATGACTGAATTGGATTAAACTATTAAATTAGTCGTTTTTGCTATATCTACTCAAAATGAGTTATAGTGAAAAGATACGTAATTTCTTAAATGAGATACAATATTAATAAAATGTGTAAGTATATGTTAAATGAGGTATAATGATATATTTAATTATTCACATAATAACAAGTATTGTTGCTAACTTTTCTGTCATGCAAATTAAATATTTATCAAAATAGTTTGTGAAGATTAGAAAATGGTTTGTGAAAAGGTATACGTGATGTATTATCCACATAAAGGTTAAAAACTAGAATTATTTAAGGTGAAATTTTTGATAAAAATGCTTTACATTTCAAAATTAAAATAAAAAGAGTAACTATTTTTGACAAAACAATCTGTATTTCCCAAATAAGTCTAATTGAATGTATTTTTATAAGTGTAATTGAATATTTAAATTTGTCAACAAACTCTTTGACCACTGATTTCAAATCCAAGCAACAAAAAAAATTAAAATTAATTACGACAAATCTTTACACTACATAATGGATTTGGAATACCTACATAATGTAAAACAAAACTCTGTTATTTTTCTTCTTTGTTTATCCTTAATAGAAAAAAAGTAAAAAAAAAAAATAAAGTTATTTAGAAAAGACTCTCACATCCTATACATCGTTTTCAATTAAGAATAAATAAACAAAAAAGAAAAACTATTATTAAAGCACCAAACAGACAACATTTGTATTAAATAATAAAATATATATTATTATATATTTTACTATTCACCAATACATTTATATAATATTTATTTACATTTCAATCATTATACACATTTTATATTTACGATACAGTTATTACATTTCAATAACATTTAGTTTTTTAATTATATTTCAATTATTCATTTATCTAAATATTATCGTTTTTTTTAAACTCATAATCATATACCAATTTAATTATTATTATCATTATGCATTTTAATATTAAAAAATCTATCCATAAAATTATATTAAATCTGTTACAATATAATAATATAATCATGTAATTATTATTTTTAATTATTAAACTTTTCATTTCAATATGACATTTATTTATTCATATATAATATATATAATTAATTTATTCATAATATTAATTATATTATTTTATTAGAAAAACTCAAACATATGAGATCAAGATAATACTTTATCTATTTAATTATTTTATATATATCTAAAAGTCCATTGTAAATTAGATAAGTATTTGCTATATATAATTATAACATTTATATTTACAAATATAAAACTTATTTATATAAATTTTAGCAACCACTCTTCTTTCTCCTTTTTCAAAGCATTAAGAATTTTTTTTAGGATTATCTTGCAAAACAATTTTTTATAATAAGAAATATGTTACTATTTTTTAATATGTTTGAATTTATTTTTTAAAAAATATTTAAAACAGATCAATTATAAGTTATATGTATTTTATGAATTTTTTTTTCTTTAAAGTTTTTAATAATAAATTAAAAAAATATATTTTTAATAATTATTTTTAATAACTTTTTTACAATAACTTATATACGATGATTATTTCGTTTCAAATAAAAAAAAATTGTAACACTTGTTAAAAAATTGTTAAAATATCCTTTAGCAATGTATCACTGATTAGCAGTGGATATATTTCAAACAGGAGCCATAAACTTGTGCTTGTTTTTCTTCTTTATCAACATTTCATTCATTCCATAAACAATGTATGTTCCTGAAGCTGCAGTTCATGTGGCTTTCCTCCCAAGTGCTGGCATGGGTCACCTCAACCCATGTCTCAGACTAGCCTCAGTGTTCCTCCGCCATGGTTGCAAAGTTACTCTCATCACTCCCAAACCCATTGTATCTATGGCTGAATCAGACCTCATAACTCGCTTTTGTTCTTCTTTCCCTCATCAAGTAACTCAAGTTGACTTCAATCCCATTCCATTGGATCCAACCACACTTTCCACCAACATTGACCCTTTTTACCTTCAGTTTCAAACCATTCGTCGTTCCATTCACCTTCTACTTCCAATCCTATCTTCACTCGCAACACCACTTTCTGCTTTCATCTACAATGTTTCCTTAATCTCCGCTGTAGTCTCAATTTCTGACAAACTCTTTTGTCCCAGTTACATTTACTTCACCTCTTCAGCTAGAATGTTGTCTTTCGTTGCATGCGTTTCTGTTCTTGCTGATTCCGATCCAGCTGCACAACCGCACCCTTCTACGTTCATTGGTGATGCTGTTCAAGTCCCGGGCTTCACGTCACCTATACCAAGATCCTCGGTCCCTCTCGCTTTTCTTCTTGAAGGTAGCAACTCCTTTCAGAGAATGATCATGGAGGACAGTCGAAACCTCACGAAGCTCGATGGGGTTTTGATCAACTCGTTTGAGGAACTGGAAGGAGAGGCACTGGCAGCGTTGAATGAAGGAAAAGTGGTTAGAGGGTTGCCTCCGGTGTATGGAATCGGTCCCTTAATGGCCTGTGAGTTTGAGAATGTGGATGGAGGTAAAAAGAGTGGCATGAGTTGGATACTGGAATGGCTTGATGAACAAGCTAAAGGGTCGGTGGTGTATGTTAGCTTGGGGAGCAGAACTGAGACAAGGAGGGAGCAGATAAAGGACATGGCTTTGGGGTTAATAGAATGTGGGTATAGTTTTTTGTGGGTGGTGAAATTGAAGAGGGTTGACAGAGAAGAGGATGAGGGTTTGGAGGATGTATTAGGGAGTGAGTTGATGGGTAAAGTGAGGGAAAGGGGTGTGGTTGTGAAGGAATATGTGGATCAGATGAAGATTCTGGGGCACCCTGCAGTGGGGGGGTTTGTGAGTCATGGAGGGTGGAACTCAATAACTGAGACCTTGTGGGAAGGAGTGCCTATTCTGACATGGCCTCAGCATGGAGATCAGAAGATGACCTCAGAAGCCATAAAGATTAGTGGGGTTGGGATTTGGGCTGAGGAATGGGGGTGGGGGACACAAAAGGTGGTGGAAGGGAAGGAGATTGCTAAGAGAATCAAAGAGATGATGAGCAATGAGTCTTTGAGAGTCAAAGCTGGAGAAATGAAGGAGGCAGCAAGGAAGGCTTGTGGTGTTGGTGGAAGTTGTGAGGTTATTGTTAAGAGACTAATTGAGGAGTGGAAGAGGAAGGCTCAAGTCAACTGAGCATTCACACTCAGTACTCTTTTGCCTATTCACAGTATTAAGTTTAGGTCTGCGTTTGAATTTCTTTCAGAAAATAAGACAGTAGTAATCTCAATTGCGGGAAATAGTATGCAATTTGTGGTTGCATTTTCCAATTTAGTTGACTGTTTGTGTTTAATGCTCTGTATTTCTTTGTTACAAAAATATTGCAGTTGGGTTTGGAAATTTATGAAAATTTGAAACGATGTTGCTATTCTGAGAAATGGTGTGAGGTGAACCATGCCAGTTCTTGTAAAACTCATTTAGCCATCTTTATAGCATTAACTAACAACCATAATGGTAGTGTTAATTCTTCAAAGGAAAATACATCTACGAATGAAACTAGTAAATAACCACAAACAGAAAGTAGAAACTTTAAAAAGACTCAAAATAGAAAACATCTTGTTTATTCATTATTTATAGTTCAGTACATGGAACTCAACTTGAGAATAATCTTGTACGAAAAGTGCAAGAAGTGCCATACACTTTACTCATTAAGATTTTGATATAATTCAACATTTAGTATTGAACCTTCTGGAACTGCACTTTGTATGGCTCAGAAGTTAGAGCCAAACGCTTGCCATATTGGTCCTGATATATTCCAATATCACTGCATGGATAATTGCAATAATTGCACACACTTGGACAATAAACCATCTTGTAAGCATCCTCGTACTTCTCAATCTTGAACCAATTGCTGATGGTTTGAGAGCCAGGGTTACCCAAAGAACCACCAGTTGTGAGAAACCACTGTGATGTTGAATAATCATAGTCCTTAAGCTTCCAGACTGTGGACTGTGGACAAGTTGTGTAGGTGGAGAAAAAGATGTTGAGATCAGTGGAAACGCGAATGACACCTTTCTTATCATTAACAGGAAGAAAGCTCAATTGGAGGCCTTGGTAACCATCAACAGCTACAACATCAAGAGGGCAATCTTGACCTGTGGTTGATAGAGCAAGGCCACCTATATCAGAGGATGCTGGAACAATGTAGTAATTCTCACCAGCTCTCACCTTCTTTCCTGATGTGTCCACAATTTGCTCTGGTGCAGCAACTGCTTCCCCAACTAGTGCCTTTGTGCTCAAGGCAACCACTAGGACCAATGCTACCAATGTCATCTTCATTTTTCCCTGTTTAATTTTTTCTTCTTGTAACTCTTGTGAGATGGATATGAAAGAAGGGTGAGATTTACATTTATATAAGCGGGTATGGATCTAAATCTATGTGCTCATTTGCACCAAAGTCCTGGATTTCTTCTTGTACAATTGGCCTATAAAGAGTCGATTTTGTCAAAAGAATTGTGTAGTTCAAAATGCTGTGGTTGGGTAGATTTAAAAGTTTCTTAAGTTATAATTTGGTTTATACTCACTCTTCTAGAGCCTAACTTCTTGTACCTTGTTTAAGACTTGAGTGAAAGTGTTTCGTCTGTTTAGGATGTAAAGCAAAAAGAAGCACATAGATTAGTGTATTTCCATTTTTTAAGCTCTGTATTGTGAGATTAATGAATATCCTGTTTATTTTTTTGTTTTTTGTTTTCTTTAGGTTCATGGTTGTTTTCTTCAAATTTAGGCATGTGGGGGCAGAAAAAGAGGTTGCACAATCAGTAATCAAATATTTTATCTCTCTAATCAAGAACTCCATTTTTGTGCAGAAAAACCATAAGATTCAGCATATTGTAAGTGCAACATTTTATAAGTTACTAAGCCTACACGTTTAGCACTCATTTCTCATAATCTAGTTTTAACTTTTACAATAGCTAGTTATAAACAGGATATAAGGATAATATTTTATTGACGGATAAAATTGTTATAAAATCCGGATAATAAACATAAACAATAATTTTCTAAGACATTGTAAATTTACTGTCTTTAAGATTTATATTCGGTGTGTAAGTTTTTCAAAATATAACAGGAATTTTTCATATTTTTTGAGGATATCATAACTAATAAGTTAAACTTATTTTAAAAGAATAAATAATACTCAAAATATTATCAAAGAAAATATGAGATAGATAGGAGAATGGAAAAGAAGAAAAGAGACTCTGAAAGTATATTTTTGGAGCCTATATTTATATATGTTGGAAATGGATAAAAAAACCATGGCTCATTCAGAAAAATCACAACAAATCTAATATGCCCATCACGGTTCATGGATGAATCCTATGACTTATGGAGGTGAACATTGTGAGTTGTAGAATCTAGACATGGATCTTGCAGCTAAAGCCTCCAAACGACCTATGAAAGAAGAATTAGATGAACGTGGTTTCCGATCCTTGCAGTTGAAGCTCATCATAATGAAGACTGAGATCTACGACAATCATCTCGAAACTGAAGCAAAAAGGAATGACTCCTTTAGGATTTCTGATTTAAGGAAGGAAGAGAGATTTCTTTTCTGATACTCTGTATTCTAACAATCCCCCATATATTATAAAAGATAGAAAAAATGAAAGAGGAAGAAAATTTTGGGTCTCACCTAGGATGTAATGCATAAAAGCTGGTATAGTGAGCTATATGAATCATTTCTAGACTGAGAAACTTAACACACAATATAGTTGATATAAGGAAACTATATGAACCAAAACATTTAGTGTGTGTTAACAGTTTATCAATCATAATACACCCCTACAATCATTACTGTTATTATTGTGTTACGCTTACTAGGTCATGCACGTGCTCAGTATTTATGAATGCTCTCGAGATCATGCCAAGATCTCATGCAAGTGATCACACTCGACACTCATATATGTGATTTCATCAAGAGTATGGTGCAAATCATACACCACCCATAAGAGATATGAAAATCATCAAATACTTTGTTTAAGTTAAAATTCATTCACCACATAGAATTTTAATTACAAAGTTTAACCTGTCAATAATGCAGTCTCACACACCATAGGAATGGACATAATTGATTTAAAAATCAGTTTAGTGCTATCAGAACTAACAAGTGACTTGCTTTTACCCATATGAACCTTATTCATGGGATCACCAATAAAAAAGGTTGGGTTAACATCACTTGTTTGTTTGTAAGTGGCTTAAGTCTCATTCCCCTAGTGGAATGTTTGCTAAGAAGTTTTTCAACCACTCAGCCTCACCATCAGCCATCTCAAGAACAACAAACTCATTCCATTGTTGATCTTGCAATAATTGTTTTTCTGGGATCTCTATGTAATCACACCACCCCCAAGTGTGAATACATAACCACTAATAGATTTTTATCTCATCTGAATCATAGATGTAGTTAACATCACTATACCCTTCTAGTACAACTAGAAATCCACTATATTTAATGACATAATCCATCAATTCTCTCAAGTATTTCATAAGCCTTGCAAATGCATCTCAATGTTCCTGATTTAGACATTGAGTGTACTTACTTAGTCTACCTAAATAATATCAATATATCAACTTATAAACTCATAATTATCTAGGCATACTTAAGCTAAAAGGTAAATTCTCCTATATTTTTCATTAATTTAGAGTTAGCATCATAAGGAGTACTCACAGGTTTGAAGTCATAATACTCAAAATTCTTAAGAAGTTTCTCAATATATTGTTTTTGAGATAGTAATATACTATCTCCCTTTCTTGTGATTTTAACACCTAAAATCACATTGGCTTCACATTTTTCATTTCTAAATTCGATCCTAGAAGCAATTTAGTTCTAGCAACAATCTCATTGCATGTACCAAAGATTAACATGTTATCCACATACAGACATATAATGACACAAACTCTATTTTCAGATTTAGAGTACACACATTTATCAACATCATTAGGTGAAAACCATCACAAACCAACAAACTATCAAGTTTTTCATGCCATTGTTTTGGTTTTTGTTTCAAGCCATACAAAAATTTTAAAAGTTTGTAAACTTTACTCTCTTGACTAGGTACAACACACCTTTCATGTTGATTTATATAAATTTCCTCCTCCAAATCACCATTCAAAAAGGCAGTTTTAACATCCATTTGGTGTATCATTAGCTTATGGATAACGAATAGAGCTAACAACACTTAAATAGAGGAAACCCAAGTCATAGGAGCAAAGGTATCAAAGTAATCTATGTTGGATTTTTAAGTGAAGCTTTTTGCTACTAATCTTGCCTTATACTTTTCGATAGATCCATCAGGGTGATACGTTTTCTTAAAGATTCACTTATAACAAATAAATTGTGCTCCTTTAGGTAAATATACTAAGGTTCACGTAATATTGTTCTAAATTGATTCAATTTCAATCTTAATGGCCTTATCCCATTGTTTTGCATCAAGAGAACTAGTAGTCTTTACAAAGCTAGTTGGATCATTATCAATGAGATAAGTATAAAAGTCATTACCAAAAGAAGTTTCTTTCTTCTGTCTTTTACTTCTTCTCAAACCCTCACATAAGATATCACAAATATTATTATCAACAGGTTCAGACATCTCACTAAACTTTAAAGAAAAAACATCTTAAAAAAATTCAACATTTTTTGCCTCCATTATAGAATTACGCTCAAGCACATCACTTTTAAGAACAATAAACCTATTGGTAGCACTGTGTTCAACATAGCTTAAGAACATGCAATCATAGTTTTAGAGCCTATTTTCCTTTTCTTAGGAGTGAATAACTTCACCTTAGTTAGGCACCCCCACGCTCTTAGATATTTAAAGTTAGGTTAATAACCTCTCCACAAGTCATAAGGAGTTTTACCAGTTTTCTTATGAGGTATCTTATTTGTTAAACAACATGCAAAGAGAAAAACTTCTCCCAAAAGTTTATCAAGTGTCCTAGAACTAATAAGCATGACATTCATCATTTCCTTAATATTTCTATTTTTTTCTCTCGGCTACTCCATTAAACTCAAGTGAATATGGCCGGGTTACTTCATGGATAATACCTTCTATAACACAAAATTCATTAAAAAAATACATATTCACCACCTATATATAATCTAGAGCTGTCAAAACGGGTAACCCGGCTCAACCCGGCCCGGCCCACCACGGGTTGGTTACTTAGTGAGCCAACCCAACCCGGCTCATTTATTAGCGAGCCAGAAAAACTTGAACCCGGCCCGACCCACCACGGGTTGGTGGGTAAACGGGTTGGCTCACTAGCTCATTTAATTACATTTTTTTTAAAAAAAAAAAATACAAACTTTTAGTAATTTAAATTTAAACAAATTTCACTCCCAAAAAATTATGTTAAAGACCCTTGTTCTTGTTGTCTCCAAATTCACTAATAAAGATTTTCCTAATATCAGAACAATTCTGACAATCAATAAAAAAATATTAGTAAAAAAAAAAAGAGAACCAGTACTCAACAACATCTAACAAAAAATTAATAGTTTAATCTGTAACATAATTTCCCAAATTCAAAGATATCAAAAAGAGCTTGTTCAAATAATGTGTACTCATATTGTTTGAATAAAATGAACAAAATCTGATACAAGCATGTCAGAAAATGTTCCATGTCTTCAAATCCCCCAGAACAAAAAACAAATTCGCAAACCCCTATTTTTTTTGTTATAGGGTTTTTGAAAAAAAAAAAGAAAGATAAGTGAGAAAACAAAAATGTGGAGAAAAGAGAAGAAAAAAGGAAGGGTGTTTTACCTGCTCCTTGAAGAATTTCAGTGAAGTGAGGGTGAGAGCACCGTCAAATGAGACCAAGTACAGTGAGAGTGATTTGTGAGAGCAGATGTTACTTTTTTGGTATATACAGTGAGTAAAAAGAGTATTTTATTTGTTAGGATTTCATAAATAAAATAATAAATTAAAAAAATAAAATTAGGTTGGTGGGTTGGTGGGCCAACCCGGCTCACCACGGGCTCAACCCGCATGAGCCGGGTATAAATGAGCCGGGTTGAAATCTGACCCGCATATAAGTGGGTTGTATTTTTCAAACCCAACCCGGCCCGAACCCGTGACGGGCCGGGTTGGCCCGCGGGTTGTGACCCATTTTGACGGCTCTAATATAATCTAATACTCTTAATTTTCTTATTCAATTGAATTTTTACTTTTTCTTTGCAAGTTAAAAACACATCAAAGACTTCGTCTTTATGTTTAATTAAGTACACATTGGGGTATTTAGAATACTCATCTTAAAGGTAACAAAAATTTTTTTACTGCCTCTAGACATTCTTTGTTTTAAACCAGCTAGATCAATATGAATTAATCCTAATAATTCAGTTTGACGATGTACAAGGTAACATGTTTTCTTTATTATTTTAGATTTCACACCTATATCACATTTATTACTCTATTTATCACGTATATTAATTAATCATAGTTGCTGTAATTTTATAACATATGACGAATTCACATGTCTTAATCTAGCATGCCACATATCATATGAATAAACAATATAAGCAAATGAGCAAAATTCATTAATACTTTTAGAAAAATAACGAGTACAAAGAAACCTTAATCACAATATCCCTTTCCTACAAAAACATTATTTTTTGGCCATTATAATCTTGTCATACTCAAATGACATTTTAACCCCCATTTTCCAAGTAGTGCTACAGAGATTAAATTAAGTCTTATTGATGGCACATGTAGCACATCACTCAAGGTTAGAGTCTTTCCAGATGTGAGCTTTAGAAGAACTTTTTCTTTTTCTAGAACATGAGTTGTTTTAGAATCACTAAGGTAAACATGTTCTTCTCCATCCCTTACACTAGTGTAGGAGGTAAAGGCCCTTTTATTTGTACATATATGTTAGGTAGCACCAGAGTCTACCACCCACTTGCTTAATTGGTCATCAAATTTACTTGTGAAACGACTGGAACAATAATGTCATCTCCTTCAGCTATATTTGTCCTAGGAAGAATGTTGTTTCTTGCTCTGTGCCTGTATTATGGTGCATGATGGCCTGACTTTCCATATACAAAATAATTTCCTTTCTTCTTAAAGGCGGGGTTAGATCAATTAGGATGAGAGTTTTGAAAATTATTGTGATTAGATTTGTGTTCATACCTTTTGAGAGTAGGTTTGACTTCTACCATATTTGATTTTGTAGATAAAGCTTTGGCCCTTGCAATAACACACTCTTTCATGTTGGTATCTTCAATAATTATATGTGTGATGAGTTTTGGAAATGACATCTGCTTGTATATGTGTTTTAGCTATTGTTTGTAATCAATATAAGATGGAAACAATCTTGTTTAGAAGTTTTGAAACAAATTCATCAGGTAGAAGAATGTTTTCTACTTTGATATCTTCAAGTAGCTTGTGATACTCAATTATTTTAGACTTTATGTCCTTATCTTCAATCATTTTCTAGTGGTAGTAGTTCCCTGTGACGAAACTTTGTCTAATAACATTTTCAATAGTGTATTTGAGAAAGTGCACTAAGTAAAGTAAGTCAGCATACTTTGTTCGTATCAATCCAATCTTCAACCTTTTTTGAATTTGAAGGGAGACTAGAGTCGGGTTTTGGAGATGAAAGAGCAATAACAACTTCATACTTGTCTAAAAGGGTAGACACACGTTTTTGCCATCCCAAAAGTTCTGCTAAAGAAAGACCTCAATTTTGTGACCCATTCGGGAATTATTTCGTGAAGACTGTTTGAGTTCCGAAAATAATGTTTTGATTCTTCGGAATTAATTGTTGATGACAGCCATAAGACCTTATGATTGTTGTAAAATGCTGACAATAATCACAAACAATAATTTTCTGAAATGTATAGATATATTGTCCTTAAAAACTTATCTGCAATGTGTTATGTAAGTTTCCCAAAAACACAACAAGAACTTCTCATATTTTTCTAAATATTTCAAAACCAACAAGTATAACTCTTTTTAAAAGAGTAAAAAATATCCAGAATATATAAGATATAAGAGAAGAAGAGAGAAGAAAAAAGAGTGTGAAAATATGTTTTTGGAGGTAAACATAATCCTGGTTTTATAGATGCTGGAAATGAATAAAAAACCCATGGCCCATATTGAGAAAATTCATAACAGATCCAAGATGCCCATCATGGCCCATATAGAAACTGAACACGGATATTGCGACTAAAATTCAAAGGACTAGCGGAAGAAGAATTAAATGAACGTAACTTCTGATTCTTGCTATTAAAGCTCACCATAATGAAGACTGAAATATATGGCAACCATCTCGAAGCTGAAACAAAAAGAACCACTCCTCTATGTTTCTTTGTTAGTTAATGACAAGGTTATCGGAACAATTAAGAAATTTTATAAATTATTTAACAGCTTATATTTAGCTAACTTAATCCATTCGTTTTTGGTTGAATCTATTCATGAAGTTAGTCGTTATCTATATCACCTATTTAACAAATCTTTTTATCTAATATAATCTCTTAATTATGAATCACTAAAAATGATTTTTAAAATAGAAAATTCAAATCTACAGGGAATTCAAATCTTAAAAAATATTGATTTTGTAATTCAAGTGTTTAAGGAGATTTATATGAAACTTTAATTAACTTCATAACATATTTATTTAACCACGTTTTTTAATAACTAATTTAACCAACTATTTTTTAATATGAATGTTTTCATTTCTTAATAATAGAAAATTATTAAGAAATTTACTCAAAATTATTTCAATAATAGAAAATTCCAAACTTAAAAAACACTTATTTTAAAGTCTAGTTGGATATTTAAGTTTATATAACCATTTAATAAACTTCACAACATATTTAACCATGTTTTTACTATTTTAATTTTATAGTTATCAATTATTTTATTTTGGTATAAAATAAGATATGTGAAAATTATTTTTCATAATGTATAAAATTGTCATATACAAATTATATTTAACTTAAATTATTCTATTTAAAGTACTATGCTTCAATAATTTTAATTCATTTTTTACAATACGTTTAATATCATCTCTCACTCTTTATATATATATATATATATATATATATATATATATATATATATATATATATATATATATATATATATATATATATAATTATTTTTCACTTTTAAATTATAATTATACATTTATAAATTAAATTAATATAATAAATATGTTATATTTATTTAGAATAACCTTCTCTTGGTAGAAATATCGGTATTATTTAAAGATTGTTATAAAAAAAATATTTGAGATACATAAATCTTTACATTCATTTGATATTATTTTTTTTATTTCTTTTTTTTAAATATAAAAATTTATTTTATTTTATTTCTATTTTATCATTATATATTACGTATCAAATAAATATAATAAAAGTGGATGATTCTCGAGATAAAATACGAATATTATTTAAAGTCTGTTGACAAACTGTTAAAGTGTCATCTTCTCAACATTACTTAACACATAAAGTTCAAGTGTTATGGAAAAATTTTCAACCCAAATATAGACAGCGAGATGCAGACATGTCAACTTTCTATCCGATTTCATAAAAAATCCTTGAAAAGTTGCAAATAAATTCAATAATCATTATTTTTTTTTATCATGGAATTTTTTGCAATATTCATAAAGAATATATATTTATATTTATCAAAGTCATACAATCCTTTTATATATATATATATATATATATATATATATTTTATTTTATTTTTTCATGATTATCATAAATTTCCATTATAAAAAAAATAATGATTATTGAGTGTATTTGTAACTTTTCAAGGATTTTTTTATGAAATTGGATAGAAAGTGTTAACATGTCTGCATGCCGGATGTCTCTATTTACGTTGAAAATCTTTTCACGATACTTGAACAGTTTGTCAACTAACTTTAAATAATGTTGACAGTTGAACGGTTTGTCAACAAAATTAGATTATAAATAGATTCATTCTATTTTGGAATGTTACAACTACTATACATATTATATGTAAATTTCCTATTAGGATTTTTTGCATTATTATTTTATAAATTATCTATGTTATTTTATTATTATTATTATTATTTTTATTTTTATTATATTTTTTTATTTGACATTTTCAGAAATAGTATATTTAAGCTTTACAAATGTCTTTTTAGAATCAAAATATAAATAGTTAAAATACACTATTAAAACTAATAAATAAAATTACTAATTCAAGAATTATCTTATTTTTCTTCATTTTTTTCCTCCATTCCAAATTAATTACTTTCTTTCTGTTTCCTTCCTTTCTTGTTTTTCATCCTTTTTCCGGACAAATCTTAATTAAGACCATGCATTAGACTTTCAAGTGTACCAATAAAACTATCTTTTTCTTCATCTCACAACACAACAGTACCCACAAACTCTTGTGAGACCAAAAAATGTATGTTCCTGAAGCTGCAGTTCATGTGGCTTTCCTCCCAAGTGCTGGCATGGGTCACCTCAACCCATGTCTCAGACTAGCCTCAGTGTTCCTCCGCCATGGTTGCAAAGTCACTCTCATCATTCCCAAACCCACTTTCACTCTTGCCGAATCAAACCTCATCTCTCGCCTTTGTTCTTCTTTCCCTCACCACGTAACTCAAATTGACTTCAACATCACCCCTTTGGATCCTACCACGGTTAACACCGCCAATGACCCTTTTTTCCTTCAGTATGAAACCATTCGTCGTTCGGTTCACCTTCTATCTCCAATCCTATCTTCTCTTTCAACTTCTCTCTCAGCTATCATTGTCGATGTTTTCTTAATTTCTCCTATACTCCCCATCGTTGAGAAAATGTTTTGTCCCAGTTACATTCACTTCACTTCGTCAGCTAGAATGTTATCTTTCCTTGCATACGCTTCTGTTCTTGCTGATTCCGATCCAGCTGCACAACCACACCCGTCTACGTTTGTTGGTGATGCTATTCATATCCCGGGTATCACATTATCAATACCAAGATCCTCGGTCCCTCCCCCTTTTCTTCTTGAAGGTATCAACTTCTTTAAACGAATGATCATGGAGGACGGTCGCAACCTCAAGAAGTACGATGGGGTTTTCATCAACTCGTTTGAGGAACTGGAAGGAGAGGCACTAGCAGCGTTGAATGAAGGAAAAGTGGTTAGAGGGCTGCCCTCGGTATATGGAATTGGTCCCTTGATGACGTGTGAGTTTGAGAATGTAGATGAAGGTGAAAAGGGTTGCATGAGTTGGATAGTGGAGTGGCTTAATGAACGTGGTGAAGGGTCGGTGGTGTATGTTAGCTTGGGGAACAGAACTGAGACAAGGAGGGAGCAGATAAAAGACATGACCTTGGGGTTAATAGAATGTGGGTATAGTTTCCTGTGGGTGGTGAAGTTGACGAGGGTTGACAGAGAAGAGAAGGAGGATTTGGAGGATGTGGTGGGGAGTGAGTTGATGAGTAAGGTGAGGGAGAAGGGTGTGGTTGTGAAGGATTTTGTGGAGCAGACAAAGATTCTGGGGCACCCTGCAGTTGGAGGGTTTGTGACTCATGGAGGTTGGAATTCGATAACTGAGAGTATAAGGGAAGGAGTGCCTATTCTGACATGGCCTCAGCATGGAGATCAGAAGATTAACGCAGAGGTGGTTAGGATGAGTGGGGTTGGGATTTGGGCTGAGGAATGGGGGTGGGGGACACAGAAGGTGGTGGAAGGGAAGGACATTGCTAAGAGAATCAAAGAGATGATGAGCAATGAGTCTTTGAGAGTCAAAGCTGGAGAAATGAAGGAGGCAGCAAGGAAGGCTTGTGGTGTTGGTGGAAGTTGTGAGGTTATTATTAAGAGATTAACTGAGGAGTGGAAGAGGAAGGCTCACGTCAACTGAGCATTGTCACTCAGTACTATGTTGCCTATTCAGAATATTTAAGTCTTAAGTCTGCCTTTGAATTTCTTTCAGAAAATAACACAGTAGTAATCTCAATGGCGTGAAATAGTATGCAGACATCTACTCAAACTGTAATTTGTGGTTACATTTTCCAAATTTGATTGACTGTTTGTGTTTAATGCTTTTTATTTCTTTGTTACAAAATATTGCAGTTGGGTTTGGAAATTTACCAAAATCCGATATTCTCACTGTTACCATGTTTGCATGAGAAAGCTGCGATGGGAAGAGAGAGAGAAAGAACGTAAAAATAAGTTTTTTTTTAGTCTACTCGTATTAATAACACATCCAACTCGATGGAGTTTAAAAGAGCTTTATGAAAATGTTTTAAGAGAAAAATCAATAAAATACATATTTTATATTAGTTCACGATCGTTTTCTTTAAGATTTTTATTCTTTTTCTTGACTACTCCATTGTATCCAAGTCAATATAGTTAAGTTGTTTGATGGGTAATACCTTCTCTAACACAAAATTTATTAAAGAGTAGATATTTACTATCTCTATTTTGATCTAATACTTTTAATTTTCTTAATCAATTGATTTTTTATTTTTGCTGTAAAGTTAAAAACAAATAAAAACTTCATCTTTATGTTTGATTAAGAACCATTTGATATATTCAGAATAATCATAATTAAAGGTTACAAAATAATTTTAATGTCTATAGACATTGTTTGTTTTAAATTAGTTAGATTAGTATGAAGTAACCTTAACAATTTAGTTTGATGATCTACATGATAATATGTTTTCTTTTTTATTTTAACTTCCACACATATATCACATTTTTCTACTTTGTTTATCAAGTATATTAATTAATCATAATCAGTGTAATTTCATAACATATGAAGAATTCACATGTCATAATCTAACATGCAACATATCATATGAATCAACAATATACACAAAAGAACAATATTCATTAATATTTTCAAAAATATTGAGTATATAGAGACCTTAATCACAATACCCTCACTAGTGAAAAAACGTTTATCGTCACAGGTAGACGTCGGTTACGGGCACCCGCGACGTATATTGATGACCGGTGGCATTTCCGTAAATAAGTTGACAATATAGGCGTCGGTTAGGTCCATCTCCGACGTCTATATAATTTTAGACGTTGGCCCTTCAAACCTGACGTCTATATTTCTGACCGTTAGGTGAAAAGTCATTTCCATCAGCCTAATAGACGTCGGTTCGTTTGGGGCCCCGACGTCTAAATGGCGGAAATTAGTGCTGCTCACCTACCTATCAGACATATAGACATTGGTCCCCTTCTAACTGACGCCTATAAGTCTACCAGGCTAGTGAATAGTCACTGTTTTCAGCCTTATAGACGTTGGATCCCGCCACATTGAAGGGGCTCCAACGTCTATATGGCGGTAATTAATGCTCTTCATCAACCTGTCAGTTATATAGACGTCCATTGCATTAGGACCGACGTTTAAAGTCCTACCAGGTATGTGTAAAGCCATTCGTTCCACCCACGAGACGTCTCTTCCCACCAAGTCGACGTCTATATACAACAAAAATATTAATTTTTAAATCGAATGGATGTCGCATTAGTCAGGCCTCCGACGTATTTGTTATTATAGACGTCGGTTAAATGTACAACAGACGTCCAATTTCTTGTTAAATAACACTTCGAACCAGCGGGAACCAACACATCGTCTTTGCCTTTTCTCACCGCTGCTCTGCATTTTCCAGGTAAGTTTCCTCTCCTCTGCCTTTTCGTTGTGTTTTGGTGCGGTTTTGTTGTTGTGTCTTTGTGTAACGTAGTGCACCTTCTCCCTTTGCTAGTTTCCTCGTAAGGAAAACTTGCATTTTTTTTATTTCTCACGCATTTCAATCCAAGGACGAACTTGGGTTGTTGCCTTTGTCCATTCCGACCGCCAACAGAAAAGTATACGGTGAGAATATACCGCATTCTCACCATATTCTTTTTCATTGGCAATCGACGAAAAGGTATACGGTGCGAATACATCGTATTCTCACCGTATTCTTTTTCATTGGCGGTCGGAATGGACCTAGGCAACGATCCAAGTTTTTCTATGTGTTGAATGCCATGAGAAATTCAAAAGACGCAACTTTTTCTTACAAAGAAACTAACAAAGGAAGGAGGTGTTACTACGCTACCCCAAGACATGACAAGAACCGCACCAAAACACAACGATCACTTCATAGACGTCGGTTAATGTACAAACTGACATCTATATGATGGAAAGACGTCGGTTAGTGCAATGTCTGATATCTTTATAGACGTCGATCTTTTAACTGAACCGACGTTTATATCGACGTCGCACCTGCAAAAACCGACGTCCCATTAACATGACCCGTATAGACGTCGATTCTGTTGGTGACGTTAAAAGCCAAAATATCCGACGTTAAACAGCGTTTTTCCACCAGTGCCCTTCTCTACAAAAACATTATTTTTTGTCATTAATTATAATATTGTCAGACTGAAATGACACTTTAACCCCCACTTTTCCTAATAGTGGTACAAAGATTAAATTAATCTGGTTGATGACACATGCAACACATCACTCAAGGTTAGAGTCTTTGTAGTTATGAGCTTTAACATAACTTTTCCTTTTCCCAAAACAAGAGTTGTCTTGGAATCACCGAGGTAAATGTGTTCTTCTACATCCCTACACTAGTGTAAAAGGCAAAAGCACTTTTATTTGCACAAATATGCCCGGTAACACTAAAGCCTACCACCTACTTGCTCAATTAGTCATCAAATTTACTTGTGAAACGATTGCAACAATAGTTTCATCTCCTTCGACTTTATTTGCTCTAGAAGTATTGTTGTTTCTTAGTTTACACCTGCACTATGGTGCATGATGGCTCGACTATCCACAAACGAAACATTTCCTTTTCTTCTTAAAGGTGGGGTTAATTCATCAGGATGATATTTTTGAAAATTATTTTTCCTTTTGTGATTAGATTTGTGTTCGTACTTTTTGGGAGTAGGTTTGACTTCAACCATATTTGCTTTTCTAGACAAAGCTTTGGCCCTTGTAGTAATACATTCTTTCATGTTGGTATCTTCAATAATTATGTGTGTGATAAGCTCTGGAAGCGACATATATGTTTGTGTCTGTGGTTTAGTTGTTGTTTGTAATCAGTCTAGGATGATGACAATTTCTTCATCAGAAGTTATGAAAAAAACTCATCGGTAGAAGAATGTTCTCCACTTTGATATCTTCAAGCAACTTGGGGTACTCCTTGATTAGAGACTTTATGTTCTTATCTTCAATCATCTTTTGGCGGTAGCAGTGTTCTATGGCGAACATTTGTTTGACAACATCTTTAGCAATGTATTGAGAATCAACAAATCTCAAATGTCCTTTGCTTTCTTATAGGAACAATACACATCGAACAAATAATTAGAAAATGTGCTGAGTAAAGTATGTCGACATACCTTGTTCGCATGAATATAATCTTTAACTTGTTTTCAATTTGAAGGGATTCTGGAGTTAGGTTTTGGATATGAAAGAATTGTAACAACTTCATACTTGTCTAAAAGGGTAAACACACGTTCTTATCAGTGCTTGAAGTTCTGTCCAGAGATGACCTCAATTTTCGCGATTGATTCTCCGAGATTGGGTTATTGATGCATCTATAAGACCTTAAGATTGTTGTAAAATGCTAACAATAATGACAAACAATAATTTCCTTATACATGTAGATTCATTGTCCTTAAGAATTTATTCGCAGTGTATTGCACAAGTTCTCTAAGATATAACAAGAACTTTCGATATTTTTCAACGATTTCATAATTAACAAGTAAAACTCCTTTTAAAAGAGTAAAAAATATCCAAAATATCAATATAAGATAAGAGAATGAGAAAGAAGAAAAGAAGTGTAAAACTAAGTTTTCGTAGGTGAGCTTAAGCCTCTCTTTATAGATGTTGATAATAGATAAAAAAAAAAAAAACCACAGTCCACCGAGAAAAATTACAATAGATCCAATATGTCCACCATGGTTCATGGATGAGTCCGATGCAAAAATGAACATTGTCAGATGTAAAAACTGGACGCAGATCTTGAGACTAAAGCGTCCAAACGACTTGTAATTGAAGCTCACGAGAATAAAGACCGAGATTGCAACAACAAAAAAGAAACAGTCTTTTGTGATACTATGTATTCCAACAAAAATAATGTTTTTCTAAAGTTTCTAGAGAGAAGGAAGGTGATACAAGAAAATGAAGTTCTGGCATGCCCTTTATTTTCAATATCAGAAAGACAACTCAACACTTGTTTCTGACTTCTAGAAAATCAATCCTAGTTTATGGCTGCTGAGAATGATTTTGCCTAACCAACCCGACACTATTAGATGGTTTGTATATATCCGACATATTTTTCTCAACTTAGAAACTTAGAGGTGGTAGACATTGAAATGCAAGCTGTTTGATCTTAATTAAAAGTTTTCTAATGTTTTCATAGTTTTGTCAGCTATATTATTAAGTTCTCTTGACTATTCATTTACAATCGATGTTGATGTTCTTTTTTATGTAATTTTAAAGCAAATGTTTGAATAGTTTCTTATTGCCACTTGATTCATTGCTAAAATAATTTTTCGTAATGTCTAAAATTGTCATTTAATATATATAAAAATTATGTTTAACTTAAATTATTGTATTTAAAATACTATGTTTCAATCATTTTAATTCATTTTTTATAGTACGTATGAACATCATCTCTCTCTCTTTATACACACACACACAAATGTTTCTAATTTAATTCATATTTTATTTAAATTTATCATGTAATTAAAATTGTTAGTCTTTAACAAAATTATATATAAATAAAGTATATAATTAAATAATATATATATATATATATATATATATATATATATAAGATTAATAAAATGATAAAGTAATTTAAAATAAAATTGATATTTATTTTATGTTCTATCATAATATTTTTAATTTTTATCAACTAATTTATATAATTTTTAAATTATAATTATACTTCTATAAATTTAAATTACTATAATAAATATGTTATATTTATTTAAAAAGAACCGTGTGCTGGCGTGTAAATACAGGTATTATTTAAAGTTTCTTGACAAAATGTGCACATGGAAAGATTCTTAACCTAAATTACATATTGTTCAAGTCTCATGGAAATATTATTTAAAGTTGGGTTAAATATGTTTTTAGTCGTTTTATTTGGGACAATTTTGGTTTTAGTCCATTTTCAAAGTACGATTTAATCCTTCAATTTTAGAAAACTCTGGTTTTAGTCCTTTTTATCAAATTTTTTTAACTTTATTTGTTGTTTTAAGCACGTTTTATTATAGCATTTAGATTGTTTACACTGTTTGACACATTTTTGCTTCAATGTTAACTGAGAAACACATTTGAAACAACAAATAAAGTTAACAAAATTTGATAAAAATGACTAAAATGATAGTTTTCTAAAATTGAAGGACTAAATTATATCTTATTTTAAAAATTTACAAAAACTAAAAGTATCCAAAAAGACTAACAACATATTTATCCTAAAGTTTCTTCACAAACTATTTCACTTTAAACTGACATCACCATTCTTTTACGTGTACGAATAAAAATATATATAAATAAAATATCATTTTCCTGTTACGTGTACGAAGGAAAATGTAACTTTTTCTCTTTATCTCACAACACAACAGGGACCCCATACACTTGTGAGATCCAAGACACCAAAAAATGCATGTTCCTGAAGCTGCAGTTCATGTGGCTTTCCTCACAAGTGCTGGTATGGGTCACCTCAACCCATGTCTCAGACTAGCCTCAGTGTTCCTCCGCCATGGTTGCAAAGTCACTCTCATCATTCCCAAACCCACTGTCACTCTTGCTGAATCAAATCTCATCTCTCGCCTTTGTTCTTCTTTCCCTCACCAGGTAACTCAAATTGACTTCAACATCACCCCTTTGGATCCTACCACGGTTAACACCGCCAATGACCCTTTTTTCCTTCAGTATGAAACCATTCGTCGTTCGGTTCACCTTCTATCTCCAATCCTATCTTCTCTTTCAACTTCTCTCTCAGCTATCATTGTCGATGTTTTCTTAATTTCTCCTATACTCCCCATCGTTGAGAAAATGTTTTGTCCCAGTTACATTCACTTCACTTCGTCAGCTAGAATGTTATCTTTCCTTGCATACGTTTCTGTTCTTGCTGATTCCGATCCAGCTGCACAACCACACCCGTCTACGTTTGTTGGTGATGCTATTCATATCCCGGGTATCACATTACCAATACCAAGATCCTCGGTCCCTCCCCCATTTCTTCTTGAAGGTGTCAACTCCTTTCAGAGAATGATCATGGAGGACGGTCGCAACCTCAAGAAGCACGATGGGGTTTTCATCAACTCGTTTGAGGAACTGGAAGGAGATGCAATCGCAGCGTTGAATGAAGGAAAAGTGGTTAGAGGGTTGCCCCCGGTATATGGAATTGGTCCCTTGATGACGTGTGAGTTTGAGAATGTAGATGAAGGTGAAAAGGGTTGCATGAGTTGGATAGTGGAGTGGCTTAATGAACGAGCTGAAGGGTCGGTGGTGTATGTTAGCTTGGGGAACAGAACTGAGACAAGGAGGGAGCAGATAAAAGACATGGCTTTGGGATTAATAGAATGTGGGTATAGTTTTCTGTGGGTGGTGAAGTTGACGAGGGTTGACAGAGAAGAGAAGGAGGATTTGGAGGATGTGTTGGGGAGTGAGTTGATGAGTAAGGTGAGGGAGAAGGGTGTGGTTGTGAAGGAGTTTGTGGAGCAGACAAAGATTCTGGGGCACCCTGCAGTTGGAGGGTTTGTGACTCATGGAGGTTGGAATTCGGTAACTGAGAGTATAAGGGAAGGAGTGAATATTCTGATATGGCCTCAGGGTGCGGATCAGAAGTTTAATGCAGAGGTGGTTAGGATGAGTAGGGTTGGGATTTGGGCTGAGGAATGGAGTTGGGGGACACAGAAGGTGGTGGAAGGGAAGGACATTGCTAAGAGAATCAAAGAGATGATGTGTAATGAGCCTTTGAGGGTCAAAGCTGGAGAAATGAAGGAGGCAGCAAGGAAGGCTTGTGGTATTGGTGGAAGTTGTGAGCTTATTATTAAGAGATTAATTAAGGAATGGAAGAGGAATGCTCAAGTCAGCTGAGCATTGGCACTCAGTACTATTTTGCCTATACACAATATTAAGTTTAAGTCTGAATTTGAAATTCTGTCAGAAAATAATACAGTCGCAATCTCAATTGCATGATATAGTATTCAAACAGCTACTCAAACAGTAATTTGTTGTTTTCTTCTGTGGTTACATTTCCAATTCGGTTCAGTGTTTGTGTTTCATGCTTTTTATTTCTTTGTTACAAAACGTAGTGCATTTCCATTTTTTAAGCTCTGTATTGTGAGATTAATGAACATCCTGTTTTTCTCCTTTTGTTTATTTCCTTAGGTTCATTGTTCTGTTCTAAACTTTACTTTGATTGAATTACTAGATTTTTCCATTTCTTAAGTTGCAATGTATTAGTCATACTGCTAATTTTGCTTAAACCACATTGTCTTTTTACATCAACGAAAGATACTCAGTAAACTGCGAGGAAGAGATTAGTAAGTATAAGAACTGTGTTTTTAATACCTTCATAATATATAACAATGATTAAGAAGAGAAAGAGAGAGGGGTTTATTGAGTACTTTATGAGTTATGGAGTTTTTAAATATGTTAACTCAGGTTAAGTTTGCACAGTAAAAGTAGAGAGGAAAGATACTGCTGATAAAATGAATTGTGTTAAGAAAGAGAAGCAAAACTGTTATTAAAGTTTGATGTTGCAGTTAATTAACAGGTTGTTATTCTTAATTATTCACGTCTAATTATATAATTGTAGATTCTTTATTCACGTTTTTATTTCTCAAATGTTGTTTTATAGCAGTCCAAATAAAATATTTATTACTCAAAAGCGACACAAGTATTCTAATAAATATGTCTATTTACGAATTACGAGAGATCAAGGTTAAATTATTAAGAAATTAGAAGTCGAGAAAAAAAATATACTATTAAAAATGATTAACTATCTTTATATAAAATTTTAATACAAAAAATTTTAGAAATAATATTACTCATTTATTTTTTAAATTTATTTTCGATCATACTCATCAATTCCTTAATTTAAAAGTACAAATAAAAATAATTAAAATTTAAAATTTATTATTAGTTTTTTTTATGAAAATATATAAATTAAATAAATAAATTTAAAGGAGAAAAAAAGACAAAAAAAAAAAAAAAGAAAAAAGTTTTACAAAGTCTAAGCTGTGTTTTTTAATCACGTTAGGCATTATAGTTCTTTAATACCGTATACAACTTTAAAGTTCACTCATTTGCATAATGAAAAAAGATATAGAATATATTGCGAACTTAAAAGTAAAATATTTAGGATCTGCTTAGTCAGGATGATATGAGAGAGAGAGAAAGTGAATGATTTGAGAATAAATTGTTTGTTATTTTTTAAATGTATTTGGAGTAATTAAGAATATATTTAGAAATAAAATTTATAAAAATTTCTTTTTGATTTGATCTGTGTTAGATTAAAGAAATATTTTAATAGACCTATAATGAAGAATATCACAATAATATTAATATAAAATAATATTTGTGAGTAACATTTTTTGATAAAAAATTATTTGAAATAGTAGAATTAAAAAAATTAATAAATAATTAAAATAGAGAAGAAATATGTAGATTATAGTAAAATAGAGAAATATAATTTTTATAAATTCTTTGGATATATTTTTTCATAAATATTTTAAAAAAAAGTTAAAATATAAGATAATTGTTTTATCTTTTGTAATTAAAATTAGTATATTATTATTATTATTATATTATGATATGAACATATACAGAGTTGGGGGAAGGGAACAAATTATACAGGAAAGGAAACTGATAACAAAAAGTGATGAAATTGATTAACCGTGAAGATATTAGGGATATTATGATAAAAAAATTATTTTATATCTGCAAATCTCTTCGTTTTGTTGAGATAGCATTTCACAGTTCTCTTCTTTACTTACTCACAAATCCTTAAAAAGGGAACATCTCATATCTCGCAAATCTGCTTTGGTAAATTCATTCGCACAATGAATCTACGCAAGTGAACATCCACTTAAAGTCTAAAATATTATATCTATAACAAAAAAAAATATAAAATAGAAAATAATTAATCAATGTTGGAAATCTTCCTTCAATGAGAGATAATGGAAATTTATATTATAAAAAGGTATAAATCTTACCAGTTTTATAAATTTAAATTAAATTTAAAGTTTATTTCTTAACATCAACTATATCAATCATCTTCTCTTCTTAGTCTTTATATCTTGAATAATACAAGATTTTGAAATAAAAACAATAATTTTCATGCTTCCTCTATAAGTGGAATCACCTCCTTCGCTAGTGTGCATCACATCTTTCCCTCCATAGTTGTGAATAAAATCAATATTATTGACATTACTCTTGTGTGACCAGGTGGAAAGCGTGCTTTTTATTACATACTTCAATGGTGTGACCATTTCTTCCACAATGAGTATACACTTTTTGTAGTAAAAACTGTTTACAAATCTCGAACTGCAACTTCTTGAGGCGTATAAATTCACTATCCTTAAGGACTTATCCGCGATGTGTTGCGCAAGTCCCCCAGGATACAACAGGAACTTCTTGAATTGTATTCGAGGATCACAGAACTAGCAAGAAACTTTATAAAGAGTATAAATTAATCCAAAATAATTTTTAGAAAATGAAAAGAAGAAAAGAGGAAGAGAAAAGACTCAATTTTAGTGTGTCTTGGAATGGAGAAAGAGCTCTATATTTATAGAGCTAAAAAAGAATAAAATCAATAAAAGACAATAAAAAACAATAAATAATTTGACCGTTGCAACACTTAAAAAATCTAAGATGTGCAAGGGATATGATTAATTTACAACATATGAGATTTGACATTCAAGTATTGTTCGTTTAACCAATTCAATATACTTGTGTTACCTGATCTTCCCTTTTTCTTTTAGAAATAATACAAAAATTCCACAGGAACATTTAATCCCACACGTGAAAATTGGATTTGGACAAATATATATAAGTCAATAAAATCAAAATAGAAAAATAAAAGAAAAGCTAATAGCACCCTCTCAAGTCGGATGTACAAATCAAACATTTTGGAGCAGATATTTTTGAACATTGTAGGAGATAAAGGTTTGGTGAGAATATTCGCTAGTTAAATGCTTGTGGAAACCAGAAGAAGCTTAAGAAGTCCAACACTAATTTTTTCTATAAAAATTTGATAATCAATTTCAATGTGTTTGGTCCTTTCGTGCATAACTCATTGAATGCAATTTGAATGACAAATTGGTTATCACAATAAAACAAAAAAGGTTTTTTTTTTTTTCTTTTTTGCATATTACTCTTAAATCATGTAGTAGAAAAATTAACCATTATATTTCACAAGTTGTAGTAGTCAACGCTCTATATTCAACTTCGAATGAAATTTTCAAAATAGTTGACTACTTCTTAGAATGCCAAGATATAGGAGAGTTCCCAAGATATATAAGGTATCATGTGACAAACTTTCTTGTATAAGTGCATCCTGTCCAATCAAAATCATTGTACCCTTTAAGTTGAATATCATTGTTTACAACAATAAATATTCGTTTTCCTGGAGTTTGTTTCAAGTAGTGTAAAACTCTCATGACAAGGAGTAGGGGCATGAACATAAATAAACTGGTTCAAGTGGTGAAAGTCATTGTAAGAGTCTATCTTAATGAGATTTGTTGTTTATTGACACATTGTTTCACTTGATATTTTGTTGATGTGGAACCACTAATTAATGTTTAGTCTTACGCTATAGACCTTAACATGAGAGATGTGTGTTAAAGATCTCCCATCGACTAGACATAAGATAAGTTTGTAATATATAAGTTAATATGAACCTTATTTAATAAGTTAGTTTTGTGGAATTAAATTAAGTTTAAAGTTTACATCTCAACAATAAAAAAAAAATTAAGTCTATTGATAATCACCTAGTTTAAGTTATAAATATATTTTTTTTATTTGTGAAAAACTTTTATAAACAACATCTCACTCTCTTTAAGATATTTAATGACTATTTTTAAGAGTGCTTTTGGAATTCAGAGTAGATTTGAAAAATTAGAAGAAAAACATAATTAAAAAAAGTTAAGATTGTTTAAATTAGGAAAAAAGATAGTGAAAAGTGTAAAAAAAATGAAAAGAAAGTTTATGAAAATTTATGAATAGTGAGGTTGATATATTAATATACTTAAAAAGTAAATTTTTAAAAATAATCTAATATAAAAAGAAATTTTTTTAAAATGTAATTTAATTTAAAATATATTAAAACAAATTATCAAAATTTAAATAAATATATTTTATTTTATTTTATTGAAATAATTATTATGTAATAATTAATTAACTATGACTTTTTTTCAACACTATTCAAAATCATATCTTTTAGATGGAGATGTGTAATAAAATTAGATTACATATAGTATGATTATCTACATAATGCAATGTATCTTTGTGAAAAATAAGGTAAAAAGTCACTTATTTTACATTTCCAGTCCTTCTCACAAAATACTTGAGCGTGACAATACAAAATATTTTTTTTTTCTGAACTGGATATGTATAAACTGAAAAATAAAATAAAAATATAGTGCGAGCAGATTATTTAGGGTGTGTTCTTTTGGATCAAGTTGTGGGAGATGATTTGGGAGAGATGATTTAAATGGATTTGAGTGGATTTGAGAATAATTTTTTTGTTGTTTTTTTTTAATAGATTTGTGGGTAATTGAGAATGGATTTGAGGGTAAAGTTTGTGAGAATTAGTGTAGGATTTGATTGATGTGACAGATTTTTAAAATTAGTTTAATTGATAAAAATTGAAGATTACCAAAATACCCCTAGTTATTAAAGTAATATAAAATATTATTTTTGAATGTTATATTTAAATGTATAAATGTTATTAAAGAGAGGAAATTAATTAATAATAATTAAGAGTAATTTTTAAATATTATAAAAATTATAAAGGAGTAAAAAGACATTATTTTTAAATGTAATATTGGTTTGTAAATGAAAATGTTTGATAAGGTGGATCCGGATACGCCAAGTTTGGATCCGGGGATACGTTTGCAATTGAAATATTTGAGAAGCTGGATCCAGATACGCAGATCTTGTATCCGAATATGTCTTCTTTGTAAGTCTTTCACTGTGGTGGAACCAGATACCCTCTTATTCGAACCGGATAACGTGTTTCTTCACCTCTTCATTCTTCCTCATGTGCCTCCACTCCGTCATCATTATGAACACCGTGCACGACTGTCTTCCTCCTCCCGTGCATCAACTCCGTTCTTGGTCCTCCCATGCACGCGACAGTCTTCCTCTTCCAGTGCATCATCAACACAGTCCTTTCGTTTTATACTAAATCAGCGCATATCCTCTCAAATTAGCGAGATGGGTTCAACAGTGATATTATGCAAATCAGCTGATTCTTTTCTTTGCAAATCAGCGTAAATCAACGCAAAAGAACAAATCTCATCTCGCAAATCCATCCTCTCATATCGTTGTGAACAATTTTTTCTCTTCAAAGGAACAGAGTGTTAAAGATGTAAGCTTTACCTTGTTGATGCTAGTAAAACTTCAGTGTTTGATTATTGTTTATTAAAATATTTAAAAAATAAATTGTTTGACATTATTTGATACTCAGACAGAATGTTTGACATAAAAAAGTAAAATAATAATAATTTTTTTATTTATAAAAACAAACAAAAGTAAAAAATAACAAATAAGAATGTGAAAGGATAATGATACGTTAACAATATTCTTTTCACAATATTTTAATATCGTTTATATATCATTACGTGATTGGTCCATTTTATTGTTTATGATAATTATTAATTGTAAAATAATTTTGAATCAATTATAAAATGACACGTAGATGATATTAAAATGTTATTAAAAAAATGTTGTCAAATATTATGACCTAACGGGAAATAGTTATAAAAAAAATTTGGAATGTTAATAACATAAATAGAAGGTTTGGAATGCAGATATGCCAACATTCTTTACAATTTCATTAAAAACACGTCAAAAGTTACAAATAAACCCCATAATCTATTATGCTTTTTCAATTGCGTGTTTTTTCTATAATTAAAATATAACAAATTAAAATGTACTATTAAAAATAATAAAAAGAATTACTAATTAAGAAATTATCTTATTTTCCTTTACTTTTTTTTCTTTCCATTGCAAATTACTTATTTTGCTGTCTTTATGTTCCTTTCTTGTATTCATTTCATTACTTCACTTTTTCCTTGGACAAATCTAAATAAGGCAATGCAATAGATTTTCAGCTGTAAAAAGAAGAAAAAAGAAAAAAAAAGAAAAACTCAGTCTTTTTCTCTCCCTTGATCTCAGAACACAACAGCAACTCTTGTGACATCCAACACAACAAAGAATGTCTGTTCCTGAAGCTGCTGTTCATGTGGCTTTCCTCTCAAGTGCTGGAATGGGTCACCTCAACCCATGTCTCAGACTAGCCTCAGTGTTCCTCCGCCATGGTTGCAAAGTCACTCTCATCATTCCCAAACCCATTGTCTCTCTCGCTGAGTCAAACATCATCTCTCGCTTTTGTTCTTCTTTTCCTCATCAGGTAAGTCAAATTGACTTCAACCTCACCCCTTTGGATCCAAACACGGTTAACACCAATGACCCTTTTTTCCTTCAGTATGAAACCATTCGTCGTTCGGTTCACCTTCTATCTCCAATCCTATCTTCTCTTTCCACTTCTCTCTCAGCTTTCATTGTCGATGTTTTCTTAATTTCCCCAATAGTCTCAATTGTTGACAAAATATTTTGTCCCAGTTACATTTACTTCAGCTCCTCAGCTAGAATGTTATCTTTCCTTGCATACGTTTCTGTTCTTGCTGATGCTGATCCAGCTGCACAACCGCACCCTTCTACGTTAGTTGGTGATGTTATTCATATCCCGGGTATCACATTACCAATACCCAGATCCTCGGTCCCTCCCCTTTTTCTTCTTGAAGGTAGCAACTCCTTTCAGAGAATGATGATGGAGGACAGTCTCAAACTCACGAAGCTCGATGGGGTTTTCATCAACTCGTTTGAGGAACTGGAAGGAGAGGCACTAGCAGCGTTGAATGAAGGAAAAGTGGTTAGAGGGATGCCCCCGGTGTATGGAATTGGTCCCTTAATGGCGTGTGAGTTTGAGAATGTAGATCAAGGTCAAAAGGGTTGCATGAGTTGGATACTGGAGTGGCTTAATGAACGTGCTGAAGGGTCGGTGGTGTATGTTAGCTTGGGGAGCAGAACTGAGACAAGGAGGGAGCAGATAAAGGACATGGCTTTGGGGTTAATAGAATGTGGGTATAGTTTTTTGTGGGTGGTGAAATTGAAGAGGGTTGACAGAGAAGAGGATGAGGGTTTGGAGGATGTGTTAGGGAGTGAGTTGATGGGTAAAGTGAGAGAAAGGGGTGTGGTTGTGAAGGAATTTGTAGATCAGATGAAGATTCTGGGGCACCCTGCAGTTGGAGGGTTTGTGACTCATGGAGGTTGGAACTCTATAACTGAAAATATAAGGGAAGGTGTGAATATTCTAACATGGCCTCAGGGCGGGGATCAGAAGATTAATGCAGAGGTGGTTAGGATGAATGGGGTTGGGATTTGGATTGAGGAATGGGGGTGGGGGACACAGAAGGTGGTGGAAGGGAAGGAGATTGCTAAGAGAATCAAAGAGATGATGAGCAATGAGTCTTTGAGGGTCAAAGCTGGAGAAATGAAGGAGGCAGCAAGGAAGGCTTGTGGTGTTGGTGGAAGTTGTGAGGTTATTATTAAGAGACTAATTGAGGAGTGGAAGAGGAAGGCTCAAGTCAACTGAGCATTGGCACTCAGTACTATTTTGCCTATACACAATATTAAGTTTAAGTCTGAATTTGAAATTCTGTCAGAAAATAATACAGTCGCAATCTCAATTGCATGATACAGTATGCAAACAGCTACTCAAACAGTAATTTGTTGTTTTCTTCTGTGGTTACATTTCCAATTAGGTTCAGTGTTTGTGTTTAATGTTTTTTATTTCTTTGTTAAAAAAATAGTGAGTTGGGTTTGGAAGTGATGAAAGTGACTTTGCAACAATAATGGATAAACAATGTTGCTATTCTGAGAAATGGGTTGAGGTGACTCATGCCACCTGAACAATCAAAAGCAGGCATTCTTTTTGGGTGTGCCTTACTCATATTTAGACAAGCCATAATGGTAATGTTAATTGTTTAAAGGGAAATTCTTCTACGAATGAAGTTTTTCTTACCTTAGATATATTCTTACTAGTAAACAACCACAAACAGAAAATAGAAAGTTTAAAAAGACTCAAAATAGAAGACATGTTTTTTGTTTATTCATTATGTATGGTTCAGTACATGGAACTCAACTTGAGAACAATCTTATACGAAAAGTACAAGTAGTTCCTTACACTTTACTCATTAAGATTTTGATATAAATAAAAAATTAGTATTAAACCTTCTGGAACTGCAGTTTGTATGGCTCAGAAGTTAGAGCCAAACGCTTGCCATATTGGTCCTGATATATTCCAATATCACTGCATGGATAATTGCAATAATTGCACACACTTGGACAATAAACCATCTTGTAAGCATCCTCGTACCTCTCAACCTTGAACCAACTTTGGATGGTTTGAGGGCCAGGATTGCCCAAAGCGCCACCAGTTGTGACAAACCACAGTGATGTTGAATAGTCATAGTCCTTAAGCTTCCACACTGTGGAATCTGGACAACCTGTGTAGGTGGCGAATAAAATGTTGAGATCAGTGGAAACTCGAATCACACCTTTCTTTTCATTAACAGGTAGAAACATAAATGGGAGGCCTTGGTAACCATCAACAACTACAAGATCAAGAGGGCAATCTTGACCTGTGGTTGAGAGATTAAGGCCAGCTACATCAGAGGATGCTGGAACAATGTAGTAATAGTCACCAGCTCGCATCTTCTTCCCTGATGTGTCCACAATTTGCTCTGCTGCAGCACCTGCTTCCCCAAGTAGTGCCTTTGTGCTTAAGGCAACCACTAGTATCAATGCTACCAATGTCATCTTCATTTTTCTGTGTTTAATTATTTTCTTCTTGTAACTCCTGGGAGATGGATATGAAAGAAGGGTGAGATTTACATTTATATAAGCCGGGGATGGAATCTGTGTATCCATGTGCACCAAAGTCATGGATTTCTTCTTATACAATTGGCCTATAAAGATTGATTTTTGCAAAAGAAGTTGTGCAGTTAACAATGCTGTGGTTGGCTAGATTTTTAAGTTTCTGGTGAAGTTACAGTTTGACTTTAGTTCAATATTTCAGAGCCTAACATCTTGTACCATGTTTAAGACTAGAGAGAAAGTTCTTCATCTGTCTAGGATGCAAAGCATAAAGAAGCACATAGTTTAGTGCATTTCCATTTGTTAATCTGGGTACTGTGAGAGTAATGAATATCTTGTTTTCTCTCTCTCTCTCTCTCTCTCTTTGTTGTTTTTTTTCTTTATGTTGGTTGGTCTTTTCCCCAAATTTAGGCAGGTGGTGGGACAGAAAAAGAGGTTCACAATAAATAATAAAACATTAGGTATACTTCTATTTTTGCACAAACTACATATATAGTTTGTTTACATCAATGAAACTCACAAATGAGTTAATTTTGATATAGTACCAATGTAATGAGTTTTACATTGTTAATCAATTACGGTAAGTATGTCCGAATTGAGGCTTGTGATTGGAGTTGTTCCTATAGAAAGATAGGTCAGAATGTCATAAAATAAGAGTTAGTCATATCGGAAATAAATTATTATTATTATATGGATCGTTCAGTTTTTAATTGCAAAACAAACTGCCTACTTAATCAACTTCTTTGATTTAGAAGTTTCCCATTGAAATTTTAAAAATAATTAGAGACCAGAAATAATTCTTAAATAATCTAAGATTAGTGTGTGTCTTCCTTATTTTTAGTTGTCTGAATAGTCTGCTTAACTAACTTTCCGATGTGTCTTCCTTATTTTTAGCCACTGGAATGCCTGAATAGCCTGCCGTCTTTCTTGAGAACGCAATCCTCCAACGAGTGATTGACTTGTCAAAGACATTCCGACGCTCAAGTCACTCAGATATGTTTCATAAGAAGGTCTATATTTTATTAGGATATATTTATAGCCAAACACATTGATTAATTATTAAACTAGACAATCAAATTCAATAATACCTGTTAAATATCATACTCTCGTGCAATATGACCTGTCAATAACTCATAAATACCATATTCTTGTTTATTTCATAACAAGGATTTCACCTATAATTAGGGTATCCTCTCAAATTAACATGGAACGAACACATTATTATAAGAAACAGTTAAACATTTAGTTGTTGGTGCACAACAAGAGGAACTATGGTTAGGCCTTGAGGAATTTAACTTGGAATGGAACAGCACTTAGAGCCAAACGGTGGTTCCCTTTCTCATCAACAAACATCCCAACATTCTCACACTCAACATGCTTGCAATAAGGGCACACGCTTGGACAATAAACCAGTTTATAAGCACCACCGTACTTCTCAATCTTGAACCAATTTCCTATGGTTTCCCGACCAGGGTTGCCCTTAACACCACCGGTGGACACCAACGAGAGTGAGCGTCCCTTAGAAACCTGAAAACTCTCAAGCTTCCACACCGTGGAATGGTGAGGGCAAGTGATGTTAGGAGGGAACATGATGTTTAGGTCAGTGGAGACACGTATAACACCCTTTTTGGGATTAACAGGTATAAACCTTAGTGGCAAACTATGATATCTGTCCACAACCACTACATCCAGAGGGCATGATTTACCAATCTTTGAGAGGCCAAGGCCTTTTGGACTTCTACTATTGGTGTAGGGTATGGACAGAAGAATATTGTAGTTGACACCAGCACGCAGCAGCTTGCCTGATGTGTCAACTACTTCTTCAGTTGAAGCTTCAGCTGCTCCCAGAAGTGGTTGTGAGATCAGGGCAAAGAAAAGGACAAAAGCTAACAATGTTGTCTTCATCACTGTTTATTTTGTATTGGTTTGAGTAATTTGTATATTGGTTGATGGATGGAGTTTAGCAAGATAGTTTGAATCAATTTATAGGCTGCTTTCTTATCCATGGGATTCAGGATAAACATCCACATTTATATTACTAAAATCCTTGATTTGCTTAATACTGTTGGACCCATCAACATAAGAAATTCACTAAAAAAAACATCGCAAATTTATGTTTAGTTTCTCTTATTTGAATATTTTTTGCGGGAAAGTCGAATCCTGGCCTGCTTTCATATGTTTCTGCTTTCTGCAATCTTCTGCCAGTATTCCATTCCAGGAGATTGTATTGTAGTAATTGTAACATTCAATAACATCCAATGTTTTGCTATCAAATCTGGTTGCTCTGTCTAAATCTCTGATGACTATAAACGCGGTTAGTCAGCATCAATGAGCTTATTTCTTAGATGGACTTTTGTTTTTGAACATGCACGGAGCCCTGAACTCTATTTTTTCGCTGTACGTGGCAAAATATCACTTTTTTTTTTGAAGAAAACTATATATTTCTTATAGACTCGTTTCTTCGTTTATTACTGACAGCCTCTAAACTTAAGAATTTAAAGCTGCGTAAAAAAATTATGTTATGAGTAATATTTTCTCAAATATTATTTACTCATTGCATCTTATCTCATTTTTTCTTCTTTTCTCTTTTAGAGTATCCGTGGAACTATATCCCTAAACATTAACTCACAGATTGGGCTACCTACTCCTTTTGAAAAAGTCAACTTATCTAGTCATGAACAACATGAGAGAACAGACCATAGAATCAATAAGAAAACATTTATCGTTCTGCAAAACCTATCCATCACCTAGAGAGACGCAAAAATGGCTTCCATTTAGTTGTAAATAAAATCCTAAGACCACAAAGAACATTAATGTCAACCATTTTTACACATAGTAAGCGATATAGATGCACATGGCTACATGATTTCAGATCAATTAATTATCAACTTGATATGGCCAATGGTATTGTTCAATTACTTAAAGAAAACTTATACTGTTTCTATGGTACTAACTACAAAGAATCCAAAAGGTAGAAATAATATTAAACGAAGACATCTATAAATTCAGACTTCACATCTCCAGTATGGTCCATCCATCATTAACCAAAATAATAACCTGAATTACACACAATACAATAATGAAGAACATACTGATAGCATTTGTGCTTCTCTTTGCCTTGAGCTCTCAACCATTACTTGGAGCAGCTGATGCATCACCTGAGCAAGTGGTTGACACATCAGGGAAAAAGCTCCGAGTTGGTCTCAGTTACTACATTGTTCCAGCTGTTCCCTTAACAAGATGCCCAAGGTACGGAAGATGCGTGAATAGTGGAGGCCTTTCACTTGCTAGCATTGGTGAATCATGCCCTCTTGATGTGGTGCTTGTGAGAGGATCTCGTGGCTTGCCATTGTCATTCTCACCCGTTGACCCTAAGAAAGGTGTTGTTCGTGTGTCCACGGATTTGAACATCATGTTCTCCACCGATCATACCAGTTGTGCTGAGTATTCGCCAGTGTGGAAACTGGACCACTTTGATGTTGCTAAAGGACAGAGGTTTGTGACCACTGGTGGGTCTGTGGGAAACCCTGGTTGGGGAACCATACGCAACTGGTTCAAGATTGAGAGGTTTGAAGATGCTTATAAAATTGTCTATTGTCCAACTCTGTTCCCTTACTCCAAGCACTTGTGCAAGGATGTTGGCATCTTTGTGGATGATATCTATAAGCGTTTGGCTCTAAGCGATGTTCCATTCAAAGTCAAGTTTCAGCTTGCCTGAACAAATTAATGTCTGATCAGAAACTAATAAGAGTGTTTTCTTTAATTCAGTTTTTAAAAAGTTAATTTTGCATGCATGTCATGTCAAAAGAAGTTAATAAAATGAAGAAGTATCTTCACTTTTATGTCTTAAGTTTATACAATAAATTGTCTCGGTAAATGGTTTATAATTGTGAATATAGCCCTACTATTCGTCTCGTTTTGTCATCTGCAGCATAGGAATTGAAATTTGAAAAAGGGGAGAAACACTGTTAAGAATTCAAGAGCGCCATATTAAGGGAGAATTAAGTTTGATACTGGAGTGGCTTAATGAACATGCTCAAGGGTCCGTGGTGTTGGTTAACTTAGGATTGATGAAAGTGAGTCTACAAATAATATTTTAGGAGTTTGCATTCTGAGCAAAGATTTTTTTAACAAGTAAACTAATGACAGACAAACTTAAAAAGACTCAAGATAGAAAACATTTTTTTGTTTATTCATTCATTATGTATGGTTCAGTACATGGAACTAATCTTGTATGAAAAGTGCAAGTAGTGCATTACACTTTGCTCATTAAGATTTGGATATTCAACATTTAGTATTGAACCTTCTGGAACTTAGCCTTGTATGGCTCGGAAGTTAGAGCCAAACGCTTGCCATATTGGTCCTGATATATTCCAATATCACTGCATGGATAATTGCAATAATTGCACACACTTGGACAATAAACCATCTTGTAAGCATCCTCGTACTTCTCAATCTTGAACCAATTGCTGATGGTTTGAGAGCCAGGGTTACCCAAAGAACCACCAGTTGTGAGAAACCACTGTGATGTTGAATAATCATAGTCCTTAAGCTTCCAGACTGTGGACTGTGGACAAGTTGTGTAGGTGGAGAAAAAGATGTTGAGATCAGTGGAAACGCGAATGACACCTTTCTTATCATTAACAGGAAGAAAGCTCAATTGGAGGCCTTGGTAACCATCAACAGCTACAACATCAAGAGGGCAGTCTTGACCTGTGGTTGAGAGAGCAAGGCCACCTACATCAGAGGATGCTGGAACAATGTAGTAATTCTCACCAGCTCTCACCTTCTTCCCTGATGTGTCCAAAATTTGCTCTGGTGCAGCACCTGCTTCCCCAACTAGTGCCTTTGTGCTCAAGGCAACCACTAGGACCAATGCTACCAATGTCATCTTCATTTTTCCCTGTTTAAATTTTTCTTCTTGTAACTCTTGTGAGATGGATATGAAAGAAGGGTGAGATTTACATTTATATAAGCGGGGATGGATCTAAATCTATGTACCCATGTGCACCAAAGTCCTGGATTTCTTCTCATACAATTGGCCTATAAAGATTCATTTCTTTTTTTCAAAAAAACTGTGTTGTTCAGAATGCTGTAATTGGCTAGATTTTGTATGTTTTTGGTGAAGTTATAATTTGGTTTGTACTCACTCTTCCAGAGTCTAACTTCTTGTACCATGTTTAAGAAAAATGTGAAAGTGCTTCGTCTGTTTAGGATGTAAAGCATAAAGAAGCACATAGATTAGTGTATTTCCATTTTATAAGCTCTGTATTGTGAGATTAATGAATATCCTGTTTTTCTCCTTTTTTTTTTCTTTAGATTCGTGGTTGTTTTCTTCAAATTTAGGCAAATGGAGGCAGACTACTGTTTTCGCACAAACTGCATAGTCTTTTTACATAACATACTAATATGAGTTTAATTTTGATGTAATAACAATGTAATTATTTTTACATTATTTTATAAAATAAATTATGAATTTTAAAGTAATTATTGAAAATCACAAGTTTTC
The DNA here is from genome assembly GCA_036885675.1 of Vigna mungo. Taxonomy (NCBI): domain Eukaryota; kingdom Viridiplantae; phylum Streptophyta; class Magnoliopsida; order Fabales; family Fabaceae; genus Vigna; species Vigna mungo. The sequence goes on along the minus strand of CP144697.1, from coordinate 23,660,075 downwards.
ATTCCAAAACTAGTATGAAACATTTAGAGTAAAACGAGTGTATTAGGCTACGAAGAATGGTAGTGGAGAGATGGAAAAATACAAAGCACAAAAGGCTACATGCAAATGCATGGATAGACTATGATGAAGTTGATGTAGTTGTCACTCCCATGGATACAATCTATTTGTTGATTTCTTTGGCAGGTCAAAAGAAGTGGAAGATTATTTATCAACTTGATATGAAGTTTACATTCCTAAATGGCTACCTAGAAGAAAAAGAAGTCTATATTCCGTAACCTTTGAGCTTTGTGTTGAAGGACATGAAGATAAGGTTCTAAAATTGAAGAGAGTTTTGTGTAGATTAAATCAAGCACCAAGGACATGGAATAACCACATTGACAAATACTTCCAAAATAATGGTTTTTTCGATGTCTTAACGAGTATGCTCTCTATGTCAAAACCCATTATGATAAAGATATTTCGATTGTTTGTCTCTATGTGTTTTTGCAACAACTCAAGTTGTTCGAAGAATTCAAGAAGGCAATGTCACATGAGTTTGAGAGGATCGAATGATAACATCATCCTTGACGTGATCAAATTAATTCTATTATACTATGGCAACCTTGGTACTACTAAGGTAATAGTCAAATACAGAATTGATTCCTTAGTTCTTGCAAAAATTATACAAAAGGATTAGTCAAATAAAATAAAAATAGTATAAAAAAATAAAATATTAAATAATAATAATAGTAGTAAATTATAAAAAGAATAAAATTTGAAAAAGATAAAATAAGATAAAAACAATAGTAAAGAAAATCGGTTAATTCCACTATTTTTCAAAATAGGATTAATCATTGGTTTCTTTAAATATTATTGTTATTGATTCTTTGTCTAAGAATTCAAATTAATGAAAGTAATTTCTCAATTGATTTGTTAAAGTCTTTACTTTTAACCAAAGTAACTCCTCAATTATTTGCAAAAACTCAATTCAATTATACAAAATTTTAAAATTATAATCAAATTAACTTCTATATTAAAATTAAAAATCATTGGACTCATAAATGTTATGTTATATAGATTTAATACCAGACTAACTTGCTACGATATAAAAATTGTTGCTTTAACTTGATTAAAAAAAAAGAAATAGATAAAAATAAATCACAACAAGAATAAAAAAAAGAAATAAATTTATTCCTTTAACCTTAATGTTAAGAAATTACAGCAAAATTAATCATAAAAAATTAACACTACATAGAATGTAAAAATAACAGAATTAAAAGAAAATAAATGGGAGAATATGAAATAAGAGGGAGATGAAAAAGTTAGGTCCCAAAAGGATTTCTAAGTTCTCTTGATGTGTTTCCCTAAGTCTTTTTTATATACAAATTGGGATGAGTTCTTTTTTTTATATTCTCTATCTTGTAGTCTTTCTTTTCTATAGTGTAATCTCCTTCAATTATCTTGTAAACAAATACAATATCTTCAAAATATAATTGGTTGTTATGGACATTTAAAAATATTTAAGAATATCTTAGCAGATTTTAAAATATTTGACAGTTATTATCTTTTGATATTTTATGATATGATTAAATAAGATAATTATTTCAAATATTAAATAAAATATCTAACAATATACTTGTCCCCAAATTATATTTTATCATAAATATTATTGAATTATCAAAACTTTTTTTGTGGAAAAAGATAGAGAAAACCATAAATTCTAATTTTGGTTACCTATTCCTTCCTCTTGACTTAGCCGATATCATATTTGTTAAACCAAACTTCTTTACTTTTTCATATTTTATTTTTTGTCTTATTTATGCAATGTCTTGCTTGGCTAGGTGTCATGAAGCTTTAATCAATTTATTTTCATATTTCCGTGAACTTAACTTAGTTATTAATGCATTAACACACCTTAAAATGTCCAAAAAAAAAATTATGCAACTAAAAAGACATTTTTAAAATATTCTTATTACTCATGCTCAATAAATTAAATTATAACTAATTCTAATTAAAATAATATTTTAAAACATAAAAATTAATTAAAAATTCAAGATTAAAGGTTAGATGAGGACATAAATATGTATTTATTATATAACTAGAGCTCATGTCATACTACTGGAGCTAAGAGGTTAAGCAATTAAAGGAAGATATATATCTTCATTTCTCAATAAAGCTATGCAAAAGAGGTTTTGAATAAATTTAAAATATGTGATTGTAATCCAGTGAATACACCCATGGAAAGTGGGATGAACCTATCAAAGTTTGAAGATGGAGAAAAGAGAATCCTACTCTATTTAAAAGCCTTGTGGGAAGTTTGAGATATTTAACATGTGTTTTTTCATGGAGTTCAAAGAAATCATCATTTTCACACTTTTAACATGTGAGTTGGAATATGTGGCAGCAACTTCATGCACTTGACATGTAATTTGGTAAGGAGATTATTGAACAAATTGTAATTGCCACAAGTGGAAGCTACAAAGATTCGTATAGATAATAAGTCCTCACAAGAATTACCAAAGAAGATGGTATTTCATAATTGAAGCAAGCATATAGACACTAGATATCATTTCATAAGAGAATTCATTACTAGAAATGAAGTAAAGCTCAAGCATGTCAATACTCAAGATCAAGTTGCATATATCTTCACAAAACCATTAAAATTTGGAAGGTATTGAAGACTAAGAGCAAAGATTGGTGTGCAAAAGAAAATTTCAAATTAAGGAGGAGAAATGTTATTGTAATTTGAAATGTAGAAATATCTAAAATGACTCGAGTTTCCTGTAAAGTCTAGAAAATCTAAAAAGCCTTTATTAGTGAAGGATGTAGAAAATTCTATAGTAGAGTTTTAATTAGAGAAACTCTTAGAAGGGAGTCTGAATCTCTTCATTAGCACCTATGAATTATACTTGGCATTTTCAAACAAGGAAATTCGAATTCTCTCTTCTACTTATCACCTCTTCCACTAACATTTTTGCAGTTCCACATATAAAATTATTAGAAAACATTTGTCCATTTTATTTCAATACTTATTCATCATAACAAGGAATTCCCCTATAAATTAGGGTATATATCCTCACAAAATAAAATGTAAAGAACACACATCATTATCAGAAACACACTGAAAACATTCATAGTTGGTGGTGCACAACAAGAGGAACACACATGTGGTTAGGCCTTGAGGAATTTAACTTGGAAGGGAACAGCACTTAGAGCCAAACGATGGTTCCCTTTCTCATCAGCCAACATCCCAACATTCTCGCACACAACATCCTTGCAAGAAGGGCACAAACTGGGACAATAAACTAGTTTATAAGCACCACCATACTTCTCAATCTTGAACCAATTTCCAATGGTTTCCCTCCCAGGATTGCCCTTAACACCACCAGTTGACACAAAGCGTCCCTTAGAAACCTGAAAGTTATCAAGCTTCCACACTGTGGAATGGTGAGGGCAAGTGATGTTAGGAGGGAACATGATGTTGAGGTCTGTGGAGACACGTATAACACCCTTTTTCGGGTTAACAGGTATAAACCTTAGTGGCAAACTATGATATCTATCCACAACCACAACATCCAGAGGGCATGATTTACCAATCTTTGAGAGGCCAAGGCCTTGTGGACTTCTACATTTACTGTAAGGCATGGATAGAAGAATGTTGTAGTTCACACCAGCACGTACCAGCTTGCCTGATGTGTCAACTACTTCCTCAGGTGAAGCTTCAGCTGCTCCCAGAAGTGGTTGTGAGATCAGGGCAAAGAGAAGGACAAAAGCTAACAATGTTGTCTTCATCACTGTTTATTTTTTATTGGTTTGAGCAATTTGTATTTTGGTTGATGGATGGAGTTTAGGAAGATGGTTTTGCATCAATTTATAGGTTGGTTCTTATGCATGGTGTTCAGGATAAACATCAACAATTATGTAAATAAGATCTTTGATTTGCTTAATACTGTTGGACCCATATTTTCATTAACATAAGAAATTCACTAAAAACGAGCAAGTTTAAGTTTAGTTGCTATTATTTGAATATTTTCTTCCGGAAAGTCTAATCCTGTTTAAGCTACGGCTTGCTTTAATTGTTATTTTTTTTTCCTCCAAAACAAATATCATTTGCCTGTATTCCTTTACACGAGATTGTATTGTAGCAATTATAATATCTAATAGTTGCTATCAAATCTGATTGCGCTGTCTAAATCTCTGAGGACTGTATACGCAGTCAGTCAGAATCAACGAGCTTGCTTATGAGATGGACTTTTTCTTTTAAACATGCTATAGCTGTAAACCTTAACCCTTTTTCTATGTATATGAAAATGTACAATATTTTGAAGAAAAAAATATAAATTTCTTACTCGTTTCTTTGTTTATCACTGACATATCATATTGATATGGATTAAATGATATTAATTATGTATATTAGCTCAAATAATTCCTTCTTTTCTTCTTATTTTGGATATCCTTGAAACTATATATTTAAGAATACTGCATGAAACTTTGAACCACTTTAATGTCACATAAGACTGTAGCTAGATTTGTAATTCGCATTGAATTATATTCGAAGTCAAAGTCGTCTAATTACAAAGCCAGCAGAAAGATAAAGGTTTTTCAATCATTAAGATTAACATAATATTAAAATCTTGACTAACCTTTGCTGCATGTTTAAACATTGACCCACAGATTGCTGCATGTTGAAAAAGTCAATTAATGTAGTCATGAATTACATGAGCGACATACCATGGAATCAATAAGAAAACGTTAATCGTTCTTAAACACCTATCCATCACCTAGAGAGACACAAAAATGGATTCCAGCTAGTTACAAATAAAATGCTAAAACAACAAAGAACACTGATATGGCAAGCCTGTTTAAACATAGTAAGTGATACATAGATAAACATAGCTACATGATTTCAGATATGAACTCGACATGGCCAATGGTATTGTTCAAATATTGAAAGAAAATATATACTGTTTCTATTTCACTAACAATCAAGAATCTAAATCGTGGAATTAGTATTAAATAAAGACATCTATAAATTCGTATACTTCTCATCTCCAATATGGTCCATCCATCAGTGACGAAAAAGAATACAAAGAACATAGCTACCTGAATTATACAGAAATCGGTAATGAAGAACATGTTGCTAGCATTTGTGCTTCTCTTTGCCTTGAGCTCTCAACCATTACTTGGAGCAGCAGATGCATCACCTGAGCAAGTGGTTGACACATCAGGGAAAAAGCTCCGAGTTGGTCTCAGATATTACATTGTTCCCTTTACGCCTTATATAGGATGCTCAAGGTACGGAATATGCTTCAAAAGTGGAGGCCTTTCACTTGCCAGCCTTGGTGAATCATGCCCTCTTGATGTGGTGTTTGTGGGAGGGTCTCGTGGCTTGCCATTGTCATTCTCACCCGTTGACCCTAAGAAAGGTGTTGTTCGTGTGTCCACTGATTTGAACATCATGTTCTCCACCGATCATACCAGTTGTGCTGAGTATTCGCCAGTGTGGAAACTGGACCACTTTGATGTTGCTAAAGGACAGAGGTTTGTAACCACAGGTGGGTCTGTGGGAAACCCTGGTTGGGGAACCATACGAAACTGGTTCAAGATTGAGAAGTTTGAAGATGCTTACAAAATTGTCTATTGTCCAACTCTGTTCCCTTCTTCCAAGCACTTGTGCAAGGATGTTGGCCTCTTTCTGTATGAAAAGGCCTACCAGCGTTTGGCTCTAAGCGATGTTCCATTCAAAGTCAAGTTTCAGCTTGCCTGAACAAATTTATGTCTGATCACAAACTAATAAGTGTTTTCTTTAATTCAGTTTTTATAATGTTAATTTTGCATGCATGTCATGTCAAAAGAAGTTAATAAAATGAAGAAGTATCTTCACTTTTATGCCTGAGTTATATGATATTTGTCATAATGAAATTGAAATTTCTTTGATACTAGCTCTCATTTGTATACTCTTATGCTAACACATATTTGTAATTCTAACTCAAATTCAAACTATAATGGAATAACTAGTATAATTATTAATTTCAAATCACCACACAAGCTAAAAAAAAAATTCATATTTAATATCGTCTTTACAGAACTCAAAAGGATTGAACACTATAGGATTATAATTATCGATATGACACATATTTTATACACATATCACGTATTAATAATACTACAATCATGAATTAAGAACAAATAAAAACATATCCTTCAAAGTATAACTTATACCAATAACCGCGCAAAATAGTATACCCATTCAGGCATCAATCATACATATATAGACTAACTTTGAAACAACCGTAATATGTATACATCTATATATCCTAGTTTCTCCTCTTACAACCTTACTCCCAAAGGTATAAAGAATTTATGCATCATCAAAACATGTCATAGCACCGAAACCATTATGCCAACCACCACCCTATTCAAGAGTTTCTCCAGGCAAGTACACTTCCCAACCATTTAACCATGTTACTTCCCATCACTCGCCTAGAGAAATTATCAGGGAAATTCCCACCACTCAAAGAGTTTATCAGGGCAACTCCCACCTCTCATCTACTGAGCTTATCAGGGTTGTTACACATTCTCCTAATGTGTAGTGTTGCCCCCTACTACTCGCTATCTAGAGAGCTTATCAGGGCAAGTACACAACGTCACCTCCCATCGCCCATCCGGAGCTGCACCGGCAAGTGTAAGTGTACCTCCCACCACTCTCCTAGGGAGCTTATCAAGGCTGACAAACACAATGCCATCTCAATTGTAACATGATTCCCCAAATCAATACCATCTCCCAACGATTTCCAACATATGCCAATTTGCGTTAAATCCCAAAATCACATTCAATACTTTTTTTTTTCTGACCTTTGCTTAGTGTTTTACTCGTAAAGTTCTCTACAGAACTCCGAATGAGTTGATTCTTGTTTTGTTGGATTCTAGACTCAAAAATCTATCTTTTAAGACCAGACTCGTAACTTTTGGAGCACAGGGTCAGCTACAGTAAAAAGTTTAAAATAAACGTTTTAATCACGTTTTTCAGTCTTTTCAGCAATGATCTTTGTCGATTGTTTTGCTGATAACTTTTTCCACATAATTTCAAATGAGTTGATTCTTTTTGGATTGGACAGTAGACTCAAAGATCTTTCAAAGGAATATAAATTTGTAATTTTTGAAGAACTATACTAGCTGCAGTAAAATGTTAAATTTAAAATAAGCAAACCATTCAAACTAATAGTATAACATAGTTATAAAAAATTTCTTAAGTATTGGCCATGCGTTGTAAGCTCCTATTTTATTTAACAAGGATAAGAACAGTTGTGCCAAAATTCAGAAACAAAGCACAATATTGTAACCAATTATTTTAAAATTTGACATTTTTTTTAAGCTTTCAAGGTGAGTTTAATTTCAATCTCTAATAAAGTCATGAATGTGCATCCTCATTACTCTTTTATCAAGATGTTTTCTGTTCTTAAAAACTTCCAGTTGGTTATACTCACTCTATGATTTGAACTTAGAAAGGCATGACAAATCATGTCACCTAGACTCGACTCTTCACGGAAGGCAAGTTAAACACACAACCCGCAGGTCATCCAAAGGACGAACTGATACCATTAATGTAACATTCCCATAATTTTACACTTAATTCATGTTATATATATAAATAATATGAGAACGGTAACATTTACACAATCTTCCATAAGGAAATATAAAGGATTTCATGTTAATTACACCTTTTAAACTCATATTTCAACTTCTTATCTATAAAGATAACTCAGACTCTTATCAACTATTCTTCTGTATCTATCTTCACTTGAACTGGATTAGACGACATTCCTCCATCTGCTCCCGCATAACATATACGTTATACGATCATCGCAAAAATATAATTTTCGGACACAAACACAAAAAGTAAGGGTAAACTACCATAAAAAAATATTTTTAACATAAACGTTATGTGAAACCAAGAAGTTGAATCTGGCAAAGCCGGTTAGACATCTTATCTTCCCACATATATAGGTGCAAGAGAATAAGGATATACACACAATAATTCATCATAAAATCCATACATCACAAATATCATACAAATTTATTATATTACATAATAATTTAACTGTACATAATCTGCCTGATAAGAATTTAGTTAAAAACTCATTGAGTATACTTCCAGGAAAGATAGGTGCGTCACAATGGACAACTTAAGTACCAGGTCTTTGCTTAGCCAAAGTTTTCCTCAACTTGTTATTAACAATTCAATTTCTCATTCACAGATTCAAAACAACAGCATATGATATTAACACAAGAAATCAATATGAATAAATATATAACAAGCACATATCCCATCAACAATATTCACACAGAATTTCAAGACATGAATAGTGATTTAATAATAGTAAATCATAATATAAAAGCTTAGAAAGGTTAGCTTCCCTTACCTCTATTTCAGACTCAATCTCTTGCTCCGAATTTGTTCCCCCGAAAACCCTCAAGAACCTCTACTCTTCTAAAATTTTCTTCCTAACTCTTTCTTCTCAAGATTTCTCACTTGATTCTTCCTCTCTTTGTGCAGAATAAGCTCCCCTCCCATGGCTATTTATAGTCCAAAAATTTTACTATTCAAATTATTTTTTTAATATTATTTATTATTTTAATATTATTTTATTAATATTTTAATCACCACTTGCAACACCACTTGCAAATCTTATCCTTCCTTAATCATGCAACTCAGAGATTCTTATCCTCTCATTATTTTTATTTATTTTTTTCGTTTTTACTATTCATTTTTTTTAAACAAAACCTTCTAAAATAAGTTCTCAGAATTTTAAACCCCTCCTCTTGAAATTATAATAATTTTCTATCATAAATTTAAATTTTTGTAACCTTAATTATATTTTCAATTCATTAAAATTATTATTGCCAATAATAATGCTAAAATTTGGTATTAATTTTTTTTTAAATAGATATTTTTCATGGGTCTTACATGAACTACTGCGTACAATGCTTGGAGTTACCGAATTTGCATTAAGGAGGAGTATTAAAGTGTAATGCAAATTCTAGAAGAATGTAGAAGCACCTTAGATAGAAGAATTCAAATATAATACAAGTTCTAGAATATTATAGAAAAGTCTAAGATAGGAAGAAAAATCAAGAATATTCTACATAGGTGAAAATTTAGAACATTCCACATAAGTTATGGCTAGCATGTTCTAGAATATTCTATGGATCTATAAATACCCATGAACTATATCATTTGATGTATGTAGACAAGAAGCCAACATCTACAACAACTAAGACAGCTACAACACTTTTTCCAACTACTACTTATACATTCTACTATCTCCACATTTCTCTACATTTTCTCTACCTTATCAACTACTCCTTTCACAACCTTAAAATACTAACAATCTTCAATTCCAAGGCCATAAATTTTATATCCTTGACTTCCACAGGTTCAAGCATGCTGTTAAATCAGGTTTTAGTCATGTTTATAACGAAATTGATTTGATAATATGTAGCTCATTTAAAGAATTCTTGATAAATATGATTAACAATAGTTTCACGAGGCTAGGGGGACTCACTTTATCTTTCTAAGAGGAAGTATTCCATAGTGGTTCCATAAACAAAGGAAGGAACCTTCAATTTCTTTCTAGTTTTCGAAATATATATTCCCTGCCAAAGTTCTTTGTCATCTTATTGCACTTGTACTGGGTGATAACGTGACAGGATTGGTTAGACACATTATGTTAATTAATGGCAGAGTTAGAAAACAATATTTGTTACATTATCTGAATAGAGAAGTGAAGATGTTGGAATCAGATTATACACATCTCTTTGATCTACAGCACTCACATTTGTCCACCGATGACGATATGATGGAAGAAGTGTCTTTAGAAAAGGAATGGAATCATGTGAAGATCACACATGAAGGTTTGATAAAAAGTTCCCTCATTAAAATAATTGAAATCCATGCTGTGAAAAAGGAAAACAACAGCATAGAAGACATTCGATATGATGATCCTTACGCAAACACAAATGAAGACAGTCATCTCAACACAACCTAATCACAAGCATTCTTTCTTAAAATACACAAAGGTTTAATGTTGACATGCAAGTGTTTTACAGGTTCTTTTATGTTGTTCTCTTTCTTTATATTATTAATTTTGTCTAGCCCCATAAACAATCCAACCTGAGTATCACCACTCTATTTAGTTTTGCATTGTAATTTTCCTTTCAAATCCCAAAACTATGATTGATTAAGATTTCATGCGTTTTCTGCCTTTCAAGTTTTATCTTTGTTTTCATTTTTATTGTTAGTTTTCTCATTTCTAAATTATTTTAGCTAATGAGGGGAAGACATACCTATCTTAGACACATCTAAAAGACAAAAAGTAACTACTAAACACAATTCCTATTCATGAATTAGATTCAATACCATGCTCCTCTTCTATAACAAGATATGTTTTACTTTGATATATAAGTGTTCAATGTAACAAAAAATATTAATGAACAAATACCTCAAACTTTTCTTACTATAAACCCCTTGCCAGTAGGAGGTCATTAATCATACTCCTTCTTCCTGCAGGGCTACTATTCATTAATATACATAGTCTGTTTTTTATTAATTAATTAAAAAAAATGTACTGTTACTCATCTTTATTATACATGAATTTTCACAATAACTTTCCTTCTTATGTTTATAAATTTTCTACATATTTAATATCAAGCGCCATGTAAAAAATTATTGAATGAAAATCAATGGAGGACAAAGATAACTTGTGAATTGTGAATGGAATGAATGGTTTTGAAGTGATCAATGATCAACACACAGTCGCAGGATCATCCTAATGCAGAATTAAGCAAAGTGGTAATAAAGCATTTTTGGCATGTAATTAAAGGCGTGGATATTCTGTGTTTAATTATTTGAGTACTTATTTATTTCATAACAAGGATTTCACCTATAATTAGGGTATCCTCACAAATTAACATGGAACGAACACCTTATTATCAGAAACAGTTAAACATTTAGTTGTTGGTGCGCAACAAGAGGAACTATAGTTAGGCCCTGACGAATTTAACTTGGAATGGAACAGCACTTAGAGCCAAACGGTGATTCCCTTTCTCATCAACAAACATCCCAACATTCTCACACTGAACACGCTTGCAATAAGGGCACACGCTTGGACAATAAACCAGTTTATAAGCACCCCCATACTTCTCAATCTTGAACCAATTTCCAATGGTTTCCCGACCAGGGTTGCCCTTAACACCACCGGTTGACACCAACGAGAGTGAGCGTCCCTTAGAAACCTGAAAACTCTCAAGCTTCCACAGCGTGGAATGGTGAGGGCAAGTGATGTTAGGAGGGAACATGATGTTTAGGTCAGTGGAGACACGTATAACACCCTTTTTGGGATTAACAGGTATAAACCTTAGTGGCAAACTATGATATCTGTCCACAACCACTACATCCAGAGGGCATGATTTACCAATCTTTGAGAGGCCAAGGCCTTTTGGACTTCTACTATTGGTGTAGGGTATGGACAGAAGAATATTGTAGTTGACACCAGCACGCAGCAGCTTGCCTGATGTGTCAACTACTTCTTCAGGTGAAGCTTCAGCTGCTCCCAGAAGTGGTTGTGAGATCAGGGCAAAGAAAAGGACAAAAGCTAACAATGTTGTCTTCATCACTGTTTATTTTGTATTGGTTTGAGTAATTTGTATATTGGTTGATGGATGGAGTTTAGCAAGATAGTTTGAATCAATTTATAGGCTGCTTTCTTATCCATGGGATTCAGGATAAACATCCACATTTATATTACTAAAATCCTTGATTTGCTTAATACTGTTGGACCCATCAACATAAGAAATTCACTAAAAAAAACATCGCAAATTTATGTTTAGTTTCTCTTATTTGAATATGTTTTGCGGGAAAGTCGAATCCTGTTTAAGCCATGGCCTGCTTTCATATGTTTCTGCTTTCTGCAATCTTCTGCCAGTATTGTATTGTAGTAATTGTAACATTCAATAACATCCAATGTTTTGCTATAAATCTGGTTGCTTTGTCTAAATCTCTGAGGAATATAAACCCGGTTAGTCAGCATCAATGAGCTTGTTTCTTAGATGGACTTTTGTTTTTGGACATGCACTGAGCGCTGAACTTTGTTTTTTCACTGCATATGGCTAAATATCATTGTTTTTGAAGAAAACTATATATTTCCTATAGACTTGTTTCTTCGTTTATTACTGACAGCCTCGAAACACAAGAATTTAAAAGGGCGTAAACAATTATGTTATGAGATACCATATAGTGATATTTAATATTTTCTCAAATATTATTTACTCATAGCATTATTACATCTTTTCTCTTTTAGAGTATCCGTTGAACTATATCACTAAACATTAACACACAGATTGGGCTACCTACTCCTTTTGAAAAAGTCAAAACTAATCTAGTCATGAACAACATGAACGAACAGACCATAGAATCAATAAGAAAACATTTATCGTTCTGCAAATCCTATCCATCACCTAGAGAGACTCAAAATGGCTTCCACTTAGATGTAAATAAAATCCTAAGACCACAAAGAACATTAATGTCAACCATTTTTACACATAGTAAGCGATATAGATGCACATGGCTACATGATTTCAGATCAATTAATTATCAACTTGATATGGCCAATGGTATTGTTCAATTACTTAAAGAAAACTTATACTGTTTCTATGGTACTAACTACAAAGAATCCAAAAGGTAGAAATAATATTAAACGAAGACATCTATAAATTCAGACTTCACATCTCCAGTATGGTCCATCCATCATTAACCAAAATAATAACCTGAATTACACACAATACAATAATGAAGAACATACTGATAGCATTTGTGCTTCTCTTTGCCTTGAGCTCTCAACCATTACTTGGAGCAGCAGATGCATCACCTGAGCAAGTGGTTGACACATCAGGGAAAAAGCTCCGAGTTGGTCTCAGTTACTACATTGTTCCGGCTGTTCCCTTAACAAGATGCCCAAGGTACGGAAGATGCGTGAATAGTGGAGGCCTTTCACTTGCTAGCATTGGTGAATCATGCCCTCTTGATGTGGTGCTTGTGAGAGGATCTCGTGGCTTGCCATTGTCATTCTCACCCGTTGACCCTAAGAAAGGTGTTGTTCGTGTGTCCACGGATTTGAACATCATGTTCTCCACCGATCATACCAGTTGTGCTGAGTATTCGCCAGTGTGGAAACTGGACCACTTTGATGTTGCTAAAGGACAGAGGTTTGTGACCACTGGTGGGTCTGTGGGAAACCCTGGTTGGGGAACCATCCGCAACTGGTTCAAGATTGAGAGGTTTGAAGATGCTTATAAAATTGTCTATTGTCCAACTCTGTTCCCTTACTCCAAGCACTTGTGCAAGGATGTTGGCATCTTTGTGGATGATATCTATAAGCGTTTGGCTCTAAGCGATGTTCCATTCAAAGTCAAGTTTCAGCTTGCCTGAAGTCTGAGAAACTAATAAGTGTGTTTTATTTTAATTCCGTGTTTATCAACTTGATTGTGAAATCATGTTATGTTAAAAGATGTTAATAAAATGAAGAGATATCTTCACTCTTATATCTTAAGTTTGTAGAATAAATTTTGTCGCAGTAAATGGTTTATATTTCTGAATTCGTCTCGTTTTGTCATCTATAGGATAGGAATTGAAATTTGGAAAAGTGGAAAGACACTTTAGTATTCAAGAACATCAAATTAAGGGAGAATAAAACGTTGAATAATGTATTCAAAACCCATGCTTAATGGAGATATATAAGAAAAATCTTATACATATATATTTATGGAAAGTATATTTATGAGAGTTGCACCTCAGAATAGACATGACCAGTCACAGAAATATATTTACGGGAAGTAAGAAATCCTATGCTGCAAGACACAATAATCATAAAAGGAAATGTCATATCCATTTGTATTGTCTTGTGCTTACTATTACATGTTAGAATATGGCAAGTTTCTTCCTATCTCATGCTTAGGATCTGATTAGTTTCTTTCGGTTGTCATTTATTTTCTTTTTAAATTGAAATAATACCATACCAAAAGGTGTTGAATAATTTACTACATCTCTCGAGTATATGTAAAGTCTGCATAAGCAACTATTAGTGATATAGGACTTAACTTGTTTTGATTGTAAAGCATTTCCTTAAATGAGAGTCAAAGTTTATGTTTTCAACTTTGACCATGTCACGGTAAAAGTATATGTAAACACTTGTTGGAGTCTACAAAAGCAACTATTAGTTATGTCGACTTAATTTATTTTGATTGGAAAGCATTCTCTTAAATGAGAGTCAAAGTTTTTGTTTTCCATTTTGACCGTAATACGATAAAATTTGTCCATAAAATTTTAGACAATTATTATTTTTAGAATTCGTCAATAATAAATTTTGGGTAATTGAATTTTTTTAAAATTTATTAATAAATTTATCGATAATTAAATTTTTGCCAAATTTGGAAAAATTATTTGGAAGTGGATGAGAAAAGAAAAAGAAAAAGATAAGAAGTATGAGGAGAAATGAGAGAAGGAGGAAAAGGAGAATGAAAAGTATGAAGACAAAGTGGTGGCAATAGCAGTAAAGGTGACGGTGGTAGCATCGGCGACCACCATGAAAGCGAAAATAGAAGCAATGGTGGCCAACAACAGAGGAGGAAAAAGAGAAAAAAAAAATGATATATATATATATATATATATATATATATATATATATATATATATTATAGCTTAAAATTTTAATTAGCTTGAAATTTTAATTATAGAAGAATACTTATGTACTTAAATTGTGTTATTATTGATTATAGCAGCACATTTGAAAATGTTTTCTGGCCGTATTATTTTTAGGAGATATTAATAGTACTAGTTGTTGCTGAGTCTAAATCTGTGTGATATATATCTGCGTAATATTATCTGTAGTAATATTATATATACGTGATCTATGAACTTCTTGCTGAGATGGGCGTCTGTTTTGAAATTCCGTATATAGACAAAATTCATTACGTACATTATGAAGAAAAACGTACAAATATACTATTCAGAGCACCATTCCACTTACTCTCCCTACCATAGAATAAGCGAAAAGACCATAGAATCAACAAAAACGTATCACTCTTCAAATACTATTTCTATCAAGAGTTGAATCATGACCTAAAGAGATGCAAAAATGACTCCTGATACATGCAAAACAAAAACCCATTTCCACAAAGAACATTGTTTCCTATAAACCCACTTAACATGGCCAATTGTTTTGTTCAAACACTAAATATATAGATTATATTATATATACTATACTAAGGATTCAAAGATAGAACTAGTAATTAATGATTAACTAAATAAAGCTATCTATAAATTCACACTCATGTCCTAATAATTATGCTCCACCGCTCAGTAACCAAATACAAAGTACCTGGATAATATATGTGCAAACCAATAATGAAGAACATAGTGCTAGCTTTTGTTCTTCTCTTTGCCCTAAGCTTACAACCACTACTCAGAGCAACTGATGCAGCAGCAGAGGCAGTAGTTGACACGTCAGGGAAGAAACTCCAAGTTGGTGAGAGTTACTACATTGTTCCAGCTATGAGAACCTTCACAAGATGTGGAAAGTTGGAATGTTTGAATGCTGAAGGCCTTTCACTTGGCAACATCGGTGAGTCATGCCCTCTTGATGTTGTGGTTGTGCAAAGATCTTTTGGCTTGCCACTGTCATTTTCACCCTTTGACACCAATGAAGGTGTTGTTCTTGAGTCCACTGATTTGAACATAGGGTTCTCCACTGATCGTACTAGTTGTGGTGAGTATTCTCTGGTGTGGAAATTGGACCACTTTGGTGGCTCTAAAGGAGAGTGGTTTGTGACCACTGGTGGCTCTAAGGGGAACCCTGGAAGGAAAACCATACGCAACTGGTTCAAAATTGAGAAGTGTGATGGTGCTTATAAAATTGTTTATTGTCCCAGTGTGTGCCTTTCTTCCAAACACCTTTGCAAGGATGTTGGTGTGTTTGTGGATCAGAATGGCAATAGGCGTTTGGCTCTGAGCGATGTTCCATTCAAAGTTAAGTTCCAGCTTGCAAAATCAAATTAAGCTCAATAAATCAATCACAAACAATAAGTGTGTTTAGTTTCTTTATAGCATTCAAGTTCTTTAAGTGCTTATAGGTTTTTTCATAAGTTAGATTTGCATGCATGTTATGTTAAAAGTATTATAATAAAAAGAAGAAATATCTTTTCGTTGTGCAGTTGTTTCAAGTTTATATATATAATGCATTATGTCTCAATGGTTACTGTATATACTTATGAAATTGAGTCCCTTATTATTATTCTTTCTATATTAATTGATACATATAGGGCTGGAAAAAATTAACCGCATTTAATTAACTATACTATTAAAACTTGGATTGAATTAATAATTAGTTTCTTTCAACTATAATGAACTGAAAATTAGTTGACTTAAATTATTTTTTTATTAAATTATATTGCATTGAGTTGCACTGAAACTATAATAAGAATTGAACTAAACTGACATGTTTTTAAACAATACTAATTTTGAATTAAACTGTACAATTTTTAAACTAGATTATACTAATTTTGAATCGATATACACTAATTTTAATTTAAAACACTAAAAAAAAGTAGTATTTACAGGTTTTTCCATAAACAATAAAATTAAAAATTTGATATGAGTCCATTAAAGATTGAGACAACAAGTCAGACAAAATGTTGAAACAGGTCGGGACAGACACAATCAAAATTCAGTTAAGTCAATCCCCACTTAAAATCAATCAAATTAGGCCAAGAAAGCCACAAACAAAATTCAGTCAAGCTAATATCAACTGAAATATGACTGAGTCGGACCTTATTGAATATCAGACAAATTCAATTAGAACAGTCACAATCTAAACTCCCTCAATTCAGTCCTGACCAAAAATTGGTCGAATTTGGTCGATTTGGCCCCGGCTAGGATGACCATGACCATGACCAAAACTTAGTTGAATTGGTCTCAATCAAGGTTGAATTCGACCAACTCGACACTGATTAAAAATCAGCAAAATTCAGTTGAGACGACCACCAATTGTCGAGACAGTCTCAATTAAAAATCGATCGAATTCGACCAAGTCAACCCCAATAATAAATTGATCAAATTTGGTCAAGTCAGGCATGGCTGAAACTCAGCCGAGTCAGTTCCAACCGAAATTCGATTGAATCAACTCTTACCGAAAATTGAATGATTTCAGCAAGTCAGCTTCAACTAAAAATAAACTGAATTCAACTTAATAACCCCAACCAAAGTAGTGTCATATATTCGTGTATGAACATATATTGGTGTTCACATATATGTACATGATATTTTAGAAAATATATTTTATATATACTTATCAATCAAATCTATAATTTGTAAAACAATAAAACTTTCTTGATAACAATAGTTTATAATTTTTTATTTCAACAAATGCTAATAAATTTGATTTTAATTTGTATTCACATAATAAAAAATATGTATTTTTTACGTTTTTTTAAAATTTTATATATTTTTCAATTTGTATATATTAAGTATCATATTTTATTATTTTCAAAATAAATTCATCAACATATCATATACATTCTATATTTCATACATGTATCGTATATTGTGAGTGTTAATTTGTAGTATGTGATGGTAAAATGAATGTTGAAGTGATCACTAGTAAAAAACTGAGTTATTACCATGTATATTATACATCGGTTACCTAGAAATTGAGTTATAATATTACGCGGTGACATTTTTAAAATTATGTCGATCTTATAGGCCGCGATTCTGAGGGAAACCGCGGCCTATTGTCCATGTGTTAGGGAATAAACCGCGGTTCATCCAAAAACCGCGGCATAAAACCTCTCTGACTTTCCCACGTGGCACACCTGCAATAAATGGGTAGTAGAGTGTCAGGGAATAGACCGCGGTTGTTTGGAGAACCGCGGCCTATAGTCCATGCAAAATTCTAACATTCTCTGTTACAGTTTGGACACCATAAATTTTGGGGAATAAACCACGGTTCGTCCTAAAACCACGACATAAAATTTAGACGAATTTATTTAAAAAAAAGAAAGAGTTTTGGCCGCAATTGCAGCAGGAACCGCGGTCATATCCCCAGTTTTTACCGCAGTTGGAACCGCGGCAAAAGGTTAGACGATTTTTTTTTCAAGAAAAAAGGGTTTTGACCGCGGTTCAAGGAAGAACCGCAGTCATTCCCCAAGTTTTTACCGCGGTTGGAACCGCGGCCTAAAGTTCCATGCTTTTTTACCTCGCTGTATATGCCGCGGTTCTAAAACCACGACGTATAATAAAAAATAACCGCGGTCGTTTTCCTTCCCTGCACTAGTGGATATGTCAATTAGATTATGCGTGTCATGGTTCCTGAAATTAGGGATTAAACTAAAAGAAAGAGAGAAATTAAAGGAGAAAAAAAAATTGAAAGAACGAAATGTGTAATTTTCCTGTGGATTTGCTTGGAGATGGAGATACATATCTTTTATTGTGTGTTCTTCATTTATTTTTCAGAAAGGAATCTTAATTCATGGATCATTATGATCAACACAAGTATTCAGTGTGAGTTTTTGAATGGAAAGAGGTTTGATCAGGCTTCTTTGAACTTAACTTTGAAGGGATCATGACTGAGTGCCAGATGCATTATCCTATGCCCATCCACAAACACTCCAACATCCTTGCACGAATGGTTGCAAGAGGGGCACTTACTGGGACAATAAACCAGCTTATAAGCATCCTCGTACTTGTGAATCTGGAACCAATTCAGAATTGTCTGCTGATTTGGGCTTCCGACAACACCACCAGTTGTCACATATGTCTGACCAGTAGAGGCATCGAAGTGACCAAGCCTCCACACAGTGGAATGGTGTGGACATCTTTCATCAGCATCGGAGAAAAAAATGTTCAAATCAGTGGAGACACGAATGACACCCTTTTTAGCGTTGAAAGGTAAGAACCTCAGTGGTAGGCCTTCATCGGCTTTCTCAACTACGACATCAAGAGGGCATGATTCATCATCGATGCTGCCAAGTGCAAGGCCTCCACCAGTGAAACAGCTAACAAAGCCACATATGGTGAAGGGCACAGCAGGGATGATATGGTAATTTGCATCAGCTCTCAGCTTCTTCCCTGATGTATCAATCACTGGCTCATGAACAGATTCACCAGCTCCAAGTAGCGGTTGCGAGGTCAAGGCAAAGACGAGGAGAAATGCTACGTGCTTGATCTTCATCGTTTTCAATGATTGATGTAGTTTGTGTTTCGGAAATGAATGGAAGAAATGGTAAGTGAGAAGCATCAATTTATAATTGTTCCTTATCTATGAATCTATAAACTATGCATATATTGGTCAAAGATATTTTTCTGACCATGAAAACTGTTAGCTTAATATTAAAATATTAATTATTGTGATTGTGTTTCCATTTAAAAACTCAGATTTCAATGGATAGATTCACATACGTCCATAGTTTTAATTTTTTTCATATATATATATATATATATATATATATATATATATATATATATATATATATATATATATATATATATATATATATATATTATCACTTATATTTAATGAAGTTCTTAAGATACTAAACTTCTTATCAGCCATTATATTAGCAGTCAATATATATATATGGAGCAAACGGTATCAAACAGATTTGTGACGTGGCTAGAGTTATTATCCATATGTATAAGGCAAGTTTTTATTTAATATTTATATCAATAGTATTGTTAAATAATTGTTTCAAATAGATTATTAATAAAAAATTAATTGAGACAAAAAGAATTGAATTGAAAATCCTCTATCTTTACTGTAGATACTGGAAAGTGGAGCCGGTGATAGTTGGCATCAGCAAAGGGAAGTATACTTTGACAGCGAAATAATATACTAGTCAATTAATCTTATAAATCAAATTTCGTAAAAAAAAAAAAAAAAAAAAAAAAAAAAAAAAAAAAAAAACCTATGGATCAAAACGATTACTTTTTTCCCACTTATTATGAAAAGTGTTCTTGGTTATAATATCAATTTAAATATAGTATAGTTTTGCACATTGAGTGTAGAAGATCTTAAAACGTTAAATGTCAACTTAAAATTAATAGACATTAAATCAAGTTGTTTAATCACACTTAGGAACAGGTAATGCGGAACTTTAACTTTCAAAGAGGTTTAATTTGGTTTTTTATTTAAATGTAAGTTGTTCTTTCAAGGGTTTTTTTAGTTTAAATTTGATTTTAATTTTTAAAAAATTATGTAATTAGGTCATTTATGTTAATATAGTAGAAATTGTGTTAAAGATAATATCAAGGGTCGATTTATAGTTTTTTATTTTTTTATTTTTTTCTAGGTATTCACTCAAGTGAAAAATGTATTTGAGAGAGTTTCAATTTAATTTTTATATTTGTTTTTTTTAAATAATTTAATCCAAAAAAAAAAGTTAAGGGTGATAAAACAGGTTAATCTAACATGTTTAAAGTTGACTCAATATTGGCCCGCAAAACATATCAAGTCATGTTAACTTACCAATTAAAAATGAATTTAACTTTAAACTCAGTCCTCTAAGTTGTTAGGCTATGGAGTTAATAGGTTGACTTATGTTTTTTTTTTATCAAAAATTTAATATCACATGGAAACTAGTTGAAATTTTTTATTTTTTACATGAAAATGAGCTTAAAACTAAACAATGTCAAGCTACCAGACTAATAACGAGTTGAAAAAGGCTGAAACAGGTTGAAAAGGTATGTCGTTCGAACTGTTTCAGATCTGGCCACCATACTATATCGCACCTTAGTTGAGTTGTATTAGGAAGTCAGGTTGTGTTAATATGAATTGTCTTAGGGGTTCCAATTGTTTTGTAATGAAGTAGGCTACTAGGCTGGCCCAACTTGACCTGTGGGCTAGTCTATAAGGCTATATGGGTTTAGCAGGTTGGGTTTATTCGGGCTTTCAAGTTGAAAACGCTATCTCAACCCATTTTTTTGTCGGGCTGACCCATATATATGGGTTTAGCAGGTTGGGTTTGTTCGGGCTTTCAAATTGAAAACACTATCTCAACCCATTTTTTTTGTCGGGCTGACCCATTGGAATTGGCCCTTTTCGCCATTCCAAAATTTTTGTTAAAATAGAGCAATGGTATCCCTCTTTAAATTAGAATAAAATTTATAATTTAAAGAACACGAAGAACATAAGTATATAGAATAATTTTGTTTTAATTTTACATAATGTTAAATTCTCTAAGCGAGCCCCTTTATGTTTGTTGGGCAAATGGGTTTCGTTAGGCGAAAGTCTAGGTTTGTACTTTTATTTTCTTATGTGTTTTGGACTTTATTTTAGGGTTTTTATATTTTCTTAAACTTCTATGCCTATATACAGATGTATCAAAATCTGATATAAATGTTCTTGAGTCATATTAATAAAGGATTCTCTTAATTTTTTATTAAAACTCTTATTCTTATGATATATAAATATTTTTTTTTAATTGACTTATCAATATGTTAGATTTTAAATTTATTGATAACTCAAATTCATAAAAGTTGGTATCATTTATGAATCTACATTTTATTTTAATGAGAGAAGATGAATAATGTCACGACCCAGAAATTTGGGCCGGCCAAATAGCGACCGGCCGGTCTTCTTTTTATTAATCAGCAAAGTTTTAAAATTCATTTTTCTCGAAACCCGTGCAGAGACTGAAACTCAGTAAAAGTGGCAGACAAACTCTGCAACAACAATAAATTCCCCAACCTCGGGATGCGTCCGACTGCAAAGAGAATGAAGGATTTTTGGGTTAGTGGGAACCACGTGGCACCGGGAGAACTGTCCAGCTGTCCGGTTCTGGAAGAGCAATTAAGGTAGAATCTTCGAAATCTTAAAACTCTTTTCTGCATGCAAATCTTCATCTTCTTCCTCAATACCAACCTTCTGAACTTCCAAATTCTCTCTTCCTTCTCTCTAGAAACTCAACCTTTCTCTCTCTAAATTTCTAACCCAAACATTGTTCCGACCATCTAACTTCTTTCAGAAAGTATACTCCTGGTGCGAAGACCTTTCCTTTGCACCGAATAGTTTTTCAATCAGAGCTACTGGGACGGTCGTTCAACGTTTTAGTGGAAACTTAGAAGTTCAGCTAAACTATAGAGGTAAGGGAAGCTTATGAATATTTAAGTTTGATGTTCTATATGATGCAAATGTGAATAATTCGATGTATGTTAGTTTATAAAGTATGTTGTTTGAAATGCATGAACTGAATGTGGAATGTTGTTATATGGGTTATGAGAAATGAATAAAAGGAAAAACTTAGAGAATGTGAGTTAAGATTGAAGATCATTAGGATCATTCATTCTTCCCCTATTTTTCCGTCCGGTCTAATCGGACTGTTCGGCCAAGTTGTTGTTGAACTTAAGATTGTTTCATTAAGAATCTCAGTGCAAAATACTTACTAAACGTTAGTCATAAACTAAACATTCATTCTGGAAAGTGTTTGGCATTTGGCGGACACTTAAAACTACGTAAAACTTATAAATACGACATCCTTCTTTGTAAATAGCCGTCCGGTTACTTAGTGACCACATTGATTAGTAAAGCTTATTTATTTGACCGACCGGTGTGTTTGCTTATATTATTCTTTGGGATAAGTGTTCGGTCATAGACCAGTCTTCTAATATGATTATTACTTATTTTATTCTTTACCAAAACCGGCCGGGTAACTAATAGTAATAGTTAACTTTGTGGTTGTTACTTTATTCATTGTCGGTTCAGTATTCAACAAATCATTCTTCTTTCTCCCAATATCACATTTGATTCCACCGCCCGGTTATTGTTGTTATTGAGTCTTTGATGATTAGTTGTTAATCGTTGCCGGAATGGTCTGTCAGAATCTATAAACGTCTTTTATCGTCTTCTCAAATATTCCAATCATATTTCGGTCTTATATTATTTCGTGATTCCATGGTTGATAATATGGTCTTTGATCCGATAACTTTATTTATGAGAGTGAAATTAAATAAGAAAATTAGACTAAGTAAGAGAATTCCTCGGGTGGAATGTCTCATGAGTTGTAATGTTGATTGGTAAAGTATGAATGTGGGAATGACTCCGGTGTCGTCCTTGTTTCCGATATTCCGTGAGGACATTTTCTCAAGTAGAGAGAAGTCGGTCATGTGTGGGAATGGCGGGAGGCCCGCGGTTATAAGTGAGTATAATCGTTTGAGGGCTAACCTCGGGCGGCAGCTGAAGGAACAGTTACTACACCGCCCGGGTGCTAGGGACGACCGAGCTACACGTTCATACGGTCCGGACAGTGTCTTGTCGATTAATATTATGTATGAGAATGATATGTTATGTTGATTGATTTTGTAAAGTATGTTTGTTTGTATATTGAATGGATAAGTTAAATGTACATAAGCTTACCCTATTTTTCTTGTTTTGTACATTGTCGTCCGGTATCCGACCGGTCGTCTTTTCTTTCTCAAATGCTATGATCATTCTTACGAATGTGAGCAGAAGTTACTTTGGAAGCAGCTTGGAAGAGCCTTTGGCGGACGCGGTACCAGTCGAAGAGCATTTTGAAGAAATTCCCGAGTTTAGTACTGGACCGTCCGGTCCTTAGATCTAGATAATTTTGTATTATGTTTGATAGTTGGTTATGTATAGGATTTACTTTTATTCTGACCAACCGGTCTATAATTGTTTTGTAAGCCAAATTGTTAACTCGGCACCTATTATCTATTCATGTATTCCGGTTTGGATAACTGTTAAATTCTAGCGTTTATATCTTCAATTTAAATTGAATCCTTTACTGTTCTTCTATATTATATTGTAACTCCTAAAATAGATTAATACTTTCATAGTAAAATTTATTGGGATGTTACATTAATGGTATCAGAGCAGTTTCTTTCTTAGACTACCTGTAGGTTATGAGTATATTATGCTTATGGCTACGTACTCTACATGTTCGATCAGAATTTTCTGATTTCTTGTGGACTAACGGGTTCTTCTTTCTGATTAAAAACAGAAGATGGCTCCTAGACCACCTCCTCAACCGGTCAACCAGGGAGTGTCAGCTGCTTTACATGTGGAGGCCCTCATTACATGCGAGATTGTCCCAGGCAGGGCAATACAAAATTTTGTGTCAAGTGTAGAAGGAATGGACACTTGGAAAGAGATTGCAACATGGGTGGACGAGCATTTTCCAGGCCACCGAATGCTGGAAGGTCATCTCCGAGTGGTGGTAGAGCCCAAGCAGTCGGTAGAGTATATGCCCTCTCGGGAACTGAAGCTGCTGGTTCAGGTAACCTCATAATCAGCACTTGCCTAGTATATGGAATGTCATGTTGTGTGCTTTTTGATTCGGGGGCAACACACTCCTTCATCTCGAAGGCATGTGTTGATAAACTGGGAATAGCTGAGAGTGAAATGCAGCTTGACTTGGTGGTGTCAACACCGGCAGCTGGAGAGATTAGGACGTCCACTGTATGTGTGAAGTGTCCTATTGAGGTAGAGGGGTACAAATTCAAGGTAAATCTTATATGTTTACCTCTTCAAGACCTTGAAGTTATATTAGGAATGGATTGGTTGACCACCAATCGTATTCTTATTGATTGTGGGAAAAAGAAGTTGATTTTCCCAAGTGAAGAAGAGAAGCTTACGATTACACTCGGCCAGATGAGAGAAGACTTGATTGAAGGCGCTATGGGTTTTATTGTTTTCACGTATCTGGACGTGAGCGGAACTGACCGACCGGATCTGAACCGTCCGGTAGTGGAAGAGTTTATGGACGTGTTTCCAGAAGAAATCCCAAGTCTTCCTCCACACCGAGAGGTCGAGTTTTCCATTGACTTGATCTCGGGAGCTGGTCCAATATCAATTGCGCCGTATAGAATGGCTCCGGCAGAGTTGGCGGAATTGAAAAAGCAAATTGAAGACTTGTTGGAAAAGAAATTTATCCGGCCAAGTGCATCACCATGGGGAGCGCCTGTTCTTTTGGTTAAGAAGAAAGATGGTAGTTCAAGGCTGTGTATAGACTACAGGCAATTAAACAAGTTAACCATCAAGAACAAATATCCACTGCCGAGAATCGACGATTTACTTGATCAACTCCATGGAGCTTCAGTTTTCTCCAAGATTGATTTGAGATCCGGATACCATCAGATACTAGTGAAAGAAGAAGATATTCAGAAGACTGCTTTTCGGTCAAGATATGGGCATTTTGAATATGTAGTAATGCCGTTCGGTGTTACCAATGCCCCGGCAATATTCATGGACTACATGAACCGGATCTTCCGGCCGTTTTTGGACAAATTTGTAGTTGTTTTCATTGACGACATTCTCATTTACTCCAAAAGTCACGAAGAACATGAAGATCATTTGAGAATGGTTCTTGGAGTGCTAAGGGAGAAACAACTATATGCTAAGTTGTCTAAGTGTGAGTTTTGGATGAATCAAGTACAATTCCTTGGGCATGTAATTTCGGCCGGCGGAATTTCTGTAGATCCGTCTAAGGTGCAAGCCGTTCTGGAATGGGAAACGCCTCGCTCAGTTACTGAAGTTAGAAGCTTTATTGGGTTGGCCGGCTACTACAGAAGATTCATTGAAGGTTTTCTAAGATAGTGGCGCCATTAACTCAATTGACCAGAAAGGACCAGCCATTCGTCTGGACCGACCGGTGTGAGTCCAGTTTTCGGGAATTAAAGTTACGTTTGACGAATGCTCCGGTTCTGGTAATTCCTAACGTTAACCTTCCATTTATTGTGTTCTGTGATGCTTCGTATAATGGATTGGGTTGTGTATTGATGCAAGAAGAGAAGGTCGTTGCATATGCTTCTAGACAATTGAAGATTCATGAAAGGAATTATCCAACTCATGATCTGGAACTGGCGGCTGTAGTATTTGCCCTCAAAATCTGGAGACATTACTTATATGGTGCTAAGTTTCAGGTGTTCAGCGACCATAAAAGTCTCAAGTATCTATTCGATCAAAAAGAGCTAAATATGAGGCAAAGAAGATGGATGGAATTCCTTAAAGATTATGAGTTTGATTTACAGTACCATCCGGGAAAAGCCAACGTAGTTGCCGACGCTTTGAGTAGAAAAACCATACATATGGCGGCAATGATGGTACAAGAAATGAAGCTACTTGAGAACTTCAGAGATTTGAAGCTGCACTGTGTTTTGGAGCCGACCGGTATTAGTTGTAGTCTTATGCGATTGTCAAGTAACATATTTGACCGAATAAGAGAAAAGCAAAAAGTTGATAAAGAGTTGCAGAAAATTTCCAAACCGTTCGGCATACCACCCCACCAAGACTTCAATGATGGAACGGACGGATTGTTAAGATATAAAGATAGAACTTGTGTTCCAAATGATGACGAGTTGAAAAGGATAATCTTGGAAGAAGCTCATCAAAGTCGTCTAAGCATTCATCCTGGAATAACTAAAATGTATAAGGATCTTAGAATGAGTTTTTGGTGGCCAGGAATGAAACAAGATATTGCTCGATTCGTGGAGTCATGTTTAACTTGTCAAAGAGCCAAGATCGAGTATCAGAAACCGAGCGGTCTCTTACAACCGTTGGAAATACCCGAATGGAAGTGGGACAGTATAGCTATGGACTTCGTGACCCATCTTCCTCGAACAGTCAGACATCATGACGCCATTTGGGTAATAGTTGATAGATTAACTAAGAGTGCACACTTCCTTCCTATCAACTTAAAAATGCCTATGTCCAAGTTAGCTCAGCTATATATTAAAGAGATTGTTAGGCTACATGGAGTACCGTCCGGAATAGTGTCCGACCGGGACCCAAGATTTACCTCCCGGTTTTGGCAAGCGCTTCATCAAGAAATGGGAAGCAAACTTCAAATGAGTTCTGCCTACCATCCTCAGACGGACGGTCAATCCGAAAGGACAATCCAAACTCTTGAAGATCTTTTGAGAACCAGCGTGTTGGACCACTTAGGAGTTTGGGATGAAGTTTTACCGCTAGCTGAGTTTACTTACAACAATAGCTTCCATGCAAGTATCGGAATGGCACCTTATGAAGCTCTTTATGGACGGAAATGTAGAACACCCCTTTGCTGGTTCCAGGAAGGAGAAGCTGTGTTGACTGGACCAGAAATTATTCAACAAACAACAGAAAAGGTGAAACTGATTCAAGAAAGACTTAAGGCAACTCAGAGCTGACAGAAGTCTTACGCAGATAAAAGGAGAAAGCCTTTAGAATTTGCTGCAGGAGAGCATGTGTTCTTAAAGCTGAATCGAACGACCGGCGTTGGGAGAGTCATCAAACCAAAGAAATTATCACCACGATTCCTTGGTCCGTATCAGATTCTCAGACGCATTGGGCCAGTCGCCTATGAACTTGCTTTACCTCCTCCCTTGTCTAACCTTCATCCGGTATTCCACGTTTCTCAACTTAGAAAATATATCGCTGATCCTTCGCATGTACTCGAAGCCGACCACATACAACTTAAAGAAGATTGTTCAGTTGAAGTACAACCAGTTAGAGTTGAGACAAACGTAACCAAGCGGCCGTTCGGTAAACGCACTATTTTGGTGAAAGTTATCTGGGACGACCGAACGGGCGATGTCACTTGGGAGCGCGAAGAAGATATGAAGGAAGCCTACCCACACCTGTTCGAAGGTATGTACTAATTTTCGAGGACGAAAATTTTTATTTGTTGGGGGGAATGTCACGACCCAGAAATTTGGGCCGGCCAAATAGCGACCGGCCGGTCTTCTTTTTATTAATCAGCAAAGTTTTAAAATTCATTTTTCTCGAAACCCGTGCAGAGACTGAAACTCAGTAAAAGTGGCAGACAAACTCTGCAGCAACAATAAATTCCCCAACCTCGGGATGCGTCCGACTGCAAAGAGAATGAAGGATTTTTGGGTTAGTGGGAACCACGTGGCACCGGGAGAACTGTCCAGCTGTCCGGTTCTGGAAGAGCAATTAAGGTAGAATCTTCGAAATCTTAAAACTCTTTTCTGCATGCAAATCTTCATCTTCTTCCTCAATACCAACCTTCTGAACTTCCAAATTCTCTCTTCCTTCTCTCTAGAAACTCAACCTTTCTCTCTCTAAATTTCTAACCCAAACACTGTTCCGACCATCTAACTTCTTTCAGAAAGTATACTCCTGGTGCGAAGACCTTTCCTTTGCACCGAATAGTTTTTCAATCAGAGCTACTGGGACGGTCGTTCAACGTTTTAGTGGAAACTTAGAAGTTCAGCTAAACTATAGAGGTAAGGGAAGCTTATGAATATTTAAGTTTGATGTTCTATATGATGCAAATGTGAATAATTCGATGTATGTTAGTTTATAAAGTATGTTGTTTGAAATGCATGAACTGAATGTGGAATGTTGTTATATGGGTTATGAGAAATGAATAAAAGGAAAAACTTAGAGAATGTGAGTTAAGATTGAAGATCATTAGGATCATTCATTCTTCCCCTATTTTTCCGTCCGGTCTAATCGGACTGTTCGGCCAAGTTGTTGTTGAACTTAAGATTGTTTCATTAAGAATCTCAGTGCAAAATACTTACTAAACGTTAGTCATAAACTAAACATTCATTCTGGAAAGTGTTTGGCATTTGGCGGACACTTAAAACTACGTAAAACTTATAAATACGACATCCTTCTTTGTAAATAGTCGTCCGGTTACTTAGTGACCACATTGATTAGTAAAGCTTATTTATTTGACCGACCGGTGTGTTTGCTTATATTATTCTTTGGGATAAGTGTTCGGTCATAGACCAGTCTTCTAATATGATTATTACTTATTTTATTCTTTACCAAAACCGGCCGGGTAACTAATAGTAATAGTTAACTTTGTGGTTGTTACTTTATTCATTGTCGGTTCAGTATTCAACAAATCATTCTTCTTTCTCCCAATATCACATTTGATTCCACCGCCCGGTTATTGTTGTTATTGAGTCTTTGATGATTAGTTGTTAATCGTTGCCGGAATGGTCTGTCAGAATCTATAAACGTCTTTTATCGTCTTCTCAAATATTCCAATCATATTTCGGTCTTATATTATTTCGTGATTCCATGGTTGATAATATGGTCTTTGATCCGATAACTTTATTTATGAGAGTGAAATTAAATAAGAAAATTAGACTAAGTAAGAGAATTCCTCGGGTGGAATGTCTCATGAGTTGTAATGTTGATTGGTAAAGTATGAATGTGGGAATGACTCCGGTGTCGTCCTTGTTTCCGATATTCCGTGAGGACATTTTCTCAAGTAGAGAGAAGTCGGTCATGTGTGGGAATGGCGGGAGGCCCGCGGTTATAAGTGAGTATAATCGTTTGAGGGCTAACCTCGGGCGGCAGCTGAAGGAACAGTTACTACACCGCCCGGGTGCTAGGGACGACCGAGCTACACGTTCATACGGTCCGGACAGTGTCTTGTCGATTAATATTATGTATGAGAATGATATGTTGTGTTGATTGATTTTGTAAAGTATGTTTGTTTGTATATTGAATGGATAAGTTAAATGTACATAAGCTTACCCTATTTTTCTTGTTTTGTACATTGTCGTCCGGTATCCGACCGGTCGTCTTTTCTTTCTCAAATGCTATGATCATTCTTACGAATGTGAGCAGAAGTTACTTTGGAAGCAGCCTTGGAAGAGCCTTTGGCGGACGCGGTACCAGTCGAAGAGCATTTTGAAGAAATTCCCGAGTTTAGTACTGGACCGTCCGGTCCTTAGATCTAGATAATTTTGTATTATGTTTGATAGTTGGTTATGTATAGGATTTACTTTTATTCTGACCAACCGGTCTATAATTGTTTTGTAAGCCAAATTGTTAACTCGGCACCTATTATCTATTCATGTATTCCGGTTTGGATAACTGTTAAATTCTAGCGTTTATATCTTCAATTTAAATTGAATCCTTTACTGTTCTTCTATATTATATTGTAACTCCTAAAATAGATTAATACTTTCATAGTAAAATTTATTGGGATGTTACAAATAATACACTAGAAAAGTCTCCAAATTATGAATTGAGAATACATCACAAAATCCTCTTAATTTTGAATTGAGTTTGAACTTTATTTCAATTGAAACCCATTTACCAAAAGAAAGAAAGAATGGGTGATGCAGCTGGAAAAAATAATTTTGATTACATTGATTTTTAATAAAGTCGTGTTGATTATATATAATAAGAAATTTTTAATTGTATTAATTTTTTAATTAGGTTTAAATTTTATTTAAACTGAATTTATTGACCCAAAAAGTGAATAGGTGGTGCTACAAAGACAAAAATAAAATCAAGTACTTTTACAATTTTATTAGATGATTTTAATGATTTTATTGTGTCATCACTATCATGTATGCAATTGAAATACTGTATAAAATTGTACAAATTATAAATTAAATATCAATTTTAACTAAAATAATAAAAATAGCTTAAGTACGTCCAAGTAAAAAGTCCATGAAAACTCTCAGTTGACTTTTGTCATGTATATCCCTTCTCATTCGACCATTTAAGTAAAAGTTCATCATCTAACAAGAGAGTTAACAATCTTGACTACACTGCATTCACTAGATTAGCACATTATCATTTATCATTAAACAAATAAATAAATATATATATATATATATATATATATATATATATATATATAGGTAAAATAAAAAAGAAAGATAATTTTGTTTAAAACGAAACTATTTTTATAAATCTGATATTCATGAACTCAGGTCGTCATCATCTGTTTTAAACCATTACAAGTTTATCCAATTTTGTCTCCAACAATTTCTTCTAAAATGAGTTCAAGATTGTAATTACCAAAATGAAAAAGTTAAAAAGATGAAATGTTATTCTTAAAGTCATTTTATCTCTCTTTTTCAATTTATGAAAATTAAAATAATACGTTATCGTTAGATCTCATTTATCTATATATAAAAGCCTTATTTATCGTAATCATTTAAATAAAATAAAATACAAAAGACTTATATTCTTCATTTTTTAAAAATAAAAGGAAAATCATTATATATATCCACACATTAAGGCCTTTATTCTAATTCTAAATTCCAAAGTTACTCAAAACAAACATATTTTATGTTATCTATAATAGTCCTTCTGGCTAAATATTGATTTATATTTTTGGAGTACTCTCTCCCATTATTTTACAAGCACAACAATAGAAAATGTTTTAGTGGAGGTTACATCAATAATTTCTTTCAATTTAATATGTAGTGCATATAGAAAGTGCCGTAAACAAAGCAAAATAGTATTACATTTCTTGTTTTTATATTCTTAAAAAATTTTTACATCAAAATACTTCACACACTCTTTTAAAATATGAAGAAAAGACAATCTCGTGTCCATGAAAATGTGAACTTTATTTCAAAAAAAGGTTATTTGATATTAATAACTTCCATTTAATAACTCTTTATAGAGATAAAATAATTTTAACAAAATATAAACTTCTATATTCTAAAAAATAATGTAATAAAAGATAGATCAAATGGGACAAAAGAAAAATAGTATCAAAGTATTGTCCTTCTTAATTTAGTTAAGACAGATACTTAAAATCTCGAATATTTCCATGTTTCATAAACTAAAATGTGTTAAAAAAATAAATATTTAAATAAGAAAGAGTTTTGAATATTTGAATTCTCGTAAACAAGGTGTAATAGTTATTCTTTTATGAATTTCTTTAATTTCGTGACATTATTTTAAATATTTTTATTTAGTTTTATTTAAAATAAATAAATTAACATAATATTTTTAGTAACAACATTGTTATAGTTATATATAACTCAGTATTTATTATTAGTTATTATATATATATAAACATACTTATGAGGATATATCTAATGACTAGTAAAATATTTTAAGTGGAACACACGTGGCAGCCTGACTTTGGGCAGAGTTTTAGAATAGAACTTTGGTTAAAATATTCTATTCTAAGTTTCAGATTTTCCTCCACTTTCCTTACACACTTCTTCTTCTTCTCTTTTTCTCCATTGCCTTACCTTCCATCCACCATTACTCAAATTCTAACCGATTGATTTTCGAATTGAAGCTACCTAAGCCTTTAAGACTGCAAGAGAAGCATTTTCCACCGATTGTATCTTCGCTTCGTCCAACCGGTAAGAAAGCTCTTTTTCTCCTTTGCCCTAGGGTTTCTAGCATGTGATTTCTTGTTGCATGCAACCCATTTCGTTTTCTTCCACAATCTAGCTTCAATTAAGTTCTAAGACTTGTTTTCCATCATCAATTGATGATTTATAGGTGATTCTCACACTTTGGGTTCGAAACAATTGGTCTTGGACTCTTCCTTAAGTTGGACGTCTACACTAGAGGTAAGGGGAGCTAGCTCTTCTTTTCATTTTAGTAGTATGTTGTGAATGTATGATAATTCTGAAGTTGTATGTTGTTGGAGGCATGAAATTGGTTGTATTGGCCTAAAATGCATGTATGGAATTGTGTATGTTGTGTGAAATTGGTGATTGATGGATATGAACTGTTTGAGATGATTTTGAGTGATGAATTATGCATGTTGGAACTGTTTTTGTGTGGAAATCTGTTGTGGTATGGTTTGGAAGGAAAAATCAAGTGCCTTAGAGTCACTTTTTGGCCATTTTAGAGGAAGTGAGGTAGTGATTTTGAGTAAATGGAATTTGTTACGTTTTTGGACTGTTGGGACAGTTTCATGCAGTGTATTGTGACTTGTTTGAGTCACCAAATTGGTCAAAATAGGTACCAAATGGTAAGATTGGGTTTTGGGTCCCTAAGTTGGGAAAATGGGTATTTTAGAGTTGGAAAGGAGCTTAAACCACTTTAGAAATGTATTAGTAATGCTTAGGACCATTTAGATAAGTGTAATTATGCTTAAAACAAAGATTAGGAGTGTTAGAAGTTGGAAAAAATGGTTGGAAATGGTCTTAGCAGATTCTGTCGAATTCTGCAGAATTCTGCAGAGTGTTGGTCGTCCGGTTTGGAAGGCCTTGGTCAGAGAAGGATGATTCCTTCTCTTGACCGTTCGGTCTGGTACCTTGGTCAGAGAAGGATGACTCCTTCTTTTGACCGTTCGGTTCTGGTACCTTGGTCAGAGAAGGATGATTCCTTCTCTTGACCGTTCGGTCTGGTACCTTGGTCAGATAAGGATGGTTCCTTCTCTTGACCGTTCGGTCTGGTACCTTGGTCAGAGAAGGATGGTTCCTTCTCTTGACCGTTCGGTCTGGTACCTTGGTCAGAGAAGGATGGTTCCTTCTCTTGACCGTTCGGTTCTAGTACCTTGGTCAGAGAAGGAGGACTCATTCTCTTGACCGTTCGGTTCTGGTACCTTGGTCAGAGAATGATGATTCCTTCTCTTGACCGTTCGGTCTGGTACCTTAGTCAGAGAAGGATGGTTTCTTCTCTTGACCGTTCGGTTCTGGTACCTTGGTCAGAGAAGGATGACTCCTTCTCTTGACCGTTCGGTTCTGGTACCTTGGTCAGAGAAGGATGATTCCTTCTCTTGACCGTTCGGTCTGGTACCTTGGTCAGAGAGGATGACTCTTTCTCTTGACCGTTCGGTTCTGGTACCTTGGTCAAAGAAGGATGACTCATTCTCTTGACTGTTCGGTTCTGGTACCTTGGTCAGAGAAGGATGACTCCTTCTCTTGACCGTTCGGTTTGGGGCCTGGGTCAGAGAAGGATGGTTCCTTCTCTTGACTGTTCGGTCTGGCAGGTGTGCTCTCGGTCAGAGAAGGTTATTCCTTCTCTTGACAGTACGGTCTGGTGCTCTCGGTCAGAGAAGACTAGATTCTTCTCCTAACCATTCGGCCTATCAAAGTGTGGTCGGCCCTGACACTTAGCTCACTCCTAGTGGTCGGTCAACCCATTAAGTGCTTGGCACAAGCTTGAAGTGTTTGGCCATACGGTCCAGTATATTGTTTTTGGTAAAATAAGGGTGCATGTGATTATTATTGCAGTGTAAGAATGGTGGGAGTATATGATGTATGTATGATTAATATGGCATTTGAGGTATATCATGTGATTGATTTGGTTGGATTCGGTTATGAAATTATGATCTCTCAGTGAGATCGATTAGTGTATTGAATGAATGGTGAGAGGCTTCCATATGGGGGTTATCCCTAACACTCCAACGGTCTTTCATTCTCACTTAGAGAGGATTGACATGTGTGGTGGGAGTAGTGGGAGGTCCTAGGGTAGACGCTATCACTAGAGGTCTATACTGCGGTAACGGACTAGCCTTGTGTACGGTCGAGTGGAACCCCTCGGCAATGGCTTCGCAAAGCAGTAGCGGCCATCACAAGTGCACAACCCGCCCCAACTCTACATTCATTCTATGTCTGGACGTGTCTTGGAGTATTTGCATGATAGGATGATTGGTTTGGTTGAGTTATTAAATAATTGCCTATGTTCATGATGACTTGCATGCTTGTATGTAAATTGATATGATTTGTATGGTTGTTTGAGACCTAGCTCACCCTTGCGCTTGTATGTTGTATGTGTTTGCTTTCTCCCTTGCGATGATCATCCAATCCTTTGGATGTGAGCAGTAGGTGATGATGTACCTCTGGTGCAGGCATTGGAAACCGAGGAAGATCCAGCACTTAGTGCTTAGGACGCCTACTAGTTCTTATTTCTATAGACTGTTATTTTGGAGAATACTCATTAGGCCTTCCTAACTTTTAGTAGTATCATATTTTGAAAAACATTAGACATTTGTACTTAATTCTCCTTCGTTTTAAATTTTTTTTTCTCTCTATTTTGGATGACTGTAACTTACACCTGTACGGTTGTCTTCTACTCTCACTGCTTTCTTTAATTATATAGCTGGATTCCATATCTGCATACATGATTATATAATTTGGGATGTTACAACATACTTAAGAGGGATCATTTGTTATTGTATTTATTATTTATAAGACGTCATTTAGTAATTCATGTTAATGAAATAAATTACTAATTTATTTAAAAAATGAAAGATCAGATTAAGTAAGTTGAAAATAGTGAAATAAAATTAAAAAAATCATGAGAAAAAACTATTAAAGTTATGAAAAAATCGAAAAGAAGAGGAAGTCAACGAAAATTATATGTCGACCATAAATGTAAACGCACTCAGTGGGTGGCTTCTTTCTAAATTCCATTCAATACCTGCAAAAGCTTTTTCCGTGTGTTTCTATTCTTTTCCATCACAAAAAAAGAAACCAAAAACAGAAAATACACCAATTACCAATGCTTGATACATTAAGCATGACACAAATAACAAGTCAGATTGGATTCAATTTCAAAAGCAAAAATAAAAAAAATTAATAATATATAATTTATCAGATCACTTTTAAACTGAGTTTATGTTTATATTATAATTGTATTTAAGGAGTATAATAAATAGTAATATAATAATATATAATAATTAACATATTAAATTATCAAGTTTTAATTAATCACCGACTCATCTTCTCAAATAGATCACTTTCAAAACTAGTTTGGTTTTGGACCCTCGTTACAGTTCTTCACGATAAACATGCGCAAAAAAATTGACACGTTCCAAAACATAAGGTTGTCGAAAAAGACACACAATTATACACGTTGATGCCTTAATTGAACCGTCTCCTCACTTCGATCAGAGGCAATTTCATTAATATAAAACTTTAGGTACGAGTATTATTATTTTTACATCGATACAATTTTACACACATTTTATATTTATTATTTTACTTTTTAATTAGACTAAAATATTTGACAATTTACTTTTAAGAATATTTTAATTATTAAAAAAATTAATTTCATATTTGTAAAAAATTAGAAAGATTGAAAAAAAAAACATAAAGTATGTGTAATGATAACTCTGTACTAAGGCCTACACCCCACTACTCTAAGCAATCATTTGTCTGAAAAATA
Source organism: Vigna mungo (assembly GCA_036885675.1). NCBI lineage: Eukaryota > Viridiplantae > Streptophyta > Magnoliopsida > Fabales > Fabaceae > Vigna > Vigna mungo. Next base: position 23,624,181 of record CP144697.1, on the reverse strand, counting down.
ATATTCTTATACAAATTGAATAATAAGTAACGAGACATTACACATTACAATTATTTCATGCACGTTATAAAAATAAAACAATTAGAAAAAACATGAAATAAATATGAAAATACTATTTGTGTATGTTAAAATATTATTTATACTAAATCATAGATCTAAAGACACAAAACACGTGATGTTTCTTTTTAAGGTAGAAAAATGTTTTTTTAACCATTTTTTACAATTGTTTTATATAATAGTTTGTGAGTGGTTTTTTCAAATAGATGATGATATGTTAATTTTATTTTAATAATTTTTTGACAACAACAGAAATCACTACTTTATTGATAAATTTAAATTTATTTTAAAAAAATATTTGAAATTTGTCAATAACAAATTACTATTGTTAAAAAGTTGTCGAATAAAAATTATTAATTTTTTTTTATTTTTAAATATATAAATTAATAAAATAATGATACGTAATTTATAAATAAAATATAATCTATGAATAAAAAAATTGTTAAAAAAATTGTTAGACGTTCTTTAAGCTCTCTATAAATAGAGGCTACTCTTTCCCAATCCATCAAGTAGACACAGAAACACCAAATCTATTCTTACATCGTTCAGAAGCATGAAGGCCTCACTCTTAGCATTTTCGATTCTCTTGGTTGGTGTTGCTGTGGCAGAACCTGAACCGGTGGTTGACACCTCCGGCCAGAAACTGAGAACAGGTGTCAAGTACTACATTCTCCCAGTCTTGAGGGGCAAAGGCGGTGGCCTAACTGTTTCAACCAGTGGCAACACCACATGCCCACTCTTTGTGGTGCAAGAGAAGCTTGAACTCTTGAATGGCACCCCAGTTACTTTCACACCATACAATGCCAAAAGTGGTGTCGTTTTAACTTCAACTGATCTCAACATCAAGTCCTATGGGCCAACCACCTCCTGTGACAAGCCCCCTGTGTGGAAGCTCCTCAAGGTGTTAACTGGGGTGTGGTTTTTGAGCACCGGTGGTGTTGAAGGCAATCCAGGGATTGACACTGTTGTCAATTGGTTCAAGATTGAGAAGGCTGACAAAGACTATGTCATTTCTTTCTGTCCCTCAGTGTGTAATTGCCAGACTTTGTGTAGGGAACTTGGCTTATATGTTGGTGATGATGGAAACAAGCATTTGTCTCTCAGTGATAAGGTTCCATCCTTCAAGGTTAAGTTCAAGAGGGCTTAATTTTCCGACCAGAATGAATAAAACCAGTCAAATCAGACTAGATGAAGGACATCTACATGAATATAATAAATGGCATATGCTGCTATGGTTGAAGTGTAAGCACTCCTTTGATTCACATTTTGGTGATCAATAATGCATAACATAACCCCTTTATGATATTATTTATCTTTTGTGCCAAGTTTAGAATAATTCCGTTAACTTGAGAAACAAACACGCATGTTACAAAATTGTCATATAAAGTTAGACCTTTATGCTTTGAGACCTACCTTAAACCTATATAAAGATTAATACTTCCTTCAACCCTTTTTTATACCTTAAACCTATACAAATTGGTCATCAGCAGCTGTTAATCATCCCCAACAGAAAAATAAAACTCAGTATTTCACATTACATAGCTTAACTACCCAACACAAAAATAAAACTATGTTCTTCTCAAAATATAGAAAGCTAACATTCACTCCTTTAGGTTATGATTGGACATGGAAATGGCTTTGTTCAGATTCTTAAGAGCTTTCTCGTACCGCAAGAACCCCACAAACCAAAATTCAGAATCATCCTCTGTCACTATCTCTATGTACTTCTGTTCTACATTATTCACATTCTGGCTTCCATTGACCTCTTTTATTCTACCTATTGGAATCAAAACCTGCATATATAATAAAAAGCACAGTGGCATCAGAATTCAGAAGAATGCAATACGTGAAAAACATATACACGAGATTCAAATTGCAAATGCAGTTGCAGTTGCAAATTCGTTACTCCTTGATGTCATACGAAATTTTGGATAAATAAAGTCATGCAGACACAATTGCAATTACAGCCATCCTAAAAAACCTTAATGCTGTGACATAAATTGCATCGCTGTCCTTTTTTAAACCTTGCATAGAACTAACTAATTTGAGTTTAAAGTTAGGTTCTTTCGTATGAAAGACTACCTTGTATGGTGCCTTGGCTAACTCTCCTGTCACAGAACTGAAGGTTATTGGCCTTTCACTGCAAAATGCAACCTTTTCGGTTGAGATAAAGAGAACTCCTGCAATAGGACCAGCTGTGGTATATACATAACACTGAGAGGCCTTTAACAATTGTTCTTTTTCTTGCATCCCAAAAACATTCTTGAATATGTTCCCTCTTCCTCCTTCTTGTATAATCCTTGCCCCCAAACTCAACTTCCCCTTCAGAATCTCAGACAGATTAGGACCCATTTTCACTGCAGTCATGCATTAATAGTGAGTTAATTTAATGTTGAATAGAATTGATCACTTTTTTCTGATGTGTGTGATTCTCAACTTTGAATTACCATGGTCATGAATCCTAAACGTAAAACTGCTGTTTTTTCCTGTGTCCTTCATGTCATTCTCTGCAGAAGGTACAAAAAAACTCCCTTTATAGTCTGTTACTGGTTTAGTCTTGTGTATTGGTGTGATGAGAACAAAGTATAAAACCAAGGAATAAAGTGCTGGTTCTTACCTTGGTCGTTGAAAGAACAGCTAGCAACAGAAATCTGATTTTGTGGTAAATTGTCATCAAGATGTGGAAAAGTAATGGATCTCCCCGGAGAGGTAGCAAAAGACTTCATAATCGTGATTTCAGAAATTTAATTTTCGAAACAGAATTCTTCAAAATATGCTGAGAGATTGTATTATTAGCTACAATTCTTGTTATCAGCTGTTCAAGGGAAGCTTTGTATTACAAGTTTCGTAGCAATTATTATAATCAAAATACAATTTGGTATATAGGACAAATTCTTGTCATGATTTTCACAGAATATGCATTGTTTCTGGATATTAACTAGGTTGAAATTTAAGCCGAATATGCAAGTGGATTCGAATATTTTCCAAGTCAAAGAAAGCTGGTATACACTGGTTTTGAATTTGATTTTATATTTAATGGTTAGTTGACCAAAGGGTAGCCATCGTTGACTATTCTAGAATGAACTACTATTTCTTGATTTGATTTGGAAATATAGAAGAAGAGAAAGCTCAATTTTCTCTCTTGCAAATTAAACAATATATATTTTTATATAGAACTTAATAATAATTTTACGCAACATTAATTTTTTATTTCGTATTATTTTATTTCTCTAAAATTAAAAAAAAAACTATATAATATATTTATTTATATTTCTTCGCTTACTCTTAGTTTTTAATGTTATAAACTATAAAATTACATTTATTTAATAATATTCCCTACATTATTTTTAGATTGTATAACTTCAAATTTTCAATCCATATTAGAAGAAAATATAAGTGTTTCCGATTTTGGCAGCATTTATTTTACTTAATGCAACCACATTAGTTTTTTATTTTATTTTTCTAATTATAAAATCCAAAAATTAATAATTAATTTTTAAGTTATACACTCTAAAAATCAATAATGTAATTGAAAAATTTAAGGGTGTTGGTTCCTAGAAACCCAGCAAATTTGGGCCCAAGAACATGAAGCCCAATCTTTCCCTCTAAAAGCTTAGACTCAGCTTGTTCAATTTTCTTCTGTGCGTGTGCATCAATCACTTCAGCGAAACCTAAACCTAGAAAGTTCTTCTTTTACAGTTTGCCGGAATCACCAATGGATCCTCAGCCTGAACCAGTTAGCTACATCTGCGGAGGTTTCTTCCCTAATCTTATCTTGCTTTGTCGTAATTGAGTTTCTATTTTTTCCTCTTCTGCAAATATAAACGTGTGTTTAGGGTTTTGAGGATGAATTGTGATTATAAGTGTGCGTATGCTTCAGATTGTGGCATGGAGAATACGCTGAAGCCCGGTGACGTTATACAGTGCCGCGAGTGCGGTTACCGCATCCTTTACAAGAAGCGCACTCGTCGCAGTAAGCTTTGATTTCATTAACTCGCCATTCTACATACACTTTGTTTCGTTTGTGGCTGCAAAGTTATCTTTTTGTTTTCTTCACGTATATATGTATTAATTAAAACAATAGAAGTAATCAGTAATTGTAGTTGCCTTTGGAAATTATCTCTCTTTCAGTTATGTGTTTTTTATAATGTGTTAGTGAAATTGTTGGAGATTGGTGTTGTTTTAAAACAAAGTATCTCTGTTTTTAGTTTTTCGCACCAGTCCTTCTAACAGTGTACAGACTAAGGCCTTGCTTGTTTAGTAGTTTTGAAAACCTTTTTTTGATGCTGCAGAGCATGTTTAGAGGTGTTGAGAGTTATTCTTTTTATAACTTTCTTTGAGCACTTGAGTAGAGAGCATTTGAAAGGGGAAAAAGACTTTGAGAAAACATCTATTAGTGGATTTTTTATACTTTTTAGATTTTTCTAAAACACTTGTTCTGTAAACAATTTCAAAACTTAATTGATTATTTTATGAGAATTTGATTGTAGTATAGTGTTGTGTGGACTATTTTCTAAAGCTGATTTTATTATAACTCAAAGAATTGAAAGTACTCAGTAGCATATTCCAACTCCAAGTGAACATTTTTTTTCTTCACCTTTTTCGCTCAGTTCTAGTGTTAATGAGCATGAAGCATCATGTGAATAATTTGTTAATGGATAAACAAAAGTTTGGGCAAGTCCATTGAAGAACTACTTGGACTTGGCATAAAAATATCACTAATATAAACTTTGCACATCTTAGCTGCATGATTTTTACGTACTGTACTTAAGATATAGTGTTCTTTATGCAGTTGTTCAATACGAGGCCCGCTGAAGAAAACTGCTGTGGCATTGGCAAGTGATTTCCATGATGAAAATGTGCTGCATATGTACCATGTGTTTTATTTGGTCTTGTGATATTGAAGAGCTACATATAATACAACGATGATCTGAGTAATTCTACCGTTTGCATTTGGATGATGTTTTAGAAAACGAGAAAAGAAAACTTTTAAATGTGAATATATTGTTACTGTTTTTACTCTTTAATTTTGCAATTTTACTGTCACTAGTATGGTTTAGTAAAAGTTTCCATTGTAGAGTTTGGTGCTCAAAAGAGATCAACTGTGTGTTTGGTTTGGTTAGTCGTCTCATGCCCTTGTTTATAGTTTTGTTTTAATACCCATCGTCATAGTTTGCTTAAGATGCTATTTTTTATTATTTTATGCTTTTTGGGGTTGTTTTTGGAAATATGTACAAAGCAGATCAGTTTTAAACATGTTAATGACATCATTTGTTCGACGTTCTTGATTATATCAACAAAGTATTTGTAAGTACACTATGATATCATATGGCTGAGTCTCTGAGCGATGCTGAAGAACAGAAAAGTTGGAATTTGCTCAGGTAGATTTTTTCCAATCATTCATTTATAAGTTAATGCGTTTTTTATGGATTGCAAGTGCTTTTGAAAAGCTGGGCCGTACTAATTTTATGTAACTGCATTTTGCATGACTTTTTGTAACCAAAATTGACACATCATGTGCTAACATCTTTTTAATAAAAATTGATTTGTGTTAAAAATTATTTATAATTTAATGGTTCCTAAAACAAAGCTAATAATAGAATAAATGGTTAGTTTAATCCTTATATTAGTGAATTCATGGTTAACTTGGTTTCTGTGTTAGTCGATCACGAGTTTCACATTAAAAATTGATCATGTGTTTGCTACAAGTTTTACCTAAATTAGTTAATGTATTATTATGCGATGGACTCATTTACTTGCAGAATTGAATAAGTTTGTGGTTGGAGGGAGGTAGGAGAAATCAGCTTTAAATTTTGAAATTTGATTCTATGATCAGTTTATGATGCTATTTACCTGATCTGCCTTTAAAATACATTTATATATATTAATTTTAATATTTTAAAATATATTAAAAATTTTAATATATCAACATTAATAATTTTAAAAAACTCATCAAAGAAACAGTAAAAAAAGAAATCATCCGAATCTTACCTTTAAATTTTTTATCTAATTTGGTATTTCTGAATAATGTGGAATGTACCAGAAATACTGATATATGACACCATCATTACCAATCTACTAAGGCTATATATATTTTTGCTTTTTCTAAGAGTCCACAGAAATAGTAAATAAAGATGGAGCTGTTCAATTAATTCCCCACCTTTTGTCAGTTAGATCACCCTCTTCCCTCTATGGATACTTTTCCATTAGACAACAATTATAATTTTTTTTTTTTTACATTTCAATTTTATTAAATAAAATTTTTTTATTTGATAAATTTAATATAATTTATATCTCAGAAAAAAATCAAAAGTTTCATTTGTGCCGCTAAAATATAACTCATACCTTCGCAATGAAAGCATATACATATATAACTTCTGATTATATTGTTAAACTTAATATTATATGAAAAACTATAGCTTAAACCTATATTTCGTGTGTTAAACGTTTTTGTTAGGCCGACATATACTTAGAAATATATTTTTTTATTAGGTTGAGATGTATAAGGAAGTTTATGTGTCCACTTTATTTCCCAATTTTCAAATTGATCCGTCTTCTAATATTTATGCCAATGTATTCCTTGATAATGATTTGACAATCTTGACGTGAGAGTTTGTAAAATTATTCCAACTTTCAAGTCAATTAATAGAGTAAAATAATAAAGTTGAAATAAATAATTTTACTTATATATATATATATATATATATATATATATATATATATATATATATATATATATATATATATATATATATATTATAATGATTATATGTAGTACTTGAATGGAAGATGTTTTTGTATTACCTTGATTTAGAATTTTTTAATTTGTATAATCTTTCTGTGATGTTTTATTACTTCAAGTGGATCCATACTATAGGATTGACATATACATTTTTGACTCTTTGGTGTAGATTGAAGATTCATAAGATTATCTTATTTTAAAGTTTTTTTAATTTGTGTAATTATCCTTAATCTTTTTGTGATGTCTTATTATTTATGTAAAATTGTACTACATGATTGATGTATATATCTTGGACTCTTTTGATTGATGTGTCTTGGACCTCTTCATATATATTAAAAAACTCACACATGCGCTATGTAATTATTTTACATGATTTTTAATATCTATTGATAGTTATAATTTTAATAATTAAAATCACATTTACATAAAAATAAATAAAAATCATGGACATTAAAAAAAAAGGAAAAAAAATGTTTTATCTTAGCTTTGAAATCGATGAATTAGTGCTCCAATTTTAAACATGTGATTTTAATTATTCTTTCAACATTTTATGATAAAAGATGTCATTAAATGGGTAAGTTTAATTATAAAAAATGGTTAAAATCTCATGCTTTTAAAATGTATGTTTCCGATCCATAAGACACAAAATCTAATTTAATAAAAAGAAAAACAGATTGTAAAAACACTTTCTCTTAAAATCTTAATATTGATCATACTAAAACAGTTCACTCTAGTTAAAAGATCTTCATATCTATTGTTAGATTATTCTAAAATATCACTATATGGCACTATCTTTAATAAACGGAACATGATTGAGAATATAATTAAAAAGTATACTTTTTATTTTATAAAATGAAAAGGATTGAATAAACTCAACAAACATTATTAATAGACATAAACACTTATGTTTAAATTAAAATATGATTTTTAAGGACGTGTACAGAAGAATATTCGGTATCTATGATAAAATAATATAAATTTTGCATGGGCATTGAATAAATAAAGTAAAGAAAATAATAATATTTTAAGAAGATGGTCCCAAGTTGGAGAAATTGTGAAAAAGAGTGAGCAATACAGAGTTTTGGACCACTTAATAAAATCACATTAAAGATACTCTTTTTATGTTACCTTTTTTTTTCTTATCATAAAGCAACATGTCAAGATAACCCACTTCCCTTTCCAAATATTATTTTATTTCATCTTATTATATTCTCACACATTATGTTTCTACACATTTCTATTTCATACTTTTACCATAAATATTCTAAATTTATTTAAAACCACAATTTGTTTAAGTAACTTTTGTATCGTATTCTCTAGCCTTATTCGTGTGGCACAAGAAATTAAACCAATATTTGATAAAAGAACTAATTCAAAAATTTAAAAAAAATATTGACCTGTATATTTTATAAGTATAAGATGTGTTTTTGGGTTTGTAACATCCCAATAAATATAACAAAATATATAATTTATTGTAAGAGTTAACATAAATAATAAGAGAGAACAGTGATGAGTAAGAAAGTAAGGAGGAATGAATATGAAATTTCATATAGAATTAAAACCGTACACTCAAGAGTTTGATACAATTTTACAAGCTAAGACGAACGGTCGTGATAATAGCTCAAGACCGAACGAAAATACAAAAGAGGAAATAATACTGACCAGACGGTCCTACACTGCCTTCGGACCGAACGGCTGGTGAGACTTCTTCCAAGACTTCTTCGAGATCACCCTCTGCTCACATCCATTGGATGATCATTGCAGTGAAGAGAACAGTCGAACGGTTAAGACCGAACGACACATGGACAAGACAAAAAATATAAGGGTAAGCTTATGCAATTTAATTAATCCGACTCGCATACAATTTTATCATCAAAGTAATATAATCACCATAAGATTTCAATAATGTAATCATCATATAAGAACAACAATCAAACCGAACGTATACATCACTTAATTCATCTCATACAATAAATCGAACGTATAAATCATTAAGACCGACCATTATGACTATGTCCGGACTGTAAGAATATGTAGCTATGGTCGTTCCTGCACCCGTGGGTGGTAACCTGGAATTCAACCATCAGAGTTACCGCGGCATGGAAAATCCTTGAGCCTGCCACACGAGGTTAGCCCGTTAAAACACCTTAGGTCAAGGTTGTACACACCGCCCAGGTTAGAGCCTCCTGCCATTCTCACCACATGGTCACTAGCGCCAGTGAGCATTAGAATATCAGGATGAACACCAATACAAAGCTGGCCATATTCTTACTTTACCAACCAATCAATACAAACTCATTCATCCTTTACATCTTTTATAATATACGACACGGATACAAAAATGATCCAACAGTGATGAGGAGACCGAGTATCAAAGTAGTTCAACAAGTTATCGGACGGTCAGAGACAGAATAAGAACTGAAATAAACAAGAAGTTCTAACAAGTGACCGAACGGTCTGGTAGAGAAGAAAAAGATTAATAAGCAACTCAACAGTGAAAAGCTAAGTCAGACTAGCTGATGGGAACCGGACGAAAAGTCCATAGAACTCCACAATGGAAACAAATAGACTTTAATCATTGAAAACCGGACGTTTAATAATAAAAGAGTTCTCTTCAATACAGTGAGTGTCAGTACAAGACCGAACACTCTGTAAGGAATCAATTGTCTGTGTAAGACCGAACACCTTTCAGATAAATGATATTATAAACCGGACGTTTTTCCCAAAAAGGTTAGGTAACCTCAAACCGAGTACTTAGTCTATGACCAAATACTCAAACATACTATCATATGTGTAAAACCAAACGCTTGGTTTATGACCTAACATTCTTAAAATGAATAATAATAATAATATAAAACTGAATGCTTCAGAAATTTAGTGTCAGTCCAATACCAAACACTTGTATGACTAAACGTACAGTTTATGACCGGACGTTCTTAAATTCAATTACTGGTATAATACCTAGCACTTTTAAATAGACATTATCAATATAAACTGAACGCTCAGTATATGACTGAACGTTCTAAATAGTTAAATGGGAGACCGAATACTTCTCAGACCGAGCACTCGATTTACGACCGAGTACTTTCAATAAACATTATCAATATAAAAACGAACGTTCAGTGTGAACGAACGCTACTATAGTAAACATAGTTAACATGAGACTAGGTAATCAGTCTATGACCGAATACGTTAAAGTCGAACACTCAGTAAAAGACCGAGCGTTCTATAATGGATAGATCATTACGACTGACTAAGCAAGGCATTTAAGTTTCTATACAATAGTACAAGACCGATCGTTTTAGGGGAAACCGAACGGTCCTAATGACCCTTCGATTACAGATTTACATTTTACTATGTTTTATAACTTTAAGACATATTTCATACCAAAATCAATCATGCATTTCTCAACAACAATATCATATATTCAGCAGCATAAACTCACCAAATCATGCATACACAATAATCATAATTAAATTTATAAGCTTCCCTTACCTCTATTTCAGCTAAACTTCTAAGTTCTACTTTAAGGTTGACCGAACGTCCAAAGTGCTCCGATTGGAAAACTGATTGGTGAGGATGAAAGGTCTTGACACCAGGAGTATTAAATCTGAAAGGAGGTTGACGATCGGAGGGGAGGAAGTGGCCGGAACTTTAGAGAGAAGGTGGAGATTTCTAGAGAGAAGGAGGAGAAAATGGAGTTCTGAAGTTTGGAGAAGAAGATCACATGCAGGGAAAATGATGCCAGATTTAAAATCCCAGCTTTTATATCACTTTCCAAAACCGAACGGTCAAATGCCAAGCTGTCACCTGGATTCCACTCCCTCCTTCCCTGCTGTCGCACGGTTTCCAATGGATGGGGAATTAAAAGCTTGGCAGAGTTTGTCTCCCACTCACCAGGGGAGAACGGACGGCTGACATGTGTGAGAACGGGCGGCTGACATCTGTACTCCACTAAGGAGGATATTAAATGGGGTGTGACAGGGTTAACCGTGAAAATACATTATTAAATGATTATATTGATAATTAGTTATTGTGACATGTGTTTAAATTTTTATATTTAAATGCATTGGGTGAAAATTGATTTATTTATAACTTTATTATAAGTTAATAAATAAATTTTGTAATATTCTATTTTAATAGTATAAAATTATTAGGATGAGAGATATAAAGGTGATATTTATTAAAGAAAAAATAAAGATTTTTGATAATCAAAAACTATTTATGATGTTGTTTCATCTTCAATCTCATGTTAAAACAACATGAAGGACATTTTCCTAATTCACACCATTAAAGTAATTATCGTAAAAGAGAAAAAAAACAAACATAAGACGCATAAAAACAAAAACAAAGATAAACTAATATAAAAAGAGTTATCATAAAAATAATTAAGACTTTGATACAATTCACAATTCAAATTTAAGTAATCAAATATTTTGGAAACATGTGGTAAATATAGACCTAACTCATTCGGATATAGTATGAATATCGAACTATGGTAATTTATGCATTTGTAATGGTAATATTGTTGGCACACCCCAAGCTTCCAAACGAGGTTAGTCCTTTAGTAATGTCTTTAGATAAGGTAAAGCCCTTAGACATTGTCTTTGACCAAGGTAAAGGCCCTGGGCGAGAACCTCCTACTACTCTCACCACATGTCTCACCCAACTCTACTTTAGAATCGATGATCATTAGAATGTCAGGATAAACTTCAGTACTTAGCTTCATACATTCATACAAACAATACTTGGTAATCATCAATAAGAAGTTCCTCCTTTGAACTCATTTTCACAACTTTTCATTCACAAAGATAACATCATATAAACATCACATACAAACACATGAAAATACTAAATCTCCATCAAAGGATCAAAAACCACTTATCAAGTGATCACAAACATACTCATCATCATCAAATTCATTAACCATAATCATACACATAAACATGTTCACAAACCAAAAATATACGTATACATATCTCAATTAATCATCCCATAACAATTATCATTATCATCACATACTCAAAATATTTCAAGTATAAAAAAATTAGTTATAATAGTATGAAAATAATAATCACACAATAACACAATTTTCTTCATAGTAGCTTGATACACACATTAGGCAAGAAAAATACCTTGGAAACCCTTACCAACAACTCTAAAAGGTTCCAAAACTTCCAAAACGACCTAAAGAATGTCAAAACTAATATCCTGAACTCTGAATTTGAGATCTTAAACCACATGGTCATTGTCAAACAACTCGTACACCAAACGACTCCTTACTAGATAACTCCTTACCAGATGACTCCTTACCAAACGACTCCTCATCAAACGACTCCTTACCAGACAACTCCTTACTAGACAACTCCTTACCAGACGACTCTTTACCAGACGACTCCTTACGAAACGACTCCTCACTAGACAATCTACCAGCTTTTAGTACAATAAGATACCAACTAAGCGCTAAATGACCTCAAGATAGTTCCCAAAACCCATGATCCTAATATTTTACTTGTAAAAAACCCCCCATTTTATACCCAAACTCACCCTTTTTCTAATTTATTCAAAACCCAAGTTTTGTAAAAATACATTGGCTCAAAATCACTAAACCTACATTCTCAAATTCATGAATAAAGAACTTTTCACAGCAACAAACCAACTACACACCAATGCATAAGTTTTCATTTCAATACACCACCCTTTTCAAGTACCTAACATATCAAATTTCATGATTTAATTAAATTTCACAAATCATTCATCACATCATCATACAAACATCAAGTATCAAATGCATACTAAATCCAAACCAAATAAATTAGCTTCCCTTATCTTTCAGAAGACCAACTGCTCTAAAGAATCATATTCTGCTCACATAGCTCAAGTAGCTCTATCTTTACCTATAGACAACAAAAACACAATCAGGATATATCGTTAGTATCACTAATCAACAGATAGCCTTATAGAAGACTCGGACATTACATGTAAATGAGTGGGACCCACATGCAACAAAAGAAAGAAAGGATCTGAGAAAAATGATCGAAACTTAACTTATTTAAACGGAGAAATTGATCGGTCTGAATTGAAGAGATTGTCACTAGGATCATTACTACGGTCTCAGTTCTTCAATCAAATGAGTAGAGAAGAACTCTTAAAGCAAAGTTAGAAAACTCTAAAAATATGATTTTTAGAAATATAATGTGTTTTAAAATAACGAAACTCGTTTATAAAGAAACTATTTATAATAAAACCATTTAATATTAAAATAAATGAGTCTCATTATTATTAAGTCATTATCACTCCTAAAATACCATTTCCTCTTCATAATTTAATTATTATTATGAACAATTTTAGCATTTTATAGATTCATAAAAACTAATTTATATATTAATAATTAGATTAATACTGGATGAAATAATATATCCAAACAATAATAAATTATGTTAAGATAAACTTTAAATGAAAATTTAGATATTATATTAAAAAATAAATTTTAAATTTAATTTAACTTTATAAAACTAATTTATAAAATAAGATTTATAATTATATATACTTAATGTATAACTTTCAAGATTTTATCTAAGATATATATTATAAAAACATAATAACGAGTCATTATGATTAAAATGGAAGAATATACATTGTGGTTGCAATAATCTTTTTCAAATTTTCCTTGTGGTTTCACATTGTTCATTGTCCAGATTCTTGTCTTACAATAATAATATAAAATAAAAATGAATAGCATTAGCCAATTGGTCGAAGTGAAATGTTTCTCGTTTTTTACGTAAAAAGTTAAAAAAAAAAAGTACATTTTTTGTTCATATTTTTTAAGGTGGATAAGGGGTTGGTTAATGTCATAATAATTCAACCACCAATAACAAGGATTTGGATAAATTTAGATAATTTTTTTAAAATATTTATATCGAAAAAATAAAAAGAATTATATGAATTAAAGTTACTTTATTATGTACAAACAATGTACCCTAAGGGAATGTTCACTTGAGGGTGATTGAGGGAGATGATTTGGGAAAGAGTCATGGAGTGGATTTGAAAGGATTTGAGGATGATTTTTTGTGTGTTTATTTGAGTGGATTTGAAAGTAATTGAGAGTGAATTTAGAAGTAAAGTTTGTGAGAATTAGTGTAGAATTTGATTGATATGACAGTTTTAAAAAAATTATTTAATTGATAGAAATTGAAAATTACCAAAATGCCCCTAAGTATTAAAGTAATATAAAATTATATTTGTTAATGTTATATTTAATTGTAAAAATATTTATAAAAAATAAAAATTAAAAATTAATTATTAAATTAATTTTAAAAATATAAAAAAATTATAATTTAAATATGAATTTTTTTTTTCTCATAAGTGTTTAGGGAGACTTATACTGACAGTGTCATAAAATTTCATTTCACAAGTACAAAATATATGCATCTCATATATTCAATTGGAAAAAACAACAAACCTGAAACATAAAAAATCATGGAAGGGTGTAATGTTTCTGGAACCTTTTATCCAGCTTTGGAGGTGGTATACGAAGGGTAAACATGACAATTACTCTCCATTCACCCCAAATCATGTCATAGGAGCGGGTGATAGAAAAATTGGACATGTCGCAAATCCGCTTGGTTCATTCCTCGCAAATCCCTGAAACCGAACACGATCTTAATCACGAATCATCTCTCGCAAATCTTCGTCAACAGTAATTTCCTCACAAGTGAACACAGCATAAATGTTTATATACCCAAAATCAATATCAATTGTATAGGTCGAAAACAAAAGAGATAAAAATAAAAAGGAAAGTTTAATAGTACATTTTTAAATTTATAACTATTTTGTAAAATAAACTCATCAAACTATTTTATTGGTATATCCAAACTTTTAAAATTTTACACGTTTTCATCTTAGTCATTTACATGTAAAAATTATGCGTGATACATACAAGTAATGCCAAAAAAATATTATACTATATTTTTTATTTTCTATTTTAAATTTGCATATTTGATTTCTATATTGTATCTCTTATTCATCCTAATAAGTTACTAATAGTATTACTTTTAATTTTATTTTCCAATATTAATATATATACCTGTATATACGAGTGAGTGAGAGTGTAAAACTAGTTTATAAATATTTTTTTACTTATGAAAAATAAACAGTAACCCAATGTTGTTAAAACATTTACATACTTTGTAAGACTGATAGTAAACTTAGAAACTAATAAAAATGTAAATATATATATATATATATATATATATATATATATATATATATATATATATATATATATATATATATATTGCACCATCTTCTCTAATAATGTGAATGTGATATAATGCAAAGCACGATCTTCTTTTCTGCTCTCTACATTTTTGAAATATGTAAAAAGTATTTTAAGAAAGATTTATAAATCATTTGAAAAATATAAAATTATGTTTCTAAAATTGTAAGTACTTTATTTTTTAATAAGTTTTGAAGTAATTGATAGATATAATTGATTATTTTTACTTATAATTGACTAATATGCTATTTATGTAATCTATAAGCCATTTTGAAGCAGCATAATTTATATTATGAAATATAATTGATTGTTTATGAATTGATTTTTAACATAATTGATTATTACTTAAAATAATCAATCGATTATTTGTCAAACATCTTAAAATTAATTTTTGAATAAAGTAATAAATTATTTTTTAAAATAATTGATTATTTTTTAATATAATTTATTATTTTGATTAGAAACAATATAATAAAATTTTCAATCAATTTTTCAATACAAATGTGCTCAAGACAACAATTCATACTTTACATTGTTATCAAAATAATGAACTTGAAGAAAAGAATCAACGAATAAAGGTGCTTACATCATCAAATCAACACATCAACAATCTTCATAACTCCTACCATGTTATTTTAATACTAGATTTTAATATATTATGATACTTTTGAGAATAATATTATGATATTTTAATTTTGATTCTTCATTTGGGTCTTGATACTCAAGTAGGTGAAGTTTAAAAAAAAATTGTTATTTATTACCATATACTTTTTTTCGTAATCAAATTTGTAAAAAAAAAAAAAATGAAATTAACGACTACATTTAAAGATCGAAAGACTAATTTAACAATTAATTTGAGACTTGACTAACTTAACCCCTCGCTAATGAAGTCAAAAAGAACAATAAAAAATTCTTTTTCATTTTATAGTTAGTCATCAAATGCATCACTGACATTAAATCAGTTATTGAATCTTAATTGAGTCACTAATTTTGCCAATAACACTTTAATTTATTAATTAATTAAAGTATTTAGTAAGTCTAATTGTCTCACTACTAGGGATTGAATTAGTGATGGTTAAATTTTTTATTATTTTTCTTATTTAAATAGTATTTTTGTTGGTTTTAGTCACTAACTTTTAATCACTAAATAATTGCACATTACACATGTTTACTCATTGAATTTATTATGAATTTTCAATAAATAAGTGGTTGGTGAGAAAATTTTAACTTATTATTGGTTGATTTATGAAATTTAGCTAGCGAAAATTCAGTCAGTAGTGGAAGATACTTCCACACTAATTCTATTTACTCAACTCTTTTTTTTTTTTTAAAATTATTGATACTAGTTAAAAAAAAAAGGTTATGTGTATTGCGACCAAGGGTTTGATATTAAAGAGAAAAGGGTAATTGAAAATATAAGAAATATTAAATTGGTTTTTGTTTATTAAATATTTAAAAGTTTAAATATTTGCAAGTCGTATTTATATGATTTAATATGTATATTAGATATTGAATTCTTTATAAATTTTATTTCTTGTTTAATAACTTTCATCCATAGTTTTAATCGATAAATATGTTTATGTAATTGGATAAGAGATCTGTTATTATTCTTTCTCATTCAATGAATAAAATGAATAATTACGTAAAATATATAGTTAAAATCCAGCTTAGACATATTTAATGAAGTAACACGTAATAGATAAATACTTTATATTTACACATTGTGAAAATATTTTATGTAGGGTAGAATTAATATTAGATTATGGAAAAAATAGTTTTAACAACTTTTGTAATTTTTTAACAATATATATGTAGTAGTTTATATATGTATAGTTTGTGATTCATCGGTTTCAAATAATTTTTTAAACATAAATTTAAACATATCAATTAAATAACAAGACGTGTCCTGTTATAAAAAATTAAAAAAAATTGTGAAATATCCTTATATTATCTATCATTGAAAAAGAAAAATATTCCTGGTATATCCTATTTGAACAGTTACGTAAAACCAAACTCTTCAGTTTCTTTTCTATGTCTCTTTTGTTTCATTTTGTCATAAATGGTAGTTTGTGAAACATAAAAAGATGTTCGCCATAAATAACAAGGCACTCAACCTCAATCATTGTCCTTTTTTGTTTCGTGGGACAGAGTTCCCTTACGATGGGGACTACATGGATTATGTTCTAACCCTATTATGCCCATAGCTTCTTTTTCTTTCAACCTTATTAAATCATGAAAAGAAATTCTCTGATTTTTTTTCCACAACACACCTATTTCAAATGATTTCTAAATAAACTTGTTTCAGTATTATTTACTAGAATAAATTTATTTATTCTTTACGTTGAAAATTGAATTTTTTATAAAATGACTTTGTAATTTAAAATAGTGTCACTAGTGTTAAAAAATAAATTGAAATTTTGGGAGCCGATTTTTTTTTTTAAGTTAAACTATTTGTCCTATTAGTCATTTTTTAAAACAATTTTGGTAAATAATTAACGCAAGTTTTTCTTTTTTAATTTCTTTTGAATTGGGTTTATTGCCGAAAGAAAAACGAAATTATCTACACTATTATATTATTATATAAAAATGATTAATTTTTTTTACACGTTTGTTTTCCAGTTCACCTTTTATTAATATCATCCCAATGCATTTCTCATTAAACACCTATATGTATGTGTGTGAAACATCACAAACACATTCATTTTATCATTTTGTCAATCTACATATATATTTATATATATTTTATGCATAGTTTATAACATTGTGATTGTTATTGTTAGGTTTATTAAGAGAGATTTATTAAAGAGATTAAACACCGATGAAACATGAATTTAATTAAGTAAAAAATTGATATTATTTTTTATACAAAATCTTAAGACAATAAATTAATGAATCTTTATATTTTTTTACTTTGTTATTTTTACTTAATGCGAGATTTGAATTTATACTTGCATTTTCAATAATTCTCTCTCAAAAATAAGTTTTTTCTAGATTGATACACTCTCATCTAGTGAAGACTTTTCTAATCATACCGTTTATCATAATGAAAATTAATTTGTGTGAATCGATTCTCGTGAATTGTTTAGGAATTAATACGTGATACTTCAATAATAATCTAATATTAGATTTGTTGAGTGTTCGTGGTTTAGAATGTGTTTTTTTTTTGTAATTATTCTTCTTTGTCTTCATTATATTATTTTAATCTCTTAAGTTTATTATTGATTGTTTCTAAGCATACTGCCATAGCTAATAGAATTTAATAAAAACTAGCTGTCGCGATTCATATCATACTCTCGTTCAACTAGTTCCAAACAAAAATTCCTCATTTTATCAACGATTGAGCAATTGTGTCATTGCTTGAGTACTATCACACAGTTACATGGTCTCTAATAAGGGGAAGACATTTTGCCCCACTTGGATATTACTTACCGAAGATAAAATAAATAAATAAGACAACTTACTTAAGTTGAAACTCTTTCTTGTTGTGATCATGTCAGGGAGGATGTTGGAAAATGAAAAGTTAGACAAATATTTATATACAGATAGATACTTTCATTGGTAAAAAGATTTTAGAAGTGGTTTCAAAAGCAATGTTTATAAATCCATGACTAACTCTTCTTTTACTCGATGTGGGATTTTATTTGTATCTCAAAAGAATGAAGGTAAGAAACATTAGTCTATTTTATTTTTTAAATTATATACGTTACATGGAAGACTTTCTAGTCTATTTTTACTCATTTTTTTTAAGAAATTCTTTTTCAAGTTTTTTCTTGAGATGAATACTCTCATTTTTCAAGTTTTCAAGTTATGATACAAATAATCAAGTTTTACACTACACTGAATGCGAGATGATCATATAGGTAAAAGTATTACATTCTTTTATGGCAATATAATATGGAAGTAAATTTCAAAAGTATGAATTCACTGCAATTCAAAGTTAATTAAATGACAGAAAGTTTCATATTTACAACTAAATGCATGGGAATTGGAACAGTATTATTCGTGATGCTGTGGGAATATGAAGTTGAGGTTTTCAAAACATGTTGGTAAAGATGATCCCTTTATTTTCAGACTTTTGCAAGCATCATGGCAAGTGGTCCAACGTTGTAAAAATCTTGGTTTCAAAAAATGTTGTGTGTGAATCTGATAAAAAGGAAGTTATTAAGCTTCTTAATATAGGTGGGATGGGTCTTGTTTCTGTGCATGTGCATGTGCATGTGCATGGGGAGAAAGTTGAAAAAAATTAGGTCTTTGTTTTTGCAATTGAAGAATCACTTTCTCCCTTATCTATAGAGAAGTTAATGGCAAATGGGAAATGTAAATAAAGTGGATATGGATAGCAGGTGGAAGTTGCCTCCAAATAATACTTTCCTTGTTTAGGATGTTTTAGCTATCATACATTTTTAGGTTTTTCTTTCCTTCCTTATACTAAGAAGAAGAAGACATGTATTGATGTATTAAACCTAGTTTTTTATTTCAACAATGGTAACACACTTTTACATTTATTTGACACATAATATAAGGATAAAATAATCATAAAAGTGTAAAATTTTGTATTTTTTTAAAAAAAAAGGATAATGTCAAATTAACCTAAAAAAATTAGTGTGTCAAAAAATTATTTTTCTTTTTTACTTAATTAAAATTAAATGTTTATTTTTACCATTTTTTTGTCATTATCATCAGAATAATATATTGTCCTTATTAAATGAAGAGTCTAATGTATATTTTCTAATTAACTCACATATTACTTAATTAAGATGAATTTTGAGTAATTGACAATGTAAACTATTTTATACTATTACTGCATGAATGTTTAACCCATAATTGAAAACTTCAAAATAGTAATACTTTCAAGATCTAATAGATGTTAATGGAAAAATGCTAAATTATTAATTAATTAATCTATGTCATTTAAAAGACGAGTATAGTAATATTTTCAAGAGATTGAAAAATTAATTAATTAATGAAAAATATTAAAGTTAATTAATTAGTATATTCATTTTTTTTGTTACACTATTAGTTAATTCATTTATAATTTCAAAGGTTAGTATAATAATACTTAAAAGATCAAACAATCATTAATGAAATAAATTAAGATTAATGATTAATAATTTTTTTCATTATATTAGTTAAAAGATCCTACTAAATGACATTCATGATTAAATTTATACATTAACAAAGTAAAATTACTATATCATTTGTAAAATATAGGAAATTATTTTGTAAATACGGTAATTATAAAATTAATTATTAATTATATAGACGTTGTCATTAATTTTAAGAATAAATGTGATATGTGTTTAATTTTAGGGCATTAATTGTGCACCTCTCTACTTTGCACTTGTTGTTTTCTTTCGTGTAAGCGAGATTTGATTTTAGTCTTTAGAAAAAAAAAATTATTTACTTTGTACCTTCCAATATTTGAAAAGTTGTTTATAATTCTTATAGCGTGCAAAAAAAATCAGTTTTATTCCCTATAAAGTTTCCTTGATTTTAATTTCTTAAAAAACTTTAAATTGCTCTTTTTTGTTATAAGAGTCTAAAAAACCGTGTTTTAGAATTGAGAATATGTTTAAAACGCTGTGAGACTCGATTATTTTAATAATAAAAATTAAAGTATAAATATAATTTTATGATGAATTTTATTATTTTAAAAGCGTATCATCTCTCCGAATCCTTTCCTTTTTAAGCTCTCTTTTTTTTCTCTAGATTTTTTCATTGTTCGTTCATTTGTTTGAAGATCGAAGATTGTTAGGGTATGTTAAGACAAAATCATTTATACATTTAAATGCTCTCATGTTTAACCAAATAACATTAAACGAAAAAATAATTTGAAAATACCATAGGAAGAAACATAAGACTTAGGACCAAAATCCCAAACATAGAAAAACCTTCGGAAAAAATTTAAGATTTTAGGAAACAGAAAAACAACTAAGTCAGAATACCCAGACACAATGCTAAACGACTATTAAGTCAAAGCGTCTAAGAGAGTTGAAACTAAATGCATAAGCTTATTATACTTAAGGGGTATTCAATTGAAGTATCGGAAAAACAAAGAAGTGTCAAGACAAAGTCTTTGACAAAAACATTTTTAAAGCCTAAACCTAAAACATTAAAAGAAAATACAAATAATGCTAAAAGTTATAGCTCTAAAAAGGCAAAATCACAAAAAAGCATTTACATTAGTCTGAACGATACCATAAGCTAAACTAATACTTCGTCCAACGATGAAATCTTTACTCAATGTTTGGTATCTTTAGGAGAAAAGTTTAACCGTCAAAACGCTACTCAATGGTAGAAAATAGAAAAACACTTTATTGTTCTGAGCACACATTAAATGATATTAAATGCTCAACGTTCAAAAACAACAAAAGTGATAAGAGATAAGACATATTTACTACATGCACAATCTACTTTATTCTTTGTAGATAACCTACACTACACGCATACACAAGTTTCAAATTAAAATATCATAAGTGGAAGTTAGAGACAAAAGAAATATTTACAGGATGTTATTCACTTGAAGCGGTGTCTAAAAGAAAGTACAACCTACTTCAAGTAAAGTACTAAAAAAGCAAGCGTACTCTGAAAAGTTGACTCTAACCAACAGTTGTAGTATACGAAGAAAGAGAAGACATAAAAATCAAGGCTAAGAGCTTAGTCTAACGAACACTTATCAAGAGCCTTTAAATATAAGATCATTTAGATGAAGAATTAAGAAGATGACATACAACGAAAATATCCATCCTTTGAGAAGCATTCAAAAGAAAAACATAGAAAGAGCTAAAAAAAAGAATATATGAGCCGAAAAAGAGAAGAAGAGAAAAGAAGAAAAACATATTCTCGAGCTTCATTCTAATATTCGCTTACTGATTGTAAGAAAGAGAGAAAGAGAAAAGAGAGAAACATTTGTGAGTGTTTAGACTGCATTGTATTATAATTGCATCCTCTCTCTACGAGAGTAATAGTTTGAATGACTTGTAAGCAATCGAAGATTGTAATTCTGAAGAGAATTAAATCACTTATTGAACTCAGTTTAGTTAAGAAAATTTAGGCAACGCTGCTTAGTACCAAGAGTGGTGCAAATACTCATCCAGTCTAGGATAACATAAGGTTATTCGTTGACTGAGAAGACTAGGAGTGGTGAGAATACTCATACAGTCTAGGGTAGCAGGAGTTTACTCGCTGACTGAGAAGACCAAAAGTTGTGCGAATGCTCAGTTGTAATCTTGTTGAAGATTATAGTGGAAACCGCTGCGGAGGAGACTAAACATAACTTAGTTGGAGTGAACCAATATAAAAATATCTATGCAATTGTTAATTCTTTCTTGTCTAAACGCTTTTCTTATAAAACCTACAGTTGCATTTTTATTTCTAAATACAAGAAACTTTTGCACTAAACAATTATTCTTCAACTAATGAAGTTCTTACAAACACTGTAATTATGTTTTGAATAACACTTTAAAAGCAACTATCTTTTACAATCATTTATTAAGTCGAGCATCTAAGCGTTTAACTGATAAACTCAAAAATCGACAAACATGTTATATTATAAAATGTCCATTAACTTAAATAATTTCCACCTCTAATTTCATCACTAAATTGTGACTCTGATTGTAAGACTTTTGCGGAGTAGACAAAGTAAACATCAGATTATTTGGGAAATCCATATTATTTGTGTATTACTTGGTGTAGAACCATTGTCAATGGATTTCATCTCACGACACACTAGGTTAGTCTGTTAACATCTTTGGTCAAGGTAAAACCCCTAAACTATGACCTCCTGCTCCTTTCACCACATACTTCACCCTTCTCTACCTGAGATTGAATGTTTATTAAAGCAACAAGATAACTCATAATATAGAATCTATGTATCAATACACGCACTAATGAAATACCACTATATAATCTTTCCACGAGATCCATGGAATTACGCAAACACATATACCATACTCATCATCATCACAATATCTTACATAAATAAACACCAAAATACTCTTAGACATGAACAAAGTATATTGAAAATTCTATCTCGAACAACCATGGAATAAGAAATTTAAAACACGCACACCAGTGCTTAGAAAGTAGCGCACAATGTTAGGCTTCTCGTAGAAGGTGGCGCTGAGCGCCAAACCCTTCGCAAAAGGTGGCGCTCAACGCCAAACCCTTTGCGAAAGGTGGCGCTCAATACCAACCCTGATGTTCAACATTATTCTTCTCTCAAAAAGTTACGCTCAACGACATCCTTTTAATGTGGATATCATCCATAAGTCTTTAGAAACATTGTTTCTGATTTAAAAATACTTTCTTTGTCTTAGACTTTAGCTAAAACACCCAATGAACCATGTATCTAGGATTGTGTCATGGTTTTATTGATATTTTTTTAATCATCCAGCTTAAAGCAAATCACTTTCTATTACATAAAAATTGAGACTTATAAAAGAAATTTAGGTTTTTTTTTAATTAAGAAATTAAGATTTTTTTGTAAATTTGATAATTTCATTGCATGTAGAAAATTTATAAAGTTATTAGTTGATATCTTTTAGACTTTATATTCAATTCCTTGCAGATATGAAACTTACTATTTTATATATATATATATATATATATATATATATATATATATATATATATATATATATATATATATATATATATTGTTTATTTTAAAATATTGTATGTGTTTTGAAAGTCTTAATTTATGACAATTATTGTAAATATAATATTTTTTTATATTACAAACCAAGCTAAAATACAATTTGATATATAATATTCATGATTTATTTCACATTGATATTTAATTCAACAAAACATCAATTCACCATCATTTTTCAATGAAGAGATGATAAATATCATCTACCAAATTATGTTAACTCATTCTAAGCACTCTTAGACTTACAAACATTAAATTCATGAAATTAGAATAATTCAATACAACTCAACATCTTTTTAGAAGATTCATATTAAGTATATTGTAAAAAAGATTTATATTGAACTCATTTCAAGTATACTCACCTCGATTACATGATATTACAGTAGCTTTTTTTACAAAATGTATACATAATAGTAATACAAAAATTTCTTGAAGTTTCTCATCATTTGATGGCCTAATCAAATTGATAACAAATGAAGTCAAAATATCTTCTTTTCTAAGTAGATTCAGGTACTTAATAACACAACCATAACTAATTAACCATGATTTCATTATAGGTATTAATATTTACTAATTGTCCATTAAGGATCACATATCTTAATCATTAAATTATCTCATTCTCTCATCATTAATTTATCACTTAAATAAAATTTTCAATTATATCAATCTAATAAAATCACTTAATAACCAACTCAATCCATCCATATTACTCCATACCAAACATAAAACTTTCCATAATCTCAATAATTAATACGATTTTCATAATTTATCACACCTTTTATATATATATATATATATATATATATATATATATATATATATATATATTATATATATATATATATATATATTTTAATAAATCATCATTACTAATGAATATATTTTCATTCATGAATCAACTATATCATTACATACATATAGAATCATAACCTCACACACATAAAAGTTAAAAAATTTCACTTGAAATTGAAATTAGGAATATGTGACTTAACTTACCTATATATTCACTGAATATAGGAATATCGTATGCTTAAGTTGATATCTAGTAGTTGAGCAATATCTCATGTTTCCTTGAGTGAATTCGTGTCACTTCAACAATAATAACTTTTGAGGAGAGATAATTTGTTTGACTTTTTCCTTATTTGAACATCCAAAAACAATAGTTTGAACGTTGAGATTCAACACTAACTTTCATCGCTCAAACGTCATACAATCATTTGATCAATATGACTTTTAACATCAAGCCATAAGTTATAGTATTATATCACATTTTTTTATTATTCATCATTTGTGAAATGAAATTATAGAGAAGAAAGAATTACTTTGACATTTCTCTCACTCAAATTTCAACAATAAATGTTATCACTTGAGCTCATTTGAACGATTAACTTAATGATCAAGTGTTATATACAGAAAACATAAAATCACAACATATGCAAAAATGAATAGGAAAACTTTACTAAAATCTAATTGTATTACACACTTTATAACACATATTCCCACCATTTAATCATGCAACATGCTGAAAATAATACTCACAAATCTAAAATCACATTTAGAACTATAATCACACAATTTTCTTAACTACTCAATTCAATAACTAAAAATACATTGAAATATCAATTTCATTTCACCAAACTCAACAAATTTCCAAAATACCAAAACCTCCACAATTTAGGTTTATTATCATACCTATAGTTAACATGCTTTAATAAAATGCAACTCTAACATCTAAGTATTTTCAACTCAATTTCGAGAAATCTAAAAAATTCTTACATTACTTCCAAATCTCTATTGTATAAAAGTCAACACCTCCACCTGTTTATATTAGGAGAAAATTCTATTATTTAGTTGATTAAGATAAAATTATATTATAAATTATGAATAAAGATGTTTAAATCTATCTATAGTTTTTTTTAAAGACATATTCATTCTCCATTTATTTAAATTCTATTATCAAACTTAAAAATAATGGAGTTCTTTCAAAATTCTCACAAAACAAATTAAAAACTAATAATGTAAAATTGTATATTTTAATTACATTATTTTGTATATACCTATAATGTTATTATATAATTTATTTCTTATGCTGTGCTTAGAGTTGGCTACTCAAAAGTGGTTTGCATTTGTAATTGATTCCGAGTATAGAAATTCAACACTATTAACATGTTATTAAAAACATTAATCTCTAAAGTATACACTAAGTTTTCACCTATTAAAAATGTAAATACAAGAGAAAATCTTAAATTTTATTATTTTTTTATTCAAGAAAGTTCGGATAAGAACAGTCGAGTTTACCAATGTTAGAGAAACCTCCATATTAAATGAAAATCTACAGTTACAAATTATCAACATTTAAGGTTTTCACATGTCTGTGAATCTGATTTTTTTTATCAATTGGATCAACCATTTCTTTTTATGTTACATCAAAATGATCAAACAATTGTTTACTATGAATAGTTTTGAATTCTCTTGCAATATTTTTTACTTTTGTATAGTAAATATTAAATGTTTTTTTATTTTTCAAGATATTAAATTTAATACTACTTTCTCTATACCAAGGGAAGCAAATTAACATTACTCAGTTTCTATTAACATGTACTTATTATTCTTTGGTTGAGTAAGAACAAACCTATAGAAAAGTAAAGTTAAAAAAAGAAATTCTATCATACAGCATACTACATAAAAAAAGGAAAGAGAATCATATGCCAAAAATAAATTTTCTCTTCTTTAATGAAGAAAATTGAGAAAGGAATAATTTTTTTATAGTGAAAAAGAAGGCCTTTTATATTAAAACGTAAGTAAAAATATTTAATATAATATTTTCTGTCTAATTATAAACATAACAATACATTACTTTTCTCTTTAATTATATAATTAGAAAGCTTTTATTTTTTTACACTTATCTTCATCTTGTTTCCTTTTCTTTGGTTCTATATCCTATTTGGAATGGGAAGAATGAAATATATTTGTGAGCAGTAAACAAATTATGAAAGTTTTTGCTTTGTTTACCTAAACAAGAGCTTCTCTTTTTTAAAAAGATTCTCTCCTAAAATGATGTATATAATTATTAATTAAAAAGTAAATAAATAGATTTGATAATTTTAAAATGATTTTTATTTCTATATGACATCACTGTAAAAGGTTTTATATAGAACTTATCAATCAGTGTGAATTATGATTGAATAACAACAATAAAATATAATTTTTTTACATCATCAATATGTGCACACACTAGAAATTTTATTGATCAAAATAAAAAATAAATTAATTTTTATTTCATGCAACATTATTATCCAAAAATAATTTTCAAATAACTAATATTTTATTTTATTTAAAGGTAATCTTGGTGCTATGAGTATAGTTTTGTTTAATATTTGTTCTATTAAAATAATTTGTTACTTTTACATTTTCTTTTTGCCATAGTCTTTAAGTAATTTTTTCAAAGAACATTTTATAATAAAAATCCTTATTATTTTAAAAAATAAAATTTATAACGTGTGGCATAAAAATTAAATAATTAAGTTATTTATAGAAAATAGTAAATAAATTATTTAATTAAATTATGCACATAGAGTGATTTAAATATCTTAAGTTAAAAGACTTTTATTACCTTAATTATTTATTAATATTTTCAAATTTAATACTATCAATTAAGTACAAGTAATTATAAAAACTACACATAAAAATTGTCCATGATTTTTAATTAACTATATTTTTGAAGACCACTTAAATTTAAGTGTTTATTTTCAATGCCTTTGTATTTTTCATATTGTGCTTTAATGAAGGAAGGACCTTTAGAGAGAATAAATTTTAAATGCTATTAGAAGAATTAAATTATATTAATTAATTTTATTTAGTAGCATAAATGTTAATTAATTTTCCCAATGACGTAGTATTTTTTATGTTATAATTAAATAAAAATATATAATAAATTGGCTTACTTTTATTTATAATAAATAACTTTAAATTGCTTGTAAATGTACATTCTAGTTGTTTTTTTAGCATTTTTTTTGCAATTAAAATGTTGTCTTTTTGTTTTTCTAAAATGTGGGTTTTTACAAAATATCCCAATAAACACATCTTAAACAAGAAAAAATGAAGTTAATTTTTCTATAAATTAAAACTAGCTTGTATACAAAAACTTTTCTTATTTCTTATATAATATTTAAATTTTGTTATTTTAGAAACTGTTTGGGCTGGTTGTAAGTGTATTTTGATTTCTCTGCAAAAAAAAAAAATGATTTATGTTTTCGGCACAGTGCTGCATGCTTCACGCTTGGCTAGCTAATTTTTGTTTTTTTTTTTATTGGTGGCACGTGTTCGAAAAGGGAAACACCAACACCAACCACTGATGAATTTAGTCACATTGGTGTGTAGAGCTTCGAAATTGACAAAGAAAAACCCCACAGAGAGAAAATGAATTTCCTTGTTTGCCAAAACGATTAGCATATTAAAGGCCATTTATGTGACGATATTGTCCTCAGATGATGTGAGTTTCCAGTCAAATCAAAATCATTTTTCTTTTGTGAGTTCTCATTTTCTTCAAGAGCTTGTCTGTCTGTTTTGTGTGTGTATTTGTTTGTGGGCACTGAACTACCTCAGTGTTCTTTGTGTATGTTTTTGTGCTCTCAAAAGAAACCGCAGTCGCTTTCTCTCTACGGAAAGTGACAAGATAGAGAGGGATAAAGAGGGAAAAAGAGCTTTTCAACCCCAAAAGACAAAACGGGTGATTACTTGAGAAAAAAGAGAGCCGTTGAGGCTTGGAAGAGAGCCATTCAGTTCCGGCCCTTTGGAACTTGTAGCATGGTTTGTTCCGATTATCGTTTCTTTACCTTTTACTATGTTTCTGTCTAGGTTCTTTGTTTTTTTTTAATGCTTTTGGGATGACCCTGTTTAAGCTTTGAGTATGTGTGATTAGATTGTTTGAAAATTTTGGGTTTTGAAATTGGGAGTGATGGTGGGGTGGGATTCTTTATGCTCTTTTCTTTAGTTCTTTGAATAAAAAATTGATTTTTTTAATGTGGGGATAGATGATCGGGCTTATGGGGTGGATGGAATCTATACTAATTTGGGTGTTCTTGTGCGTATCTATAATATTTCGTTTTCTTTCTTTTCTTTGTTCCTCTTCTTTTTCATATTTATGTAGTTTTTGAGTTATTGAGATTGGCTTTGTATAGGCTTTAGTGAGGTTTTGGTTAAATTAGAAAAGGGTAATCTTTGTTTTGACTGATAGATTAAACTCAACTCCCTTTGGGTTAATTTAATCGTTTCCTGGTTTTAATTTGGAGAAACCCAAGTTGAGGTTTCTCCTTTCGTGCACATATCTATTGTGTGTGTGTGGAATTGAATTCTTTGTTCATTTTTTTTTTAAATTTTGAATAGTTTTCTGTAGACGTCAGTTCATTTGTTCATGAAAATCTGAAAAGGTGGAAGAGTTTCCAGTTTGCATGCATGTCCTATAAAATATGAACCAAAAGGCTATCAGTAGCTAAGGGGAACATAGGCTTCATTGTCTTTTTTGTTTAATTGAATGTGCTGCATCATTGGATAAGCTAGAAGTTGAATTTGTTGAGTTTAGATGCCCTCTGTTATTATGTTAGAATCAAGAAGGTGCATTCAAATATTCTGAAAACAACGTTAGGAATTTTCTTGTTTGACATGGATTTTTCCAATGAAATTTGTTGACAGAAGTTAATTATTTTCTATATTGGCTTATTTGTTATGTTTGGCATTCCAATTGGATTCTAGCTTTAGTCCATGACAGTTCTATTAGTTTATTATCCTTCAGTGTGTCACAATTTTTAATTTGTCGTGCTGAAATTCTGTTTTCTAGCCATTTTATTGCTGATAACTCCTGTCCTATTTCGACCATTTTTATATCAATATTATCATTGTATCTATTCTTGGATAGAAGTCCCATTTCTGTGTGGCCATTTTTTTCAGATTAAAACAATAGGGCTAATTTATTGTATTTCAGCAATGTGGCTGCTGATTTTATTAGTTATCCCAGTCACTGTTTTTAAATGGTGGTGCTGTGTTGGAATTATCATTGCTGTGTTTCCTCATGTTCTTATTTTAGCTTTCAAGTCTCTTAAGTTACCGTGGTCTGTTTATAACTTAAACTGATCTCTAGATGATTTTCAGTTTATTGAGAATCATTACAAGTTGATAATGCAAAGAGTAGAAATATTTAAACATCAATTATCTAGAGTAATACCTTGTTTATCTTTGTTCTGAAAATTGTAATTTCTTTCTTCTCATTGTTTCTCTTTTCTTGTTGGCCAATGATTCTAATATGGACAGGCGAGGAAGATGCCTAGTGCCCCTCAAGAGATAGGTAATGATAGTCCAAAAGTTTCAGAAGCAAGAAAGGATTCCGTATCAACAATATATCAACAACAACATAAATTCACATCTTTAGAGGTGACAATAAATTTCAGCCCTATTTTTCCATGATTTTTTAGTTGAGTTTGGCAAGGCATTTGATCCTTACGTCTATTTTGTTTTCTCTTTAAATGTAATTCTTTTATTCAGGGTTGTCAAGAATCATCTCTTTCAAGGATTAACTCGGATAGTAGGTAAAATATTTTTTTATGACTAGCATTGCTTTCATTATCTTTTGTTCTTATGGTAATATGATTTTGTGGTTAATTTACGTATTTCTTTGATTGACATTGTTGACATGTTAATATAAAATGTACTTCTATCCTTTCTATGATATTCCTTTGAAATATATTATTTATAGAATGAGTATATGGCTTATACCAAAAGTTGGTATTGTATTGATTCTGTGCATGGTGTAAAGGAACCTGAGTCCATGTTGGCATTGTCATAATGATGTCATTTGGTTGGCCTCCATGTAAAGTAGTTGCTCCCTTTATGCTACATCTTCTTCTCATCTTTGATTTTTGCATTATTCTAGTATTCCCTCTTGTTTTTATCTTGTCAACAGAGGAAATGGGATTGGAAAAAAATTGTTCCCCAGATGTATACCTGTGGGAAAAACTTCCATGAGGTGGTCTGGTCTTTCCTTGCAATTTGAGGGTTATAAAAGACAAAAAGAGACCATAACACCCTTTTTTGGAATTACTATTACATTTTTTTAAATTTCTTCACAAAGTTGAAAGCTAGTAATGGCTATATGATTCCATTTTCAAAAAGTTTTACCATTGTTGTATAGCTCCTTTCTCTTTTATTTTTTATTATGTATTTTTATGTTCCAAAGGCACTTTCTTGGAAGTGATTCATGGTTAAGTTCTTCCAATCATTGATCAGGTGTGCCATCATTTCGTTCAACTTTGAGCCTGATGGAACCTGGAGAATTGTTGCCCTACCAGGGCAGTGTCTCAATTACATTAACTTAGCTGCTGGTGTAAATATGGATGGTGTGCAACTGCTTGTCTCTCCGCTTAATAGGTTGAAGATTGATCAATGTAAGGGCCCTAGAGTGCCTCTTCCTTCCTATGCTTATTCAGCTAAATCATTTACAAAAAGAGGCTTTACTAGTTCAAATGTACATCGTCGATGTCAAAACAAGATTGCTAGCAGAGCTTCTAAACTCAACGAACTCTCTAACAAGTCCAGTTCTCAAAGCACATTAGTATGCAGCCCTGGTTTGTTCCCCGATAGTTCGGCAGAAGTTAATTCATCTGATAAGTATGCAAGTAATTCCAAGGACGATGACAAGTCTTCGAAGAAAAACTCAAGAAAACAAGGAAGAAAGAAATTTAGACGGAGTAAGAAGAAGTCAAGTCACAGGTCTACCGAACGTGAAGTTCCTACTGAGGAAGTTGTCTGTCCAAGTTTGACCTCTGAAACCTGCAGCAGCAATGTTGGGGATAAGGACGGCGTGACAGAATTTTTAACTTCTGATGATAGATTAATAAAATCTGATTGTGACAGAAATGGGATGAATGACATCAAAGTTATGGAAGCACCTAACGTTAGTAACTCTTATCTTGATCAGGAAGCGATGTTAAAGGATTCTGCACCTATTATTCCAAGTTCTGCAGGAGAATGTGCCACATTTGAATCCAAGAATCAGCTCAAAGGTAGGGGCCCTGAGGCAGTCATTGATAGAGAAATAAAGAACATCCAGCATACTCAGCCATGCAGTTTTAATGATATACAAGACTCTTTAGTGCTAGATTCAGTTTCAGTTTGTTCCAGAAGTGATGGAAGTATAAATACAGATGATATAGGAAAACAGTCCAACAAGTCAAATTGCACAACCACTTCAGATTCTGGAGATGGATATGTTTTTTGTCAAAACTTGACGAATGGCATTCCCAATAACAATGAAGATATTGAGGGGATTATGCACAGTGGTCAAAATTGCATCGGTAATGATAAGAGAGTTAAGCAAAAGAGAACTATGTCGCACAGTTCAGGTTTAAACAAATTTGGGGGTGTTGGAATTTTGCAAGGTCGAAAAGGGAAGGAAAACAGTCATTCTGTATGGCAAAAGGTTCAGAAGAATAGTTCTGATGAATGTGGCGGTGATTTGAAGAAAGTAAACACTACTTTGTCCCAACTTGCTTCTATTGGGGAAAAGGATCCCTCAGTTATCAAAGAATGTAAATCTGTTGGTGTGAACTGTGTATCAAAAACTGAGGATAAGAAACAAATGAAAAATAAAATTGGTAAGAAATCTAAAGTTAAAATGGACTCAGTATCAAAAAAGGGACAGAGCAATTATTCTAGGAAGAGTTTGCATCTTAACAGGTCTTTGTCAAATGATCACGGGAAGGTTGGTGCCGAACAGAATGATATGCTTCTTGTCTCAACTCAGGAAATTGATCAGCATGGACTGAATAATGACTCTGGATTTAATTCTGATGTTCACTGCTTGTTGGATGGGGTCCAGACCAATGGGGTTGAACAAGTAACATCTGAAAAAATTCACAGTGCAGAATTTCATCTGGAGGAGTCAGATCCAAAAAGTAGTGCCTGCCATACTGTTGCAGACACAAACAATGAAAGTATAGATAGTGAGGATAGGTCGTTAGTAAGGCCAAGTGAGAATGTCAATCAATCAAATATGTCTGTAGAGATGTCTCCAGCATCATGCAATCTTGAAGGTGACGAGGTTGGTCAAACAGAGAAAGAAGTTTCTTCTGCAGACTACAATGCACAAAACCAGTGCTCTGGAACTTCCCTCTGGAAATGGATACCAATTGGGAAAAAGGATACTGGGTTGGAAAAATATGAATCTAGTATTTTACCACCAGACTATTCTGATGCATCCTCTAGGAACAATATTAACCATGAAAGCAGTGTTGAACCAGAACTGGCCTCTTCTGAAAGTAAGGATTCTTCAATAAATGCAAGCAGAACATCAAATGGAGAGATTTACCACAATGTGTCCTGTCTAGGTGAGGGTGAGAACAAGAAATTGGGTGGGCAGGTTCCATTTACATTCACACAGCATAGGGACAAGAAAGAAGTTTCTAGTCACATGTTTAATGAAAGCAAAAAACAAGAAATGTTAGAAAGGGATTCTTACAGAATATCCCAAGCTGTGAATGATGCATGTAGGGCACAACTAGCTTGTGAAGCGGTGCACGTGGCTACAGGTGGTCCAGTTGCAGAGTTTGAAAGGCTACTTCATTTTGGCAGTCCTGTGATTTGTAAATCAGTTGATTCTGTCAGTTGTTCAACCTGCTCACGCAACCATGCTGGTGGTGTCTCACTGTGCAGACACGAGATCCCTAACCTTTCTTTGGGATGTCTGTGGCAGTGGTATGAGAAACATGGGAGCTATGGATTAGAGATAAGTGCTCAGGATCATGAGAATCCAAAGACACAAGGTGTTGGTGATTTTCCATTCCGCGCGTATTTTGTCCCTTCTTTATCAGCAGTTCAGCTGTTTAAGAACCATGAAGATCAATGTGTAAATAGCAGTGACAAGCTTTCAAATTGTGAGGTTTCAGAGGCATGTCAAATGATTAATTTTTCAGAAAACTCATCTACTGCCACTGAACATTCAATATTTTCTGTTCTCTTTCCTCAGCCTCGAAATCAGGATGCAAGCATTGAAACTCCGAAGGAGACGGATTCTATCAGTAATAGATCTGGTGATTTAGAACTTCTTTTTGAATATTTTGAATTTGAGCAACCTCAACAAAGACAGCCACTTCATGAGAAGTAAGATTTTCTCCTTTATCATCAGAACATAATGGTATTCAGTGTATATGTCATACGTTTTGTGGAATAGATTGTCCTTCCCATTTTGTGTTCCCTGACAAATTATATTATGCTGAGTAATTTTAATAAGATCATGAACAAAATTTATGACATTATACTGTGTAGGAATTAGGAACAGGAGGTTTTCATCTTTTTCTTGTCCATAGAGTAATAGATGTTTGGCTGATATAAGAAAGAGGTTTGTTGGTTGATTCAACAAGTGTTTAATTTGATTTTGATGTTCTTACAGGATACAAGAACTGGTCAGAGGAAATATGCCAATCCAATCTTCAACATATGGGGACCCAACAAAACTGGATTCAATAAAGCTGCGAGATCTTCACCCTAACTCTTGGTAAGTGATCTACATGTCAACTATATTCTGCGTGCTAAAGAAAATGTGATTTCATCTTCCTTATCAGATGATACCAAATGTTTTTTTCTTGACTTAATTTTAAGTGATGTTTCAAATGGTAGCACTAAGGCCACCTCATTTGCAGGTTCTCAGTTGCATGGTATCCTATTTACCGCATACCAGATGGCAACTTTCGTGCATCTTTTCTGACTTATCATTCACTTGGACATTTGGTCCGTAGAAGAACAGGTTCAGATTTGTCAACATCAGGTTCTTGCATAGTATCTCCAGCTGTGGGTCTCCAAAGCTACAATGACCAGGTATGAATTATCTTGCATCTTATTATTCCATGCATTGAAAATTAACCTTTCAGGGTGATGAATTTTTTTGTTTTTTGGATGAGTCCATTGCAAATAATATTTTGACACATTTATAGTTATTATGTTTTTGTGGCTGGTTTCAAGATAATTGGAGCTTTTACTGGCATATTTAATCATGTAAATCACAGTTTATTTGGAAGCAGACTTTCCAGGGTTGAGGAAATAAAGAATGTAAAAGATGAAACTTTTTTAGATTGCTAAAAGAGAAGATGATGGATAAGTTATTTATATTAGGAATATTATTGTAACATGTAGGAAGTATGGTGCTGAAAGGAGTTGTTCAAATTATACTTGGTGTGTGTTGTTTGGATAATTTTTTCAACAGAAACTTATATGAAAAGAAAAAATGAGAAGATAAAATGAATCAAGCTGCTTTCATAAGCTTAAATGAATTTTTAAAACTTTTAGAAAGTAATGTGGATATATACTTTTTAAGGCTTGCTAACAGTTTAGCACTTGATGGTGATATGGACAGGGAGAATGCTGGTTGAAGCTGAAGCACTCAGCAGAGGCAGCAGAAATGGTGGGCTTAGACCCTTCTTTAGCCCTGAGAGAACGTTTGAAGACACTTGAGGAAACAGCATGTGTAATGGCAAGAGCTGTAGTGACGAAGGGGAACCAAAGATGTACTAACAGACATCCTGATTATGAGTTTTTCTTGTCTAGGCGACGGTATTGACATCTCAGTTTTCTCGAAAAATAATCATGAGTAGTAGACCAGCTAGTTACAACTTACAAATGATTTTGGCTACATTCATCTCATAGGATCTGAGTATTGCTGATGGTGTTGCATGAGTCTTCTATGTCCTTGTTCCTCAACATAAGTTCCTTTGTACATACATAGCTTTGTGCATTACCATTTTTGTCTCCTCACTTTCGATTTTGCTTCTTGTTTTAGATTCCAAGAAACACTTGTATCGATTATGTGAGAGATGTTTGCAGTAACTCTGTATATGCTTCTTTTTCATAGCTTCAAGTTAGTGAATGTTCTTCCATATTTGCTTCCATACACTATCATTTTTATTGCATTAACTATTTGTCATTCTAATCCACTTTGCATCTTTTGTAATAAATTTTATGTATTTTTATCAACATGTATTATCCTCACAAAATTCTTTATTTTTATCTTATTTCCTTCTAAACATTTCACAATACCATTCAACCTCTTTCCTCTCTTATATATTATGTTTATCGAAGCTGAAGTGAAAGGCACGTTTACAATCTAAACAAAGTTAAGAAATCAAGCAGAAACAAATAAAACTGAATACATGACAAAACAAAAACTTTTTAATTTTTAAAAATGAAAATTAGTATTTATGTTTTTCCATTTTTTTACATGTTCTTTAAATTCAAGATAGTATTTTCTTAAATGATAGTTATTGGATCTATGCGCATTGTTCATATAAAAGAAAATTTAAAATGATTTATAATTATTTTTAAATGAAGACCTTCGACCATGGAGGTTGGTTCTTCAACCCTTAATATGTTTGTGTTGTTGGCCATGTTGTATCACTTTACTATCCAATATTGTTAAGAAAAAAAAGAAAGGGTTACTGTTTTAATCAACTCGAATTTAATCAATTTTTTATGCACTATAATATTTCATTGCATACTCTTTTAATATATGTGTTCATCATATAGTATGTTAGATTATTTTTTATAATACTTCAAATCAATATTGTTGAATTATGGAGCAAACAACACCATAATTAAATAAAATTATAATATAATTTAGCCTTTTTTAATACATCAAACTGTCTTTAACGTTGTCGGCTTTCTAATTTGAGTATTTGTTGTTGCATTTAACAAGTTATTGTGCTGTTATGTAACTTGTAAATAAATTTAATTATAAAATATTGATTGTGTAAATATTTATATATTATTATGTAATAACATTTTGTTATTGATAGTAAATTTATTTATTTATGTAATAACTTTTGAAACTACATTTAGAATACTTTTTTATGAATTAATAATTGTTATTGCCTTCAATCACACATAATTTCTTAAATATTTGATTGTTTTTATTATGTCTATATTTACTTTTATAGTTTGATCTATTTGTATAATCATATATTCTTTTATATTAGTCTTAGAAGTAATTATCAATATTGGTGTACGTCATTGTTTTGATCCTAAAGGTCTTAGACCTAGAGATACTAATGTTCTATTTCTTATAAACTTTGTTTCATAGGCCAGTCAGATTAATATTTGTATTTTCTCTTATAGTCTTTTTTAATCTATCACTTAACCACTTTGAAGTCATTAAACAGATATTAAATTCTCTAATATAGGTATGCTTGTTGATAATTTTTTTTTAACTGCCATGTACTTTGTGCAGCCTTATAAGTAGAAAAAGTGTGTACCACTGACATTTGTCTTTTGTGCCACAACATTTCACACAAACTCATTGTTTGTCATTTTCAAAAATCTTCAATTTTCAACCATTGTGCACACCATAAGTTTTTTATTGCTTCAGTGAACTCTTCCTTTTCAGGGAAGTATGTGCCAACTTTCCATTTATAGTCTTCCATACTTTTAGGCGTTGAGAATATCCCAAAGTTTCCATATCGATCTCTATTTTTATCCCTTGAATCACTAAATTCAACAATGTATAAACTTTCAGATTCCCATTCAACGTTAGACAAACCTTTATCATGTACAGATTTCATTCGACTAAAAGACTCACTTCGTCCAACAACTTCAACTTCGACACTACCTTTCCAGAATTCATCTTCCACTTCATCTCCATTAATACTAACATCCATTAATACTAACATCCATTAGATCATCCAAATAATATAAGAGATATTATATTCCATACCACAAGCACACTGACAGATCAATTTCAAATGGAAGACCACGATGAAAACATCATCACACATAATAGGGGACCACTATTGTCAACTATTTCCATAAACAAATACACACTTGACCACATTACATACAAAGTTACAAAGAAGAACAACATTCAAACATGACATAAAAACACTAACCCTAAATTATGCAATCATCGCAATAGCACAACACTGACAAAAACCTCAAAATCAACACACAATGATATATATTCAACACATACAAACATTCGATCTTCAATGAAACCCACTTTGTTGTCAATGAAAGCTTGATTTTTCTCTTTCACTTCACTATGAATGGAATTCCTAATTTCTCTTCTCTTTTTCATTGTAGGAATCCTTAATTTTCATATAGAAAGCTCTTTTTTTTTAACCAACCCAAATTTTCACATCAGAAAGACCTTATTGGTTACCGTAATAAGAAAATATGTCATGACACAACAAAATTCCCACGTCATCTGATAAGTTAACGTTAACATGTGAATTAATTGACATTAACACATGGGAACATAATTAAAATTTTATTAAAATACAGATTCCAAATAGACTCCCTATCTCTCAAGCGAAGATCATCCATATAATTAAGTCATAAATGTAAATGAAAATAATGATAACTAATGACAGATAACCTGTATTTTTATTTTTAGAATTTGTTATACTCGATAATAAAAAATTATCTCATCATTTATCAAATAATTAAAGTATATTTTCATTTTTTTTCTTGATTTGTAAGTATTATTTTATGATTTAAAAAAACGTAAAATAATTATATCATCTTATTCAATCCCATAGATGTCTTAGAAAAGAAATAAGTAAATGGTAAATTTAATTGTTCCATTTAAACATCATGTTGGACCAACTTATTCAAATTTAAAATAAGTGTTTTGAAAAAAATAATTAAAAAAAAACACATATTTAAGAAGTAAACAAGATTTATTTATTAAAGAACATAAATACAATTATTTTTAAAATAAAATATTTAGATAAATACAGAAAACATAATTTTCTTATTCTATTAAACAACACTCTTTTAAAAGAATAAGATTAAATAAGCTTATTGTTGAGCTATTGCTTCCAGTATTCCTATAATTGTCACCTTTCGTCCTTGCATCACTATCACTATTGTCATTGTTGCCGTCATCATTACCGCCATCGCCATAATTCTGCTACAGAGAAGAAAAGAGAATGAACACTACAGAGAAAGAAGAGAGAAAATACAGGATAAAAGGATCATTTTGAAAACTTGAGGGGTACAGGAAGAAATTGTGGGAGTTCAGGAAGTAAAATCCCTATTGCTGCTATTTACAATTAGGCAAAAGCTTCCAACACCCTATTAAATTTCTAAGTCCATTTCATCAAAAGTTTCTGGAAAATATCTTCTCTAAAAGAATCGTACAAATAAAATAGCTGGAGATTAAATATTCTCTAAAAGAATTACGACTTTCATAAAATGATAGTAATAAAATTCAAATACAAAAAACATGCTCGAATTTTTTTTTTCTTTTGCTATATAGATATTCACTCGTATAATAAAGTGCAAACATTTTAAAAGTAATGAATAGTTTTAACATAAAATATTTAAAAGAATACTTATATTCAAATAAAAGAAGTAGGGTATGTTTACATAGTCATTTGGGCTCCTTGTACTTTACCACTAAACTCACTTTTTGATGTTATTGAACAATTTTACTCTTTAGTAAATAAAAATAAGTTATTTATTTATTTAGTAAAATAAATAATTATAGATTTTCTATTTTAAAACAATCAAATTGTTTTAAAAAAAGTAGCTACATTTTTAAAAAATAATGTATTTATTTATGTAATAAAAAAAATATTTTTATTCCAAACTAATTAAATATATTTTCTAAAATAATGTTTACATAATTTTTTTAATATTAATTATACAAAATTATATATATATATATATATATATATATATATATATATTAATGTAATGAAAATGTGGATACATATACGCATAAGCCATGTATTTTCGTTAGTAACAATAATGAGATTTATTATTGACACTTAATAAGGTGTTGACGGTGTTTAGTTGCGTGGTAAGCATTAAAATGCATTAGAAAAAATATTTTGAGTAGCAATAGATTCTTTGAATAATTCAGAAACTTAATAAGGTCACCATATTTTTTAATAAATCAGAATATTTTAGATTGGATAATCTATAATATTAATTTTGGATTCTATGTTATTATATATTATATTTTACGGAAATTAGTATTTATAGTTAAAATGGGAGAAATTTTAGAGTGCATTGTCATAAAAGAGTACGCCATTGGAAGCATTTGCTATAGATTTCTATGATAGTATATACTTTAAATTGACAGTTAGTCGCTTTTAACATAGGATAATGATACTTAGACAATATTTTCTTGACAATATTTGAATATTATCTACGTGTCAGTTTGTGATTGGTCCAAAATTACTCTACAATCAATAATGATAATCATAAATATTACCCTGGACCAATTACAAAATAACACGTAGGTGATGTTCAAATGTTGTCAAAAATATGTTGTCTAAATATTATTATCTTTTAACATAATAACGTTATACAGTTATCTAAGTACAAAAAAGATTTGCATGTCATTGTGAAGTTGTTTTGTATATATCATCATCACAAGCTCACAAATTCATTTCTATCTCATTTGAATGCTCAAATATTAAGAGATAATATTATTTGATATGCTTCAGCACCTCAAAACCTACATTTGCAATATTATTACTTAATATGTAATTTTTCTGGCAAACATTACAAACTTTCGTATAACTTTTTCTTTATAACATTTTTTTTTGACAAAAATTACAAACCTTCTAATGATGTTTTTTTAAACAAAATTGCAAAGTACAATTTTTTGGGACAAAATTGTAAATCTTCCAATACAACTATCCAATTCCCTATATAACCAAGAAACTAAGATGACAACTTCTTTTATGATGCTTTTCTCTGCATATTACTCGATGTAAAATCAACATCTTATTATCGTTGAAACACACAAGTAATTCTACATAAAGAAAAGTATGTTAAGCATATATGGATAAAATGATACACTTCGGAAATAAGAGATACATGTAACCACTAGTGCAGAATCATTGTTTAACGTCACTTCATAGACGTCGGTTATGGTGCGGCGAGACGTATATGACTGACCGGTGACATTTTCATAAATAAGTTGGCCATCTCGATGTCGGTTTGTGGTTTGCCCGACATCTATAATATTGTAGACGTCAGTTTCACCCTAAACAGACGTTCATGGGCCTGACAGGTAGGAGAGAAGTCAGTCTTTTTCTACTATATAGACATCGGTTACAAGGGGCCTGACGTCTACCTTGCTGCAATTAATGTGATTCACCTACCTCGCAAGCACTTAGACGTCACTTGGTACAGGACCGACGTCTACTGGACTAACCGGTTATTGAAAAGTCACTTCGTTCAGCGCTTTGGATGTCAGCGCTCCGTCGTCCGACGTCTAAAGGGCCTGAAAAGGGAGTTCAATAGTCTCTTGGACGTCGGTTTAGTCAGGCAGCCGACGTTTATGTGGCTGCATTTAATGTGATTCACCCACCCTGCAGGAAAATAAACGTCCCTTTGTTCAGGACCGACGTCTATAAGTTTATAAACGTCGGTGCCCCCAGGTCCCCGTTGTCTACTGGACTGACCGGTTACTGAAAAGTCACTTCGTTCAGCGCTTTAGACGTCAACTGCCCTTGCATCCGACGTCTAAATGGCCTGAAAAAGGCATGTGAAAAGTCTATAGACGTCGGTTGGTACGATGACCGACACATAAATTCATGTTAAATAAACCGCAAACTCGCAGTTACGCGCACATCATCTTCTTCCTCCTCTCCTTTTCTCTCTCTCGCACTATTGCATTGCAGGTGCGTTTTTTTATTTCAACCGTTTAAACTTTGTTTTAGTCCGATTAAATTGGTGTCTTGATCGGTTATCATCTAATAATCGATTAAAATGTCTTTTCGTTGTGTTTTAGTGCAATTTTGATCCTCTTTTTGGGTAATGTAGTATCACATTCTCCCATTGCTAGCTTCCTCACGAGAATAGCGGCGTCTTTTGGGTGTTTTATGGCATTTCGACCCAAAATGGAACTTGGGTCGTTGCCTAGTTCTTGTGTCACCGTAATTTTTTCCTTTTGCGGTTGAATGGGAACTAGGCATGGAGCCAGGCTCGGTTTTAGGTTGAAATGTCATAAGAGATGTAAAAGATGCAAGCTTTTTTTGTGGAGAAGCTAGCGAAGGGAGAATGTGGTACTAGGCTATCGAAAGACAGGATCAAAACTGCACTAAAACACAACAACTATCTTAAACGTCGGTTAGTGCTATGTCGGACGTCTATAGTGACCATAGACGTCGGTTAGTGACATGTTCGACCTCTATATATTCCGGTAGACCTCGGTTAAGGCATAGGCCGACGTCTATATAGTGTCATTACACGTCGGTTGAGGCCCAGTCTGACGTCTATATAGTGGCCTTAAACGTCGGGGATTGCATGAACTGACGTCTAAATAAACGTCGATTATTTGGAATTTCAACGTCTCATTAACGTCACCCGTATAGACGTCGGTTGTGGAAGTAATGTTAAAAGACCAAAATAACATACGTCTAAAGCTCTTTCTCCACTAGTGAACAAATGTGCATCTTGTTTATGTGCCATGACTAAGTTATATATATATATATATATATTTATTTATTTTTGGAAACTACTCGTTGGAACATAAAGATAATGCTTCAAGAGACTTGTGCAGTTATTATTATACAATTAACAACATGATAACATTACAACATGATAAAATCGAAGCATCTTTCATAAAAACAAGAATTTTCATTTTGTAGAGGCATACCTTCAATGTGACATTATAAAAGAGACTATATATTGTCTCAAAATATACGTTATGTTGTTGAAAAGTATAATTATATAAGGTATCAAATTGTATCTACGTACTTAGATCAACCAATGACCTATTATGTGAATTACCTAAATATAAACTTAGTAGTATACTAAATGCAATACATATCATGTGGACAACACGTAGTTATCTAATATCTCATCATGAGTCAACAACAACATTGTCTATACTACAAGAATAGAATTTAATTTAATGTGAATTTGAATCGTTTCAAGGAAGATGATGGAGCTTATGGGGTGGGTGGAATCTAATTTTGGAAAATGTTGTACTAATTTGGGTGTTGTAGTGCGTATCTATAATCTGAAACTTTGGCCTAAATATGGGGGCGAGTTTTATGGCTAAGGATGCGGTAGTCCTTGTTTTTGATATTTTAGGTAGGGGATTTGTGGTTGAGTGAAATTTTACTTGTAGATTTTGTGTGGATGGTTGAAATAAGCCATGCTTTCAAGTTTCATTTTCTTTGTTTTTGGTTTTCTTATTTATGTAGTTTTGAGTTATCGAGATTGGCTTTGTATAGGCTTTAGTGAGGTTTTGGTTAAATTAGAAAAGGGTAATCTTTGTTTTGACTGGTAGATAAAACTCAACTCCCTTTGGGTTAATTTAATCGTTTCCTGGTTTTAATTTGGAGAAACCCAAGTTGAGGTTTCTCCTTTCCTGCACATATCTATTGTGTGTGTGGAATTGCATTCTTTCTTCATTTTTTTTTTTTTTTAATTTTGAATAGTTCTCTGTAGACGTCAACTTCATTTGTTCATGAAAACCAGGAAAAGTGGAGGAGTTTCAAGTTTGCATGCATGTCCTATAGAATATGAACCAAAGGCTATCAGCAGCTGAGGGGAACAAAGGCTTCATTGTCTTTTTTGTTTAGTTGAATGTTCTTGCATAGATTGGATCAGCTACAAGTTGAATTTGTTGAGTTTAGATGCATTCAAAT
Organism: Vigna mungo; assembly: GCA_036885675.1. NCBI lineage: Eukaryota > Viridiplantae > Streptophyta > Magnoliopsida > Fabales > Fabaceae > Vigna > Vigna mungo. The sequence goes on along the minus strand of CP144697.1, from coordinate 23,580,799 downwards.
ATTGCCAAAACAAGGTTAGGAATTCAAATCTGGATGCTTTTCAGTTTATTGAGAATATTATCATTCCAAGTTGATAATGCAAAGAGTAGAAATATTTAAGCTTTTGAAAATTTTAATTTCTTTCTTCTCATTCTTTCCCTTGTTTTGTTGGCCAACAATTCTAATATGCACAGGCGAGGAAGATGCATTGTGCCCCTCAAGAGATAGGTAATGATAGTCCAAAAGTTTCATAAGCAAGAAAGGATTCCATATCAACAACAACATAAATTCACATACTTAGAGGTTGGAATAATTGTCAGCCCTATTTTTCCATGATTTTTTAGTTTAGTTTGGCATGGCAGTTGATCCTTATATATGTTTTGTTTTCTCTTTAAACTTAATTCTTTCATCCAGGGCTGTCAAGAATCTTCTCTATCTGATAATAGGTAAAATACTTTTTAAAATTAAATATGTTTTTAGTTTGTAAACTTGGAAGCGAAATTTGAATTAGTTCATGTCATACATTTTAATATTTGAACTTTAAAAGTGAACTTTTAAATTTAATAACATTAACTTTTTGGACTTGCTAAAAATGCATTCCAAATTAGCATTTAATCAGGTGTCAAGCAAAGTAAACAATCCAAACACGAACGTAAAACGTGTTTGAAATGTCAAAAATTAACTTAATTGAATTAAAAAAAACTATATTCATTCATTTATGAAATTTAAACATCAAAATGTATCAAAGTTTACACGGCGATAAATTATAATTTTATGTTCTTAGGAACTAAAACCAAAACGGACTATAATATTTTAATAACTTTTTTTAATAATTTTTTGACAATAGATTATGTGTCACTGTCTTATTGGTTCGTATATTTGAAACGGACCAATAACAACCACATAAACGTTCTAAAAAAATTGTGAAAAAAAGTTATTAAAGATTCATCTTCCAAAACGATATTTATCCCTACTTTTCATTATGTACTTTTGTGTTCCAAAAGGTGCTTTCTTGGAAATGATTCATGGTTAAATTCTTCCAATCATTGATCAGGTGTGGCATCATTTCGTTCAACTTTGAGCCTGATGCAACCTGGAGAATTGTTGCCCTACCAGGGCAGTGTCTCAGTTACATTAACATAGCTGCTGGTGTAAATATGGATGGTGTGCAACTGCTCGTCTCTCCTCCGCTTAATATGCTGAAGATTGATCAATATAAGGGCCCTAGAGTGCCTCTTCCTTCCTTTGCTTATTCAGCTAAATCATGTTCAAAAAACGGCTTTACCAGTTCAAATGTGCATCGTCGATGTCAAAACAAGATTCCTGGCAGAGCTTCTAAACTCAACGAACTCCCTAATAATTCCAGTTCTCAAAGCTCATTAGTATGCAGTCCTGGTTTGTTCCCTGATACTTCTGCAGAGGCTAATTCATCTGATAAGTACGCAAGTAGTTCCAAGGAAGACGACAAGTCCTTGAAGAAAAGCTCAAGAAAACGTGCAAGAAAGAAATTTAGGAGGAGTAAGAAGAAGTCGAGTGACAGTGGCTCGACTGAACGTGAAGTTCTTGCTGAGGAATTTGTATGTCCAAGTTTGACTTCTGAAACCTGCAGCAGCAATGTTGGGGATAAGGAGGGCGTGGCAGAGTTTTTAACTTCTGATGATAGATTGATAAAATCTGATTGTGACAGAAATGAGATGAATGACAATATCAAAGTTATGGAACCACCTAACAATAGTAACTCTTATCAGGATCAGGAAACGATGTCAAAAGATTCTGCAGCTATTGTTCCAAGTTCTGCACGAGAATCTGCCACATTTGAATCCAGGAATCAGTTCAAAGGTAGGGTCCTTGAGAATGTCATTGATAGAGATATAAAGAACATTCAGCATGCTCAGCCATGCAGTTTTAACGATATACAAGACTCTTTAGTGCTATATTCAGCTTCAGTTGGTTCCAGAAGTGATGGGAGTATAAACACAGATGATATAGGAAAACAGTCCAACAAGTCAAATTGCACAACCACTTCAGATTCTGGAGACGGGTATTTTTTTTGTCAAAAGTTGACGAATGGTATTCACAATAACAGTGAACATATTGAGGGGATTATGCACAGTGGTCAAAATTGCATCGGTAATGATAAGAGAGTTAAGCAGAAGAGAAATATGTCGAACAGTTCGGGTTTAAACAAATATGGGGGTGTTGGAATTTTGCACGGTCGAAAAGGGAAAGAAAACAGTCATTCTGTATGGCAAAAGGTTCAGAAGAATAGTTCTGATGAATGTGGCGGTGATTTGAAGAAAGTAAACACTACTTTGTCACAACTTGCTTCTATTGTGGAAAAGGATCCCTCGGTTATCAAAGAATGTAAATCTGTTGGTGTGAACTGTGTATCAAAAACTGAGGATAAGAAACAAATGAAAAATAAAATTTGTAAGAAATCTAAAGTTAAAATGGACTCAGTTTCAAAAAAGGGACAGAGCAATTATTCTAGGAAGAGTTTGCATCTTAACAAGTCTTTGTCAAATGATCATGGGAAGGTTGGTGCTGAACAGAATGATATGTTGCATATCTTAACTCAGGAAATTGATCAGCATGGATTGAACAATGACTCTGGATTTAATTCTGATGTGCACTCCTTGATGGCAAGGATCCAGACCAATGGGGTTGAACAGGTAACATCTGAAAAACTTCACAGTGCAGAATTTCATCTGGACGAGTCAGATCCAAGAAATAGTTCCTGCCATACTGTTGCAAACACAAACAAGGAAAGTATAGGTAGTGAGGATAGGTCGTTAGTAATGCCAACTGAGAATGTCAATCAATCAAATATGTCTGTGGAGCTGTGTCCAGCGTCTTGCAATCTTGAAGGTGATGAGGTTGGTCAAACAGAGAAAGAAGCTTCTTCTGCAGACTACAATGCACAAAACCCGTGCTCTGGAACTACCCTCTGGAAATGGATACCAGTTGGGAAAAAAGATACAGGGTTGGAAAAATCAGAATCCAATATTTCACCACCAGATTATTCTGACGCATCCTCTTGGAACAATTTCAACCATGAAAGCAGTGTTGAACAAGAAGTGGTTTCTTCTGAAAGTAAGCATTCTTCACTAAATGCAAGCAGAACATCAAATGGCGAGATTTTCAACAATGTGTCTTATTTAGGTGAGGGTGAGAACAAAAAATTGGGTGGGCAGGTTGCATTTACATTGATACAACACAGGGACAAGCAAGAAGATTCTAATCACATGTTTAAGGAAAGAAAAAAGCAAGAAATGTTAGAAAAGGATTCTTACAGAATATCCCGAGCTTTGAATGATGCATGTAGGGCACAACTAGCTTGTGAAGCGGTGCACATGGCTACAGGTGGTCCAGTTGCAGAGTTTGAAAGACTACTCCATTTTGGTAGTCCTGTGATTTGTAAATCAGTTGATTCTGTCAGTTGTTCAACCTGCTCACGCAACCATGCTGGTGGTGTCTCACTGTGCAAACACGAGATCCCTAACCTATCTTTGGGATGCCTGTGGCAGTGGTATGAGAAACATGGGAGCTATGGGTTAGAGATAAGTGCTCAGGATCATGAGAATTCAAAGAGACAAGGAGGTGTTGGTGATTTTCCATTCCGCGCGTATTTTGTCCCTTCTTTATCAGCAGTTCAGCTGTTTAAGAACCATGAAAATCAATGTGGAAATAGCTGTGACAAGCTTTCAGATTGTGAGGTTTCAGAGGCATGTCAAATGATTGATATTTCAGAAAACTCATCTACTGCCATTCAACATTCAATATTTTCTGCTCTCTTTCCTCAGCCTCGTAATCAGGATGCAAGCATTGAAACATCAAAAGAGACGGCTTCTATCAGTAATAGATCTGGTGATTTAGAACTTCTTTTTGAATATTTTGAATTTGAGCAACCTCAACAAAGACAGCCACTTTATGAGAAGTAAGATTTTCTCCTTTATCATCTGAACATAATGGTTTTCAGTGTATCTGTCTTATGTTTTGTGGAATAGATGGTCCTTCCCATTTTGTGTTCCCTGACAGATTATATTATACTGAGTAGTTTTAATAAGATCATCAACAAAATTTATGACATCATACTGTCTAGGAATTAGGAACAGGAGGTTTTCATATTTTTCTTGTCCATGGAGTAATAGATGTTTGGCTGCTATAAGAAACAGGTTTACTGGTTGATTCAACAGGTGCTTAATTTGATTTTGATGTTCTTACAGGATACAAGAACTGGTTAGAGGAAATATGCCAATCCAATCTTCAACATATGGGGACCCAACAAACCTGGATTCAATAAAGCTGCGAGATCTTCACCCTAGCTCTTGGTAAGTGATCTATCTACATTTGAAAACGTGCTGAAGAAATGTTTTTTTTCTTGACTCAAATGGTAGCACTAAGACCACCTCATTTGCAGGTTTTCAGTTGCATGGTATCCTATTTACCGCATACCAGATGGCAACTTTCGTGCATCTTTTTTGACTTACCATTCACTTGGACATTTGGTTCGTAGAAGAACAGGTTCAGATTTGTCAACATCAGGTTCTTCCATAGTATCTCCAGCTGTGGGTCTTCAAAGCTACAATGTCCAGGTATGAATGAATTATCTTCCATCTTATTCTTCCATGCATTCAAAATTAGATCTTGATGTATGATATGAACAGGGAGAATGCTGGTTGAAGCTGAAGCACTCTGCAGAAGCAGCAGAAATGGTGGGCTTAGACCCTTCTTTAATCCTGAGAGAACGTTTGAAGACACTTGAGGAAACAGCATGTGTAATGGCAAGAGCTGTGGTGAAGAAGGGGAACCAAAGATGTACTAACAGACATCCTGATTATGAGTTTTTCTTGTCTAGGCGACGGTATTGACATCTCAGTTTTCTCCAAAAATAGTCATGAGTAGTAGACCAGCTAGTTACAACTTACAAATGATTTTGGCTACATTCATCTCATAGGATCTGAGTATTGCTGATGGTGTTGCATGAGTCTTCTATGTCCTTGTTCCTCAACATAAGTTCCTTTGTACATACATAGCTTTGTGCATTACCATTTTTGTCTCCTCACTTTCGATTTTGCTTCTTGTTTTAGATTCCAAGAAACACTTGTATCGATTATGTGAGAGATGTTTGCAGTAACTCTGTATATGTTTCTTTTTCATAGCTTCAAGTTAGTGAATGCTCTTCCATATTTGCTTCCATGCAGTATTACTTTTATTGCATTAACTATTTGTCATTTTAATTCACTTTGCTTTTTTGTGACAAATTTTTATATTCATTACACTAGATTATTAATTACCCTAGATTTTTTATTATCTATCTTGATTTATGTTATTAGATAATGTATATACCTCATTATCCAATATATTTAAAAAAGAAAAGGTGCCTGTTTTAATCAACTCAAACAAATTGAATTTAATCAATTTTTTTATGTACTATAATATTTTATTGCACAACCTTTTAATCTTTGTGTTCATCATTTAATATATTGGGTTTTTTTTTTTACAATGCTTTCAAATCAATGTCCTTCAATTATGCTGCAAACAATATTATAATTAAATAGAAATTAATATAATTTAGCATTTTTAATACTTCAATAATAAATCCTAACAATTTGTGGATTTGTTATAACTTTTTTATGCTAGTCTTCTGTTCTAAAAGTGATAAATTGTCGAGTAATTTTCAAAATAATATAAAATACTAATTCACTTTAAAAAAATATTCAAATAAGGTTGTCGCTTTCTAATTTGAGGATTTGTTATTGCATTTAACAAGTTATTGTGCTGCCTTGTAACTAATAAATAAATTTAATTGTAATGTGTTGATAGTGTATATTTGTTGTATATTATTATGTTATTTTAAAATATGTTAAAAAAATTTAAAATACAAATATTAGTGTGTTATTAGTGTTCAATAGAGGACAGCACAAAAGAATTCAATAAAAAATCTGGACTTGTGTATTTAATATACACTATGAAACAATACAAGAAAATAATAATAACACGAGACAAATGTTTAAATTATGGAAAAAAAAAATGCATCCTTTGCATGGCCAGGTAAACACTAATAACTATAAATTTAAATCAGTGTTTTTGAAATAAATAATTTTTTTTTAAAAAAATCTCATGTTTAAGAATTAAATAAAATATATTTATTAAAGAACATGAATACAATCATTTTTAAAATAAAAATATTTGGTAAAACATAATTTTGTTTTATTTTATTATAAAACACTCTTTTAAAAAGAATATAAGACGAAGTAAACTTCCTTACTACTGTTGTTATTTACTAGTATCCTGGAACAAATTGGGTCACTAGCTAGGCCCAGAAACAAATGAATTGGGCCTTCAGAAATAGAAATGAATACTGCAGATCAACATATTTAAGATATATCCAAACATAACTCATCATAATAAACTCCCTTTGTTTACGAAACTTAGGTTTACGATATACTCTTTATTCAAATTTTTATACTTTTGTTAATGTGTGGTTATTATAATGAATTCAGGTTATTAAAAATAATTAAAAATCCAAAAAATGTGGAGTTTTAGGTAAAGTTAAAACATATGAAATGAAGCATGCTTAACGTCGTTATCCAAAAGTTAAACCGTCCTTAAAATAATAATAAACAATAACGAACGCTATGACCTAAAATTTCTTCCATTTCACTATCAAACTTTCACTTTACTGAATTGGATGAATTTTATTTTTTTAATAAAGTTAATGTGACTTTTCACTTTTTATCGTAATACTGACTTCATCGTCGAAGTACCTTAACATACAACACTCCATATAACTTAAAAGATTGAGTATTAAGTTTGTAACTAAAATTAGCAAAATTATTAGAAGGTTTGAAAAAAAAACACACGAGTCTTTTTTATTATGATCTTGTACTCCAGATCCTAAACACCTATATTTTTATATTTGTTGGACACTTTTTTATGGATAAATTGAAGATACTTTGAATGCTTATAATAACTTATGCGACACATATTTGTAAAAATTTAAAGAAATTTATTGAGTTGAAACTAAGACAATCGTTTCGTTGCATTCACGTTGATTGTATTTTGTCTAGTGGTCTATTAATAAAAAAATAGGTTAGAGCTATATATTATTAATATTTTTCCTTTTCAAAAGTATAGTGATCAGTATACGGCTTGTGGCTTCAATTAATATGATTTGCTTATATAACATTAAATAAATAAAAATTTTCTTGAGCTTATTATATATGTAAACAAATAAGATTATGTAGTTATCTATCTCTTGTTTGCCTCTCAAAAATGGAATGTGGTGGGATGAGAAACCCTTATCCATTCCGTTAGTCCCTCGTATTTTTATAGTCATATCTATCCTATGGTATTGGAATATGGTTAATAAATTATATTAAAGTATTATTATTAGTCTCAAAGAAAATATATAAATAATGAAATACACAATAAAAGTTTATATCATGTATTAGAGATAAAGTTAAATTATAGTATATAGAGTAAGTGTGAATTTTATTTTATAGATTAATTTTATAGTTTTGAGTTAGATTTGAATATTATTTTTTTATAATGATATTAAAATGATTAAAATTTTATCATGATCAAATTTATCGGATCATATATTATTAAGTTTTCCATAATTTCATTTTGAGATATAAAATAGGTGTATTATGATACTCTATGTATGACAATTCCTAAATTTTGAATCGATAAAATGAAGAGATTGGTACAAGAGCTTCTTTTGTTCTTAAATGCTCATTTTCTTCCAATTTTGTTTTCTATATAAAGTTCTAGAAAATATTCAAGGGTAAAAGTAATTTTATAAATAATATTCAATTATTTTATTATTAAAAAACTCAAAAAATAAATAGAAATTAGTTAGTTGGTTGAAAAAGTTATTCTCTCAAAAACGGTTATCTTTTTTTTCCACTACAATCTCTTTTTTACGACCAATAATTAGTTTGTTTGAATATCGCAATGTGTCATAAGAGTCCTAATAGAGATTACTATAGTTTTATTTGAGTAAAAAATTAATCAGAGTAAATTCATTTTTTCTCTTTTGTTTGAGTCTTTTATAAATCTAATGTATGGGATATTGAGCTTAAACATTTGTCAAAAACAGAATCAAGATGAATTTTTGTTAGGATGTGCTCAGATAAATGATCTAAGTTTTCTTTTTACAAGAACAGTATTATGTGTGAGATAGAGTTTTCGTGCGTGTGTTGTTGCTACTGAAGGAGAATGCGTTTATGAAGGAGAACACGAAAACAATCAATCAAAACAAACAAAAATCATACATAAAATAATTAATCAATATGCATTTGTATAAAATGAAAGAAATATTATATGTGTTGGTCGTCAAACTTCATTAGAGAAAAGTTGAGAAGAGAAGAGAGTCTCGCGTTAAAATAAAGTGAATGAATTTTCAACTTCCTGTCCAAATTTTTATTGAATCCACTAACATACATCGTCTCAAAGGTGATATTCCAACGTTTTATAACCTTTGGACGTGTGAAACTAGGCATTAGATGTTATAGTAAGTACATTTTCCTTTACACAAAAGATTTTCGCAAAATTTATCCAATAAAACATCAAATTGTCATACAAATCTAAATCCAACATTTTAATTGAACTTTTATTTACAAAAATGACACTCATATTTTTAACATTGATTTTTTTGTTTAAAGCAAGATTATTTATATTCCTTCCGGGATTATGTTAATATAATTATTTATACTTATATATAAATTATTTGTTTATATTAATAATTACTAAAGTAATTAGCAGTAATAAATTATATTATGTGTTCTTTAATTTTAATGTATTTTATATATTTAACATCTTCAAACAAATTTTATGTTCAATTTGACATAAAAAAAATCTAGCTCAAAAATCTTTTTAATATCAATCAGTGGGTGTGAGAGTGATGTAACCTCTTAAGTTGAATTCTTCCCTTACGCTACAATAAATAGAAAAAGAAGTATGAACACAAATTTGAAATCAATGGCTGCCTGAAAGATTTCCGCTTCCATATATTAGGATATTCTAATGGTCCATTTTTCTGCTTTTTCTTTTTCAATTCACATTGTTCACAAAACATCTGGTCTTTTTATTTTTAAAAACTCATAATTCTGTACACTTTTTAATTTTACATGCGTTTTATTCATTTTAGTCAAATTAAATATTAAATCTAATGTATTCAGTTAAGATAATTTACAAATAGTTTAATTGAAATTTATGAAACAAATATAAACAGGACTGAAAATTAAACCAGAAGAACTAAAGGTTGCTCTAAATAAAACAACCAAAATTATAAATTCATTTATTCAATTAGTTATAAAAAAATAAAAGCAATAAGATCAATTCGTTTGCATTTAAATTCCTTTTGTTGCCTTCAATTTGAGCACGGTGGACGGTGAGATAACGAGGTCGACATAAATACCACTTTTGGATAACTAACAAAATATTTCCCTTTTTCAGTGCCACCAAATATCTATTTAAATATAATAATAGATATTCCGTGCTCGATAATTAATTTTAAATGAACACTGTTACAAACGAGTTTTATTCATGATTCTAATAACCTAAAATTTAGCTGCTTCTAAAGATTGTAAACATAGATATAATTTGTCGAATTTATGTTAATATTAAGACTGTGATCATATAAACAAATTAAAATTAAATATATTTTTCGTTTTCTAATTTTTAATAAAAATTGAAGTTTTTTTTTTTAACTTTAAATAATTAATATACATTTAGTTCTTTTTAACATAATTTACAAATGTTATGTAATTGAAACGTTAAAATTTTGTCAGAAAAATTAAACTCACATATTTCAAGAATTAAGAAACTAAATTATCAGTAAAGACTAATTTCATTTTTTACTAAATATTAAAAAGTTAAAAAGATATTTAACTCACAAATTTATATTATTAACTAATTATATAAATTCTCTTAGGTGTGATTTTTTTATAACTATATAGAAAACAATAATCTCATTATATATAATTTCTTATCTATATAATTTGAAAAGCGAGATAAAAAATAATGTATGGACATATTTTTTTCCTTAATTCAATTGGATTTTTCCATATTAAAATAATAATAAAGTTTACAAATTTAAAACAACAATATCTTAGTTACATAATTGAGTATTTAAAATGTATTATACATATATCACACACATAAATATGTATACAATGTAGTCGTACAAATTACATTATTATATTACTAGCAAGATAAATATAATAACAACATTATCAATGAATAGTATAAATTAAAATATTATCACATCTTCTCAACACGCTACACATTACATTGTTATTGTTATATTATTAGCAAGATAAATATAATCATCAATAACATTATCAATGAATAGTATAAATTAAAATATTATTACCAATATGTTGTAATCTTTAGTGACATTCTATATTGAAATTATACCATTTAGACGATGAGGGATGAAAAAAAAATCCGCACATGCGATTATCCGTGGATAAAATTTTCGACGGATAACTGATATTCATAGATATTTGTTATTCGTGGGTAATGAATATTTTAATATTCGCTTATAAATAGATCGGATGCGTGTATTATATTATTCGTACCTACGGATATCTGTTATTCAAAAAAAATTAATTTATATTTTATTAAGTTAAATTTAATTAAAATTAACATTAATTTATATTTTACAAGGTTAAATTTAATTAAAATCAAATTTTAATTTATATTATATTTTATATATTTTTTGTAATTCTATTTAAAATTTATTTTAATAATTTATAAAAATATATTTTTTTTTAAATATTTGCAGACATCCACGGATATCCGCAGGTTTTAAAATATCCCCAGATATTTTTTAAGTGGGCATCTGTACGGGTACAGGTGAATTTTTTTTATTGGGTCGGATTGCGGGTAGCACTATCCATGCCCGACCCGACCCATTGTCATTCCTACACATAAATAAGTCGAACCATACTCAGATCTACTCTTCCAATACTCCATAGATCAAAAACCAACATTGAGAAAATAAATAAATAAAGGGTTAAATATGTTTTTCGTCCCTTAAATATCACACGATTTTGGTTTTAGTCCCTACTTGAAACTTTGATGGTTTTTAGTCTTTCTAGTTTTGAAATTTTTACTATTAGTCCTTAAAATTGGACAGCGTCAACTTTTGTTAGATGTGAAAAACGACAAAGCCACGTTTTATGCCAGCTTCCCCTGCCACGTTGCTTTTTTCATTTTAGAAATCAGATTAAGTGATTGGTTTTGGGTTTATGAAATCATATTAGTATTAGGTTTCTTAACTTACTTTATTTTGAAAATTTTTACAGCATTCTACTCGAAGCATTGTAGTCCAAAGATTTTACTCGAAACATTTTATCAAGGTGGTCGTTGCGGTGGTCCTTGTGGTGGAATTGAATTCATTAACTAATTGGGAGTAACCTGAAATGAAAAACAGAGACGACCCTACAGCATACCTGTAGAACGTTGCGCAATGTTACATTCAGATAACAAGTAGAGCAGGTAGGACAAAACACAACATGTAAAGTATAATTAAATGGAAGCAATGAAAGGTGTGAGACAGACACAGAGTAGCAAGGAGAAAGACCTCGTGTAGAACCACGCCAGGACCAACAGAGATGCCCTGTGCCCTGTGCGACGTCATCAGCGTCCACCATACCCTGCGATCGAACAAATTGGATAGTGCAGAGCCAGGGATTGGTGCTGAAATCGTGGTGGCTTTCGAGGCCGACGTGCCTTATGAATTCCTGAGTGGGAAGTGGGTCGTCGCGACAGCGGTTGCTCATAACGGCTTGAACGGCATCGGCAGGGTCAGGAATGAAGGAAGATGAATTGGGTTGGGCTTTGTAAGGGCGGAGGAAGGTGGAGAGATCGGACTCATCCCACCAAGGGCTTCCTAGGGTTCCATTTCCATCGCATGCGAAAAGAAATCTCCTACTACCAAACCCTATATCCCTAATTGAAAAAAAGTAAGTTAAGAACCCTACTCCTAATATGATTTCATAAACTCAAAACCAATTACTTAATATCATTTCAAAACTTAAAACGACCAACATGACAGAGAGTGAAGAGGAAAGTTGACATGAGACGTGTCACGTTGTTTGCCACATCTAACAAAAGTTAACGCCGTTCAATTTTAAGGACTAATAATAAGAGTTCCAAAATTATAAGGACTAAAAACCATCAAAGTTTTGAGTAGGAACTAAAACCAAAATATTTAAGGGACGAAAAACATATTTAACCCATAAATAAATAAATAAAATAATTATGTGTACTATTTCCCACCCAAGCAATTGTCTTCTCATGAATAATTCCAAAAGCTTTTAGACTTAATTCCAAAAACCATTAGACTTAATCTAATTATTCCAGAAGCCTTAGACTTAATCTAATGATTCCAAAAGCCTATCAATTCGTTTCAAATACTTTTTCATTAATTCAAATATTAAATTCTTAAATAACTTAAATTACTATATAGGTCTTACTCTTATTATTAAAATCAATACTGCAATTAGAAAACCCAAAGTTCATATGATAATCACCATCTTAAGTTGATGGATTTAAATACTAAATCTAAAATTTTACATTTGTAACATTAAAAAAAGAAATCAATTGAACATCACTTCACCATATAATTTTTATTATAAAAATTACAAATGTTAAAATTAACGTGTAATAACTTCTAAATTTCAATAACACATAATTTCTTACTATAACAACACTCGTATATAAAATATAGCTTCTAACTTGTTTATTAGGTTTCGGTTTCAACGAAAATAAGACATATAAAAACATAGTAACATTTTTGTATTTCATAACATAGGTGTTGCATAGAAAAATATCAAAATCATGTTCTTCTTTTTACTTTGGTTAATAAATTTAAACTTTTCAACTATATATACATACGAATCAAAATATATTACTTCGGTTTTCCTAAAAACATATATTATCAAAACATATAACATCTTTCATATACATTTATCTAACAAACTTAATCATTCCATTCATATACTAACAAAATCTCTCATTTACCCAACACTAAGAAAAAGAGAGAAAAAAAAAATGCTTAATCTTTAACAAAATTTGAACCACTTCCTAAAACTTCGGCTTAGATCAATCTATTTTACTCCTTCTTAAATTTTGACAATTGTCATACTTTTTTCTCTTAAATAAAACTTATAATTTATTACACAAACAAATTTATAAAAATAAATTAATATGAAAACACTGTAACTTTATTTCATTTTTTTTTAAAAAAAAAGTCCACACACTATCAATTATGCACTGACACGAAAACATTATTTCTGGTAAAAAAAATGAAAACTAACTATATCACAAAATAGACTACTTTTAATAGAGATTTACTGAATATGAAATAAAAAATTTGATTTAACTACACTCAAAACAATCGAAACCATATAATTCTTTTTCTGTAACAGATTACAAAATATAAGACAATCACGTTTAAATTAAATATTATTATTGTAAATGGTAAAATTGATTCCATAATTGCTACGGAAATCACGTAAATAAAATAAGTTTAAATCATGACGTGTTAATGAAGAATTAAGATGCAAGACATGCTTGACTGTATATATAAAACCATATTAGAGACAAAAGTATAATCCATGTTTACAGACACTACGAAAATGGTGTCAGTACAAAACGAAACAGGTCAAAATCATGTTAGAATAGCAATGAGAACATATATTTAATATAATCTGCTCCCATCTAGAAAAGGACATAGTAATATTTTTCTTTTTTTAATTAAGATTACATATATAATAAAAAATAATAACGCTTGAAAAGTTTCTGTTCAGGTATTCAATGCAACTATTAAAACTTAAACATGAGATTCATTACTTAAGCTAACACAATCTTATCTTTATGTCTAATATTAATTAAACGTTAGACATAATAATATTCTATTTGCAATCTTACGTTTATGTCTAATATTAACTAAACGTTAAATATAATAATATAATATTTGTCCAAAGTTTTACATTAATTATAAATAAAATTATTTTTTATTATATAAATAAATATAAACTTTATCTTATAAGATAGTTTTGTTAAATTAAATTTAAAGCTTATTTTTTAATACGCTATCAAAGTTATAAGTTAAAGCGAAGTTTATTATCTATTAAATATATTGTTTTATATATTATCAGATCATCATTCAAGATATATATGTCTGGATATTAAATAATATTAAAAATTTCAAATAAACTAAAAGTATTATTAATTTATATTATATAAATAAGTAAGAATTTTATTTTATATTACAAAATTGAATTAAAGGTAAAGTTTACCTATGAATTGGTAGTATTTATGAATGCATCAATATTTTAATTGATTTGCATTGGATGACCACTAATGTCATCTTTCTCATTTAATAGTTGTTTATGAAAAAAGATCTTGTTTTTTATAATATGCATTATTGGTTCTAAGCCTATTTGTTTATAGATTACCAAAGATTTATTATTTTTTTATATTAGAAGATGATGATGACATCGATGTGATCTAAAAGAATATGTTATTATATATAAAGACGAAAAAGTTGGCGGGAAGTGTGTTGTGAATTATAATTATCTTTTTGTCAACTATATGTGTGATCTACTAAGAAAAAGTAGCAAATAAAAGAGGGTTATGACATAGTTTATGGGGTCCAATTAGTATGCAAAAATCAATGAAGAATGAGACATGGAAGAAAAAGAAAGTGAAAACAAATAAATGCAAAGATCGCCATTACCATCATTAGCCAGCTGGTTTTCACGTGAAACTTCCATAGTTTATGGCTTTGGAACCTACTTCACCACTCTTCATTATTGTTTTTTTATGCCAAAAAATACAAAATATGAGGAAAACACAACCATAATTGTTTTCATATTACTTTAAGGACCATGTTAATAATTTTTTTTTAATAATTTTTCGACAATAAATCATGTATCACTATTTTATTAGTTTATATATTTAAAACAGACCAACCACAAATTATTATATAAGCAATTGTAAAAAAATTATCGCAAAATTTGTTAAATTTCTTTTTCTTATTCTAATATGTTTGTAATATGGTATGATGAATTTTAAATAAATTTTTTATTTTATTATTAGTTATTATTTTCTTTCCAAAGCAATATTTTTATAGTTGAAAGTGAAAAGATTAATATATATATTTATATATATATATATATATATATATATATATCCTAAAATGTAAA
The DNA here is from genome assembly GCA_036885675.1 of Vigna mungo. Taxonomy (NCBI): domain Eukaryota; kingdom Viridiplantae; phylum Streptophyta; class Magnoliopsida; order Fabales; family Fabaceae; genus Vigna; species Vigna mungo. Next base: position 23,565,590 of record CP144697.1, on the reverse strand, counting down.
GATCATAAAATAGTTTTTTTGTTTACTTCTCTTAACAAAGTTTTTTTCATACAAGAAATCGAATTTATGTTCGCATGTTTAAGGAATCACCCATCTACCAACCAATTTTGTGGACCTTTTTGGCTTTGTTTCTTTGGAATGGCCAAAATGTTGACTTGACAGAGCATTTTTTTTTATTAAAAATGATTTTGAATTAGTGTTCTTTAAGCTTGAAAATTGATGTTATTATTACGAAAACAAGTTTCTCTTATAAACTTAACATAAAATTTTGTTTTGAATGTGTTTTCAATTTTTAGAATACAATTTTAAAAAATTAATTAAATATATTTTTATTTGTATTCTAATCAGTGTGTAATTTTTGGTCTTCCATTTTAAAATAGAGACATTTAATTCATAATTTTAAACGACCTGTGGTTTCGGTAAAAAAAAAAAAAAAAAACCTTCAAATTTTCATTTTTTTTTTCTTTGAGTTGATTGAATCCTAGACATTAAAATATAAGAAGTTAAAGAAATAAATGTACACAAAAATTAAGGATCGGACCAAAACTATAGACTAAAATATGATGATAGAAACGTCTCTATTTTTAAAATAGGATCAGAATTGCGTTTTGAAAAAAATAAAGGGATCAAAATGTCCATAGAAAATTATTAACTTTGAATTTCATTCCTATTATATATGGTAGACAAAATATACATATATATAATTGTGTTAATAATCTAAAATATCTGAAAAGACACTGAATAAAGTAAATATTTATTAAGAGTAAAAAGAAAATGATATTTTGGAAAGAAAACTTAGTTAGAATAAGGTGCATCATAGGTAAGTGTGTTTCCGAATTGAGTTAAGTAGGATTTGGCAAACGGATTATCTAACCTACTAAAAACGTATTTCCTTGGATTAAGTTGCTTCTTTTCTTACATTAAATCCAATCCAATCTACTATTCAACGAGTTGAATTAGGTCACTTGTATCAAGATTTTAAAAACTTTTTTCTTTTTTCAATTATAGCTAAGTATTAACTTAATTAAAAAATAAATTTTTTTACAAAAATTAATTCAAGATTTTAAGTAGGTCAATTGTAAGAATCCAAATTTCTTAAAATATATATTCATTAAATACTCAATAATCATAAGATATTTGTAATAACAATAATAATAGTTGGAGACAACATTCATTTTACAATTCTTAAAAGCTAGGTAACATTCTGCTTCAAAATACATTCAAAATAAATCATATGTATTTTAAAACATTGGAACTTAATAAACTTTTTTTTAAATTAAACAAGATTTTCTGTAATATTTTTATACTATTTCTTAAGTTTCTTACTTCAACATCCGTGTTAATATCATCATCAACTCTTATCTCTCCAAAATAAATAAATAAATAAATAAATATATATATATATATATATATATATATATATATATATATATATATATATATAATCATGGTATAAATTTTTTTACAAGAGACACAAAATTGTAAATGGTAAACTAATGCATTTAAAAAAATATGAGAAATAATATATTAGAAATAGTAATTCATCAAAATAAATATAAAAAATATCAAAGTATATATTTGAAAGGAAAAAAATAAACTCTTAAATTATTTTGTCTTATTTTTTTATATATCACAAATCAATTATTCACTACTTAATGATATATTTAAAGAGACACATAAATAAATAAATAATATATATATAATTCAGCAATAATAATTTATAATAAAGATTATCAAAATAAATCTTTTATGAAACTCAACCTTTAACTAGTTCCTTTTTTTTTCAATTAAATGAATCTATTATTTTAATGCAATAACTCACCCATCAATAAAATTTCATTATATGAAGTAATAAAAAATCACATATAGAGGTCACATTCGTCAAATCAAATACCAAGTATCAATTCCACATATCTCAATCTAATGGCTTAAACAACTATAAGCCCAAAATGATTCAAACAATAACTAAAATATAGACTCTTCTTCTAAAAAACTAGTGTATTTAATGGAATCATAAAATTCTGTACTTGTCATACTTCCAAATCTTTCCTTGGTGTTCCAACACTCACAACTATTATTTCCAACAATTATGACAGGATTAACCCAACTAGCTCTCTAAATATAATTCTTTTTCACATCATATTGTATTTCATGTGAAATCTCCTTCAACTCACATCACCTAGATATCTAACTCTCTATTAGTAAAAATACTAATTGAGTCGGAATAATTTCACCTCCTAAAGTCTCATTTAATACATTTAGATTCAACCTAAATTAGCATTTTCCTTAAAAATACTATTTTGACTACCACACATACTAAAAACTTTACATATACACATAAACTAGCAAACATAAATACATACAATCATAATTATCTTTAAGTAGCGTACAATAAAACTATTTAGCAACACTATGTCACTTCTAATTCACACTTTATAACAATCATATAGGCATACCATGAATCTCATAATACAAATATGATGCCACATTCAATACTATTTTATTGTAATCCAATATATTCATTGCAACAATAATCCAAATTCACATGTTTTTAATCTCTTTAAAGTGAAATGTTCAATTACTTTCAAGGCTTGTAAGGAAAATTATTATTCCACACCAAAAACATCCAATCCTATTAATCTAAACAATATCTTTACCATAATAACATTAAAGTCACACTCATTCCTTTTCCATCTTATATGCTATTCCCATACATAGTTATGAAATTTCATATTAATATATTACCAACCACACTTATCTATCAATTTTTTTTTTCTTAGGAGCCAATATATCTTGTAATCACATTCATACCCATTTCATTAAAAAAATATTATTTCCAAATTAAATCACTCTTCACATAAAGATTATTTCCAAATTTCAGTAAACATATAAGGACAACATTCATACCATATATTTTTTAACTCAACAATAAGACCTTAAATCTTTAATTAAATTAGTTTTTCTTCCTCTTCTAAATAGTTTCACACATGAAAATTCATTCTATCTATATAATTAAAGGTCTGATTAACTATCAAGACACAATTTTAGCATCTTCACTAAAAGATATTTCAACAGAAAGAAAGAAAAGTCACATGCAATAAAAAAGAGTTACGAGCAAAGAGAAATAAATATATTACTTATTGAAAAATGACAGAAAATTAAATTATCTAAGAAAGTTAAATATATTTCGCATCAATCACTCCATTAATTAGTGTTGGATTTTCAAAAACAACATGAATGTATTAAAAATTTGGGAAGAAAATAAAAATGATTAAGGAAAATTAAGATTTAAGATAACAGCTTATCTAAAAAAATTGAAGATTCTCTTATCAATTAATAAGTTATAATTAATTTGTACAAATTAATTTAAACAAAAAAAAACATAATATAATTGATCCATAATACAAATATAAAAATAATCTTAAAATGAATATCAAATCATCTATATTAACTTCGGTTAAATCGGATTTGTCCGGATTATAAATAAAATATAATTCAATATACTTACATCGAATTATCGAATAAAATTCATCATGCGTCACAACTTTTAGTTATTGGATTAATCAAGCATATGTGTGGTTATTATAATAATTAGGTTCTCTCCATCAAAACAATATTAAAGATAATGATACTTTAACAATATTTGTTTGACAACATTTTAATATTATATAAGTGTTATTATGTGATTGGTCCATGTTGATGTTTATGGTTATTATTATTATTAATTGTGGAATAATTTTGGACCAATACACATAAATGATGATAAAATATTGTTAGAAAAATGTTGTAAAAGTATCATTCTCCAAAACATTATATTCCATATCACTATTCATAATAATTTAAAGTTGTATATTTTTAATCTTGGAAAACCAATTTTTGAAATAGTTTATCTAAATTTTCATAGACTAATATTTATTTTCATTTTAATTAGATCATTTAGCATAATACAACAATGTAGAGAATAATGGTATGGAATGTGATGCATATGAAGTAGTCTACATAAGACAAATTTGATTAGCTTTTAACGTGTGGCAATGAAGATAGGGTTACGTTCTGACACCATTTTTGCAGAAAATGTATATCCATTTGGTGGAACAGCCATGGAAAAATAACAAACACCAATTATTCTACACATTCATTCACCCAAAAGTTGACCAACTCACTATTATTTTCCACATTTATTCTTCATACTATATAATATAGAGATGACAAAAATATATATATAAAAAAAAAAGAAATTACATGCATCCTAAAGATTTTTTTCTATCAGTAAAATCCTGTATCATCCCACTGACACGAGTTTAATTGTTAAATTGTGTGAGATTAAGATTTATTTTAATGTTTTCACGATTTTATATATGTTTTGTAAATTTAAAAATATTTCATTACGTTATAGAAAATGTTTTCACGATTTTTATGACTATTTCATTACGTCATAAAATATTCTGTTTAACTATTTATATATTTTTTATGTGAATTTATTGAAAAGAAAGTTAAGATATTGTAATGAACAATACCAAGGTTATTAGCAAATTTGTAATGAATTGATTTTAATCTTTAGAATTATACAAAAATTGAAAAAGAACTATTGTTTGAAATTAGAATCATAAGTTAAATCCAATCTAAATATGTAGTTAAAGAAATATTGAAGTCTTGACTATTTAAATTAAATTGTCCTGTTCTTGAATTTTCATAAAATAACTAATGATACTTTAATAGGAAAATAATATACAAGACAATATTTGTAAAAAAAAAAAAACTAAAAACTTTTAGAATAACATTGGTTGACACAAATCATGATCATGCATTGTTTCTAGAATTTTTTTTAAAAATAATATAATGGAGAATGGTATATCAAAAAAAGTATTGATAATTTTCATTTTAAACGAGTAATTAGGATTCTTTAACGACCACTTTTTTTTTACTAAGGATTTTATTCGTTACTTTTGTATCTGAAAAACCATTTAATGACAATAAAGTTTGTGTGAATAAACGTAAACGGATTCTTCAAGTTTAGTTTTTCAAACTTAAGCTTTGAATCTCTTTTTCCCTTTCCCAAAAACGATTTTTTAATATAAATCTCAATCTATATATTAATTTAATTATTCATGATATAAATTTAAAACTGTACCGTCCCCGTCTGGCCACACCCGGCCTGTCCAAATCCGCCCTTCCGTTCGGTCCTTTTCAGAGGACCACCAGAACGATCCCGGCTAACCATAAGTCATAATAAATGATTAAAGCCCCTAACGAGGGTTAAGATGTGATTGGGCCGTCATTAGGCCCACGAAAGGTAAAAGCCCATTACACCCAGTATAAATAAGAGTCCAGGTGTGACTTCAGAGGGGGGACATTCTCTGCTTATTATACATTCCTTTTTAATACCGTTCGGTCACTTAACTGACTTGAGCGTCGGAGTGCCTTTAACAGGTACCCGCCTACCCGGCTCGGAGAACTAGGAGGGAGAACATCTGTTTCCAACAGGAGAAGCGCTCGGCCTTCACCACCCGTCCGGCTCCACAAACTGTCCGATCTTCACCGTCCGTCCGACTCTCCACACCGTCATGAACGCTCCAGCTTCATCCGCCCCGCTTTCGACTCTCGGCACCATCTTATACCGAAACAAAAACTTTAAAGTAAGTTAATTTAAGCAATCTTTTAACTAGAAGATTATATCTCCGAAAATGTTAACGAATTTTCTACTAGTCAATATAAAAAATAAAATAAAAAACTTAACTTTTTTATGAAGAATTATTAAATATTAGTTTTTATTTTAATATGATTAATGCTTCCCAGTTATTAAAAAACATAAGTATCAAATAGTTTCTTACTTTTTGATTCGTTAAATATCACGTTTTTTACTATACACTTTTAATTCAATCCTAATCAAACTACCGACAGAATAATTCTACAAGGAGAAAATAAGTGAAATTCATATGCATGTTAGAAAAATAATAATGTAATGAAATTGAAGTAAAAATATAAAAAATAAACAGTACTAAGTATTATCAGAAAAAGGAAAATCTAATTAGTGTTATTAAGTTACTGGCTAAAATATTATAGATTGAGATGTGTAAAATGTATTTATTTTAGAGTTGTTTTAAATCTTTCATTAAAAACAGAATATGCAAGAAAAAAAAAATTATTTTTGTGTTATATAAGAGAATTACGAAAGTCCTAATTATGAAAACAAAAACATAAAAGAAAATAAAAATAGAAGGTTTTTACGTCTCAAAAATCTAAGGATGTTGTGTGCTGGTCTATTCCACCGTCTACCACAGACATCTATCAAAGTTGTAGCTTTACATAATTTTTGTCTTCAAACTTCTTAGTTATCACATTCACATTCTCTCTCTCTCTCTCTTTCTCTCTCTCTGTCATCCACTAGCTGCTGATATTGAAGTCTATGAGTCCATCAATAATGATGTGAAAATGTGGTGTTGAAATATCATTTTGCATCAATAAATGCCAGTAAGTAAACCACCATGCACATTCCAACTCAACCTTTGAATAAAGGTGAAACACAAACTTTAACCTAAGACAAGGGGAGGCTAGTGGAATCTAGAAAGTTTCACCATCCTTGGAGAATCCGAACTCCCAGAAAAAAAGTTTTGGGATTTGAACCACTTTCCAAGAAAAATCCACAAATCATGGCTCAAAATGGAAGTGGGGATAGAGTGGTGGAGAATGGTTTTGAGTCAGTTGAGCATGTAGATGACCATGATCGCGGACTGAGCCGAAAGGGTAGCACCAAACTCAAAGAGGAAGAGGTTTCTGTGGAGAGGGTGTTTCAGCATCTTCTGGTCCCATCATGGAGGAACCAATTGACTCGGAGAGCCTTTGCGGTCAGCTTTGTACTCAGCATATTGTTCAGTTTCATTGTGATGAAACTCAACCTCACCACTGGTATTATTCCTTCTCTCAATGTCTCTGCTGGCCTTCTGGGGTTCTTCTTTGTGAAGACTTGGACCAAGTTCTTGGAAAAATCTGGCATGTTGAGACAACCCTTCACAAGGCAAGAGAACACTGTCATCCAAACCTGTGTTGTGGCATCTTCTGGCATAGCCTTTAGCGGTATCTTCTTCTTTTCATTCTGCCTTTTGTGGATTTGTTTACTCTTGCCATGGTGTTGATATCTATTGTTTTTTAAATGGTTGATTGTTGTGAGTTTTGACCCTTTCTGTTCCATGGGGTGCAAAGGTTTGTTTTTTTTGGAAATTAACTATAAATTTATCAAACAGTTGGATTTTTGGTGCCTTTTCAGATTGAATAGTGTGCTAATTTTTGTGGGGATTTGGATTTGAGCAAGACCTTGGTTAATTTCTCATGTTGACCTGGTCTGTAATCTGATTCCTCTTAGAAAAAACGGAATTACTTTCTCAGTGCTAAATCATTTCCAGATAAGTTTTCAAAGGAGAAAATCTAAGTAGTACTTCAGTGGCTAATTGAATCAGTATAGAATCAACTGTGTTCATTTTTTTTTCTTAAGATTTCCTGATTTTAGAGTCAACTCTATCTGTTCCACTATTTTAATAAATCTGAGGAAACTTTTTTTCCAGAAAGATTTCATTAGTGCTCCCTCCCCCAGTCACAGTCTTTTGTTATCAAAGGTTACTACTTTTCAGTGTCAGACATGACCTTCTAGAATATGCTAACTGTGGAAAAGCCATGGATGACCGACAAAGGCATCAAATTTGTCCATGCTTTGAAAGATACCTTTTCTTTGTTTTGAATTTCAACTTATGACGATAAATTTGGAAACCTAGTTGATGTGATTGAATAAGTTTATCCTTCTACCATTTTCTACCGAACATAAGCAGAAATTCTTATTCACTTTTTCTCATCTTCCATCATTCTTTAAAAAAGAAATTATCTATCTTGTATCATTAAATGTATAGCATCATATTTTGAAATGAAGCATTGCAAACTGTCAAATCTGGTTTAAATGTTGTGTTAGGTTTCTGGAAAATTGGACTTCAGAACATACCGAAACTCTAGAGTGAGATGTTGATGTTATACATGTGAAAGGAATCTTAGGTCCCATTAAGCTAAATTTCTTCAAAAGTACTTATTACAGAAGAGTAAATAATGTTTGGAGAAGCTAAAACAATGAACTTTTATTTATTAGTTTATATATAAACTAGTTTTACCTTGTGTGAGAAGTTTATTTCTTTCCCTTTCTTAACTTTTGTAAATGTTTATGAAGAAATTTATCTACATAGAACTAATTTTTTGTAATCTAGGAATACTTTTTCATAGATATCATGCTTAGCTCAGTTAAATTAAAGTTTTCATTCTGTGATTGATTTGTATGAATAGGAGGATTTGGAAGTTACCTCTTTGGAATGAGTGAAGAAATAGCTAATCAATCCACTGATACAAGTGATTTTAAGGACCCAAGTTTAGGGTGGATTATAGCTTTTCTTTTTGTTGTTAGCTTTCTCGGCCTTTTCTCTGTTGTACCTCTCCGAAAGGTATGCCACTGACACATTCTTGAAATATTAATTTCATTGTTCATTAGTGTTCCATTTTGTTCCTAATAAAAATTTGGCAATGAATATATTAAGGGTATGCTTAGATAAATTTCTCAATGAGTACTCATAAGAAAAGAGAATAAGAAAGTGTAATGAATTCATTAGCTTCTGCCATAAATTAAAATTAGCTTTTAGAGATTGAATAAGTAAACTTTTATAATTTCATTTTAAATTCTTATTTTCATCTTTAGTTATTTATTGAGAAGGCTGTCCATACAAAACTTAATTTAGAAAACCTGCTCGGTTTCATTTTCTCAATCCTTATCACTTTATTGCGTTTGCAATCAAGTTATGGCTAAGTTATGCTTCTGTTATCTGTGTTAGATTATGATCATTGACTTCAAATTGACATATCCAAGTGGAACTGCAACTGCACATCTCATCAACAGCTTCCACACTCCTCAAGGAGCCAAACTTGCAAAGTAGGCACTGTCTTTGACTCAATGTTACTAGAAGTGACTGCATAAGATGTTAGCCATTCAAACTAATTTACTGTTTCTTTTGTACTCTTCCAGGAAGCAAGTAAAAATGTTGGGAAAATTCTTTAGTATGAGTTTTTTGTGGGGCTTTTTTCAATGGTTTTATACAGCTACTGACCAGTGTGGATTTCAAGCCTTCCCTTCATTGGGGCTTAAAGCATATGAAAATAGGTATGCTCTCAGATCTTCATTCTATAAAAGCAAGATACTTCATATTTTGTACTAATCCAGAACGGCTAATCAAATCTTAACTTATTTGTAGGTTTTATTTTGATTTTTCTGCAATCTATGTTGGAGTTGGAATGATTTGCCCTTATATCATAAACATATCAGTGCTTCTTGGGGGAATTCTTTCTTGGGGAATAATGTGGCCTCTCATAAAAACCAACGAGGGTCATTGGTATGAAAAAGGCCTTGGTGAAGGAAATCTTCATGGCATCCAAGGTTACAGGGTAAGTTCATTGATATAAAGTACCACAATTCCTTACATTCTTTCCAATGTCTATCAGTTAAGTTGATTTACCTTGTACCTTGAATTCAGGTATTTATAGCCATTGCCTTGATCCTAGGAGATGGTTTATATAATTTCGTAAAGGTGATAACTCATACCCTCTGGGGGTTGTATCATCAAATCCAAGAGAGAAAACGGGAGAATGTTCTTCCAGTTGCTGATCAAGACTCCCCCTCAAGTCCAGAGATATCTTATGATGATCGGCGCCGCACCCAACTTTTCCTTAAAGATCAAATTCCCACATGGTTTGCAGTTGCAGGTTATGTTGCTATTGCTGCCATCTCAACAGCCACTCTACCACACATCTTCCACCAACTAAAATGGTACTACATAATTGTTATCTATCTGGTTGCTCCCACGTTGGCATTTTGCAATGCTTATGGTTGTGGACTAACTGATTGGTCCCTTGCATCTACTTATGGAAAGCTGGCCATCTTCACGATCGGAGCATGGGCCGGTGCCACACAAGGTGGAGTTCTTGCTGGTCTAGCCGCCTGTGGAGTGATGATGAACATTGTTTCCACAGCCTCAGACCTGATGCAGGATTTTAAGACTGGCTACCTTACACTGGCCTCACCACGCTCCATGTTTGTGAGCCAAATAATCGGCACAACAATGGGTTGTGTAATTTCTCCTTCTGTGTTTTGGATTTTCTACAAAGCTTTTCCTGATCTTGGGAAGTCTACAAGTGAATATCCTGCTCCATATGCAATCATATACCGTAATATGGCCATATTGGGGGTGCAAGGTTTTGGCTCTCTACCAAAAAACTGCCTCTTGCTTTGTTACATATTCTTTGCTGCAGCAGTTATCATAAACTTGTTCAAAGATTTTCTTGGCAAGAAAGGGAAGTTTGTTCCACTTCCAATGGCCATGGCAATACCCTTCTACATAGGGCCATACTTTGCCATTGACATGTGTGTTGGAAGTCTGATATTGTATGTTTGGGAGAGGATTAACAAGGCTAAGGCAGATGCTTTTGCACCAGCTGTAGCTTCTGGTTTGATATGTGGGGATGGAATATGGACTCTTCCTGCTTCAATACTTGCTCTTGCAGGAGTTAAGCCACCAATTTGTATGAAGTTCTTGTCCAGAGCAACAAATGTGAAGGTTGATACTTTCTTAGGGAGTTAAGGTCTTGTTTGAATTGGACTTGGTTGTTATGTTGTGAAAAGTGTCTGGCTTGTAAATCTGTGAAACATCACTGTAGTTTGTGTTTTTAAACTTTTGCACCATACAGTTGATCAAAACAACAGTAGAAGGAAAATTAGTGTGTATTTAAATGTCAGAAAGAAAGAGTATATGTTCAGATTGTATTTGTTTTATATGGCGCTCCCAAAACATGTCCATTTCAAATATGCTTCCTCTCTGCATGCCATGAATTTTTGTGTACCACCAAAGTTTAAATTGCTGTTGCAGTTTCAGTGTCATTGCGGTCTTTAATGTTGCAGAAAACTGCTCACAAATGTGGCTACAAGTGCCTGTGCAGCAAAGACTCTAAAGGTCTTAAAATTTGGTGATATGTGGATAACTTTCCTCTCCTTTTAAGTGCTGAGTGGTCTTTCCACTTTATGATCTTTTCTTTCAACTAATAACTTTTATGTTGTGTTCTAATAACTTTTATGTTGTGTTGTGTTTAGATGGATTAATTTAAAAGATGATTTATTTATTTGAAGAATTTAAATTTTTTATATTAAAATAACTTTTTCTTTATATTAAAATGACTTGTCTAGATAAAGTAATTAGAAAAAACTTCAAATTTAAAGAATTTTAGAAAGTATTTTAAATGAATAACATAGAAACATTTTACACGTTTTTTTTTCAAAAAGTATAAGAAATTTGAAATTTTATTCTTTTTCATTTCACTATCACTTTTCTCACTATAGTCAAACTAAGTCGGTTTAGTTAAACTAAGTCGGTGATAAATCTTAATTTAGGGATAGTCTAGAAATTCAAGAAAGAAATGATCGACTTATGTTAAAGGTTAAGTTGAATTAATTTAGATTAAAGGTTAAGTTGAGTCAACTTGAGTAGAAGGTCGAGCGAGTCAATTCGGATTAAAGTCGAGTATAGTTGACTCAGATCAAAGTCGAATAAGTTGATTTGGTCGAAAATTGAGCAGAGTCAACTTGGACCGAAGATGGAGCGAGTAGGCTCAAGTCGAAAATTGAGTCAAGCTAGAAGGTTGAATAAGTCGACCCAGACCAAAGCTCGAGTTGAGTTGGTCGAGGCCAAAGGTGAAGCTAGGTCACTAGGATCAAAGATCAAGCCGAGTAATCTATGTTAAAAGTTGAGTCATGTCTTTATAGATCAATGGTCAAGCAGAGGCAGAAGGTTGAGTAAGTCGACTAAGGCCAAAGGTTAAGCTAAGTCGGATGGGCCAAAATCAAACTGAGCCAACCTAATTGAAGTCGAGTTGAGTTGACTTGAGCCGAAGGTCAAGATGGATAGACCCAGATTAAGTCGAATTTACTTATGTCGAAATTTGAATTGAGTTAGCTTGTATTAAAAATCTAGTTGAATTGACTTATACTGAAAGTTAAGCCAAATTAGCTCGCACTGAAGGTTGAGTCAAGTTAGTTCACATTAAAGATCTAGTTGAGTTGAGTTCCATTGAAGGTGGAGTCAAGTTGACAAAAAAAATTTAATTTTAAATATTTTTATTATTATATTAAAACAAACTATTTAGAAAAAATTAAGTAATTTAAATATTATATATTTTATTTTTAAAATTGTTAAAATTCCTCGTCCTGGACCGAGTTTTGGTTTATCACAACTAGCATCTTCCATGGAAAGAAACATCCATAGCATGATTTCATGAAATCCTTAAATTTTTCATAAATAAAATACTCAAACTTAGAAAACTTGTAAGAGAATATTAGTGGAAAAATACTTTATTGTAAAAAACTATTAACCAATCTAGTCAATAATTAATTTTTATTGAAATCCTCCTTTCACTATGACAGATTTGAAAAAAGAATTAAAAATGGTATTTTAACATTTTTCAGGATTTGTTATTTTAAAGGAATTAAACATACATTATTGATAATTTGGAATGATCAGAATGTGACCAAACTGACTTAATTCCTTTACTGTGGATGATAGAAGAATAGGAAAATTCATGGATTGTTGAGTTCCAACTACTTTAGATTTTAGCAAGTTTAATTTGACTCAAATAAACCTTATCAGGATTTGTTTTTCTTTGACTAAAAGACGTGGCCATGAACCACGATGCAACATCTTTTTTGAAGATGAACTATGCAGACATACTTGACTTCTGAATCCTTTCCCTAATTGAGAATAATTTATTGTATTGCCGTATAAGAACACTGCTAAAAAATGGTGGGTTTCTGGTTTAGGTAAGACACTGTTTATTTTTATTTTTATTTTTTTCCCTTTTTGCATCAAAAGATCTATTATTAAACTTTGGCTTAGTGAGGAAATAATCATATTATTAAATTATTATATGAAGCTCTGAAAATGACAGTTGAATAAAAGAGTCCATCTCTATTCTTTTCAATTTTTTAACTTTGTGGACAATTATAGATAACACTTCAATGATTCGGGCAGAAAACAGAGCTTAGCACCATGATAAATTCAATTTTTTAATGAACATGAGGTTAGTAAACAGATATGTAATACCAGCAGGTGTGCTAATAACTTTTTAAAAAAATATTCGCATTTCAACAAACTTCTACTCATAATTTTTTCAAAAAGTTTAAAGTATTCGGAACTGATTCTTGATCATAATAATAAAATAAAAAAATTATAAAAAAAAAATAGGAAAAAAAAAACAAAGGTTATGAAGTGAGAAAATTGTGTACAAACTGAGGTCCGTCTTCAATTCTAAAATTATATTTTGACTCAATTCAAGCCAAGAAAAGGGAACCAACCTGGTTCACTCATTCTTTTAGTTCCCATCAACTTCCTTTCAAAAGTCAATAAAACATGTGAGTTTGATTTTACATAGATTCTCCCTTATCACTGTTAAAATGTCAATTATGTGAATAGACATAAATAGTTAATGTTTAACTAATTTATACATCAGACAAACACTAATCTGTCAAATTCTACTAAGGACATCACTTTAAAATTGATTAGAATATATCAAATGACTCCCAAATGAGATAAAGAGTTAAATGACATCCCTTTCAACAGACATTAAACAGATTTATATTCTCTCTTCCTCTTAACCTCATGATATTGGCATTATACCTATTCTCATAATTCCATCAAAACCACATGGTAAGCAGATCCAAGTTGTCACGTTCTTAGTGACAGAAATAAAGGGTATCATCACATCACTTGCATGACCTTGCCTTGTCATTTCTTGTGCCTAGCAACCACAACTTAGATTATGGTCAAGCAGTCCACTCTTCATCACTTCCATTATCCTTAACAAAACAAATATTATAAGCACAAAAAGTATATAGATTAGCCCCATGCCTTTTATGAAACTATAAGATTGTGTAGGTATACATGCATCCATGTGAATAGAGGCATGTGTAAGGATAGGGAAACACCTCTGAAGCATTTGAAATTTCTTCAATGTCATCATCATCTTCATCCTACATTATCATGTGAATATGAAACTAGTAGTTCAAAGAGAACTGTAAAACTGATACAAAGTTTCCTAGTTGTTAAGATATTTCAGACCATCAAGTAATCATATTGGGGAGATTGATGCTCATTCAAATTTCAGTGATACCAGATGAAAATATCAATGGAACTATATGGATACTTATACGCTTATAGCACAAACCAATGCCAGTCTAAAATTGGAATATCTCAAGTGAAATCAATGATACGTGAAAAGGGAAAAAATAGATAAAACAGAAGTATAGAATTATCAGGGATGAAATCGAACAATGATATTGACTTCAATATTTGTACAAATCAGACCAGGAGTGATCCTAGAAGCATATATTTAAGTAGATAAGTTTAAATAGTGAAAGCAATTGTGAAATTAACAGTGAGAAGACAAATTAGTGCTGCCAATTGTGAAAGCAAAGCTGATCGCTTGAAAAAATGGATAAAAGGTTGGCAAATTACTTCCCTATCAGTAGCCGGGTTGGGTGCATTATGATTAAGCATGAAAAGTAAGAACCCGCTTAAAGAAGATTCAATCACTAAAAGCTATGGGTTGAGAAAAAAAACTTACATCGGATTGCTTGCTTTTCGCCTTGATTTTTTCACCTGGAAAATTAACATGCATGATAAGTTTCCCGAAGTTCTATTTATGCAACAGCTTCTTTTTAAGATCAGCTTTAAATGCATATTGGTAGTTATATGAAAAAGAATGCAACTGGATATAAATTATCTGAAATATTTAGACAGATACTGCAACAATTAGAATATCATGCAATAATCCTTCGTTTTCCTCCATTGATTTGATTATATGCTGGCAGAATCCAATCACAAAGCAAGCACAATGATATATTAGATCGACAGCATCAACCGGGCCACCCAAAATGAAAGACTAACTACAATACGAAGTCTTAAATCAATGATTATTTAAAATATTAATCTAGAACTTATCGTTACTTGATGATCATTATATTGCTGACAATTTTATTATTTTTGTTGAACAAAGAATCTACTGAGAAAGAAGATAGCAAGAGGCTAAGCACGTGAAACACGTATTACAACACAACACTAATCACATTGAAGACCTACCAAAGACAACCTCTTAAAAAGGCCTTTGGACAAATCTGTTCCAAATGAATCATAAAAATAGACCAGTGAAATTTGTAGCATTTCTTTCCAACCAAACAAATGCAAATTGAAAAGATTGCCAATTTTTTTTAGCCCCTTAATTGGAACCAAAATTTCTTCATTGGGACAAATCCAACCTTCAATATTGCCTATGTTAAAGATTTGATTGGACGAAGCATATTAAAGATTGATGGTCACTTTGACATAATAAAGAAAGTCAATTCCGGAAAATATACTCTAGCTACGCCATTATTTACTTTGGCACCTCCAGCAGCCAAGTAGTTGTTGACATGTTAACTAAGCCTTTTAAGAGGTCTTGTATTGATGACACTTGTAACAAGTTTGTCTCATTGTACATAACTTCCAACATGAGAAGAAGGGTCAAAGATATGATTTTATTATGTTAGAGATATGAATGATTACATTAAATAGGATATGATTTGATTTGATAAATATATTTCTATCAGATCATATCATATCTCCCTATTCAATGTAATCAAATCATATATTTAACATAATCAAATCATATCTATCATTAATCCTCTTCCTCAAATTGGAGCATGTGTCATATGAAACGGGTCTGATAAAAATGGTCACAAATCACAAGTGCCGGAAATCAAAAACTACTCAGAAGACACCACAGCTGCTAGAAAGTAAAATTACCGGAGGGCTCGATGACAACCAGAAAGCAAAAATGCTCATAGGACACGACAACTCAGGAAAGTAAGAGAATCCTCGGAAGGAGGTACTGGAAAACAAAATGCTCTGAACAAGCAGTGATTGCTAGGGAGCAAACAATGCTCAGAGGGCATGGTGACTGTTGGAGAACAAAAACAGTCATCACAAAGCAAGGCAATGCTAGTGGTGGCACAATACAGCTTCAATAAGATGCATCTAGTTTATATTTGACTGGGTTCTTGTTATAACTACAAACATCGCTATGAGGAACCAATGAATAACTCCCCAGTGTGGTCTTACCAAATATGAAGAGATGCACAATCATTCACTTTGAATTACTACCTTTTGATAATGATAGCAACACGTAGTCATTAGAAGATATGTAGTAAAAAAAGGAAGAATACTCACCAGTAGTTTTGTTCTTAGGCTTTCTTCCCCTTTTCTTGGGTCCTTCATCCTACAACAATAGCAAATAACTCAGCATGTATCCTTTCCAATATGCAATGATATAACCAATTAAGGAAGACTCTTATTCCCACTTGAGGACAAAGGGATTCAAGAAATTCAGAAAAAAGAAAATTCAACCAGATCAATCTTTCGTTTTGAACCAGCAGGCTGCAACTTTTGGCCAGAAGCTGAAAAATATTAATATTTTTTGTTATTCAATTATCATAATATTGCCTGTGATAATGTTAAAAAAAAAAAAAAAAAAACTAGGAAAGTAAAACCTTTTGATGATGGAGATTTCCTTGAATTTCTTGTAGTCTTCTGAAAAATATAAGATTTTTGTAAGATAATAAATTTGACCAGTGTTTAGCCATAGCAGGCATCATATATATGATTCAGAACAGTTTATATCAAAAAGGTAAAATCATTGTAAAATTAAGGTTTCATAAGTCATGAAGAAATACTTCGTAGATTTAGACAACCATGAACCATTTTTCTATTCTTAGAAAGGCTTCATGAAAGAAATCACATAAATAACAATAGCTCAGTGAATAGTGTGAAAGTTATTATTTTGCATAATCACAGTCATTTGATAACAGGTGTTGTTTAACAAATTTGGGACAGAATGGGAAGATTCCCAAAGCAACATAAGTTGCAAAATGCCAGTGGCTCAACTCAAGCTCTTAATTTAAGTTTCAAAGTTTACAATAGATTCTTAAAAGCAGCATTTATAAAATATGCCAGACAGTGGACTGGCAATACTTCTGGTCCTGGTTCAACCATTTAAATTGCCTGGTTGAACTGGATGAAGAGCCATAGAAACAATCCTAATGCAAGAACATATGTGCGTGTGTATTGGATGGATTAGCCACTCAAAGCTCATTTTTTCAAATACTTCCATCTAGCACATCTTGAATGCAGCACAAACAGCTTTTTTATCCAAGAAAATCTAAAAATAAAACAGATTGTGTAAATCGGCTAGTTCAACCAGTTATTGTTGACAGGTTTTGACTAGTCCAAAGTGGGCCCAATCTTGAACTCGGCTAACCATAACTGACCACATGTTGGCTTCACAAACAAACTAACATTCTGTTCAGACTTTACTTAAAACAAATAAGCAGGAAACCAACCCCACCTATTCCCACTTAGAAGCACTGTGCACTGATATGTATATTTATTGCAGCATAAGCTCTGAGCCCAGATATTCCAAAATTGGAAAAGTACCAGTTTGTACAGATAAATGTTTGACATTCCTAGATTCATATTGTACCCAACAATTATCCTCCAATTTCCTACTATGATTTTAGAAATTTACGCATGTTTGATATTCCTATTCAAGGATTATCCTCCAATTTTCCATTATGTATTTAGAAATTTAAAACATTTGGAATACAAATCCAATACTTTAAATAGGAACCAAATTATGTATAGATCTATCTTTTCCTCTATACCCTTAAGGCTATATCAAATAAACAATTATATAGATCCAATACTTCATTTGAATAGGACTAAAACTTTGTGGCATTGTAGCATGTGTTGGAAAAATATATAAATAATTCTGGATCGTATTAAAATGGGGGAGATATTGTGATATGACCAAAGTAAAGACATCTAACTAATAGCTCTTTGTTATGATTAACAGGGTTGTAAGCAGGTTGCACCCGACTCTGAGAAGCCGCCCAACTCAACTACATTTTTGTGACTTAGGTTGGTTTTATTTAGTACACCCAATTAGAATTGGGATAGGTAACAGGTTCATTAATTTCAAACTCGATGAACTCACCCAACTTGACCACATAATAAACATAGAATAAAAAGCATTATTTATATATTAATTTTATATTTTATCATGAGTATTATAAGTATTGCCGAAATATTTTAGGAAGTTTCTGATTTTACTCCTATTGGTTATATACCGCAAATTGGTCTCATCTTTTATTAATGTGGGATCTCTAAAATATCCTCTCGTGCCATAGTATATGCATCTTGAGCATAGAACTAAATATTTGATAGCAGATGATGCAATAGGCTCAACAAACAATCAAATTCACAAGGTTATGCTCTAGATGACGTTGATATCATCTTAAGAAGTAGGTTTTAAGTATAACTAAATCTTACAAAATCAACTTGTAAGATAAGATTTGTATTCATTTATATAATGTAAATTGGCCTCTTCCCTAGTCAATGTTGAATCTCCAACATTGAAATTATTTATTTGTGGCATTTTCTAATAAAAAATTCTTTTCTTTAAATTATTTAATCCGATGATCAAACCAACCCAATCTTAGGTTGCTAAATAAAAAGGTAAAGAAGATAAACTCTACCCAAACCAGGCCACTTACACACGTAATGATTAACACTAGTTTTTTTATTTTGTTAATTGAGAGTATCGCTGATTGATATAGTCAACAACAAATGAGAAATGACCAATGTCTCTTTGCAGATATTTTGCATTTGTGTAAAATGAATTTTTTACATTTAAAATTCATGTTTATTTATTTAGCCCATATCTAACTTTTATTTTTTTTATCAATTTCATATATTCCTGTATCAATATCATGTTATGTCTCCATTATATGAAGTACGTGAGGTTCGTAGTTATAAAGATGAACTTGTCTAATTTCAGTGTTTGATGGGAAATTCACTCTGCACTAATGTTTTGTTTGCTTCAGGGCCCCTCTACTGTAGCAACAGATGGAACATAAAGTGGATTAGAGATGATTCATGTGGTTTGGATCAACTGATTTGTGAAGAAAAGAAAAGGGACCAGATTTTAGACATAAACTCCTTTTCCCCACCAATGAGTAAAGATTTGCATGCACATAATCGATTGCATAATCAATTACGTGCACAAAATAATATGTATTTTGTTGTCTTTTTTGTGTACATAATCAATTATATGTGGTTTTCTTTTTTTCCATTTTTCTATTATAATAATAATAATATATTAAGAGCAACAAAAAAATTACTAATAACAAATAAAATCATCTTACTTTCCTTTCTAATTTTCTTCCATTTTATCCTTTTTCACGCCCTAACTTTCTACCACCTCATCTAGAGTGTAAGGTTTATCAATTATTGGCAATGCATCAAAAAATCATCAGCTCATATTGCATGCATTTATACTAATCTCAGTCCCACCGATATCTATACCGAGAATAATTACAATGCCCCATAGTAAGTAGGTACGTCCTTAAATCTTCTTAAAAATAACAGTAAAACTATATCAAAAGGAGGAGGCATTTGAACAATGTTGGACCCCATGGTAAAAAGCAGGATTTCAGTCTAAACCTCCAAAAAAGGATCGAACAGCATCGTAGCCTAATGACTAGCAAGAGATCAAAATAACCTATCCCATAGTTGCTTAGAGAGAGTAAACATGCAACTTCAAAGCATCATCACACATCTTATATGCTATTTTACCATAATTTTAGTACGTAGATATTATGAAACAAGAGGAACCTAATGTTGACATGTTGTAAAGTACTGGTACAGCTAGCTAGGTGTGGGTGAAGAAAGAAAAAGAATGCAAGAAAGTGTCAATCTTTGCTATGACACTCTTGGAAAGAATTCCTCCGGAGGAAAGTATAAGATACAACTCAGGGAAATTTGAGAGACCTCTATCCCCAGAACAAACTCCAATTGCAAGTTACAACAGAGTTGGGTTTCTCTAACTCAGCCCCTTCGGACCTTCTACAGAGGAATTTATTAACTGGGGGACTAATGCATGCATACAAATGTTATATACTTATAAAATGAATAAGGGATGAACAAACAATTTAACATTGTTCTTCGAAGCTAGTAGTGCTGGGTCTGATTCAAACAGTTTCAAAAGCTTACCTTTTCATTCACTTTCTGGAATAATGTGGATATAGTAGCCTGGACAAGGGAACCACGATTACTGGACTTAACTTTAGTAGATGCACTGACTGAAGTAGATTGAGACACTGACTCATTATTTTCCTGGTTGAGTGGATGTCCCGGTGCATCATCCTCCTTATCAAGGTCAAAAACTACAGTTTCTTTCTGTATCTGTGAATTAAGGAATATAAAATACAAACTCAATGATAATATAAAATATATAAGAGCAAGCAACTTATCAATTCCAGGTGGCCAGGTGATCAAAAGGAAAACTAAAGTTGAACACAACCATCCAACCAACCAACTATTGAAGCATCTGGGCTAGTTTGGTATAGCCTTAGAAATGATATGCAAAATACAGGGACGAGGTTTATATAATTGCTTGAAAAAACACATATAAGATTTTTCACCCACAATTTTAAGGGTATACCAGACTCAATAAGGATATTTGAGCTATTATGATCATTTACAGCAGTATCAACTTCTTCCACTTTCTCTTCGTGATCAGAAATGTCAGGGCTGTTTTCACCAGAATCATCACTGGCCGAAATCTCAGCAAATCTGGTCCAACAAAAGAACTAAATGAATAGGAATTTCAGTCAAGATTTGCTACAAGTTTTACTCATGTCAGATATTAGAATGGTCAAACAAAAACAGAATAAATTTTTGGGCAAATAATGTTTTGCTTAACATAACACTGCAATTATTCTTATAACTTTGTAGCTGGAATGGCACACGTTGTAAACCAATATAAAAGAAGCTAATACTTGTATGATTTTCCTGCAGTTCTTGTTGAGTGCCGGGATGGACCCGGTCCCTTTGTATCTTCTAAATTTAGTTCACTGTCGGAAAATTCACTTTCAGAGGGTGTCTTTGGTGACTCTGGTTCTGCATGTTGAATCCTGGATCTAGGAACCCCTTGATTGACTACAGAAGCTGCACCGGCACCCCCTTTAAAGTCATATTCAGCTTGGTGCCCCTGAAATAGGTCATTCGCAGAGTGGATAACAAAATGGGCTCCATTTTCTCTTGTGATCAGACAACTATTATACTGTAACAACTCCTAACCTCATAGAATTCCTTAGGAAAATCCAGTTTGGCTTCTTCAGGGTTTTCATCTTTCCTCCCAATCCACCATGCATCCGAAAATACAATCTAATAAAATCAAGATATTACTGATGAGGAACATACGTACCCAAAAGGTGCAATTCCAGAAGATACTAATTAGTAAATGAAGAAGAAAAAGGAAATGCATAAAATTTGTATTCTTATACCTACAAGAAGTCAAAAGAAGACACAAAAAGGGAAGAATACCTGTGGTTATAGATATAGACACACATATATTTCAAAAGAGAAATGAATCCACTATGAACATTAACTCTAATATCATAAATGCAGGAATTAAGATTGCGTTATGCATGAAATGGGAATCATGAAATGAATCCACTACTTTTCCCCTTATTCTCGGAAGTCAATCCATCTTTTCATCTATCTTCCATAATATGAATTCCTTGGAGCCCCTACCTTCAGATATCAAGCATGTAACAAGAAAGAAAGTATGCTTACTAAACCCCAAATACCCAATTTAAAATTATGAAATAAAAAGGGTATGATAGGCCAGTATGCACAAGCAACTTCTTTGACTAAGCATTTATAAGTTTCTTCGTAATTAAACAATAATCAATGTCTAAAAAGCCAAAAAAAAATGTAACCAGGGAGGATAAAAAAACCAACCATGTTATCAAAATAGTCCTCACACATTACACTTTTTCCACCTTTAGGGAACTGTAGAGTCAAGTATCTGTTCTTTGGATATACAATGGTGCCAAAAAGCTTCATTTGACCCTGAAAAGTGAAAATGAAAATGCATCATCAGTTACCAATACAAAACACAGTACCAAATCAGAAGTCTTAAAAATGCTCTAAAATTTGAGAGAAAAAAAACGATAGATATATAAAAGAAGACACTTCACTCTAAATAAGGTTTTCACCCAACCGGTTATCAATTATAACGATGCTGACCGGTCTTGTGAACTACAACAACTAGCCACTTCAGTTCAGCTGAGTTAGTCAGATGCGATGCAATGCAATAAGATATGAGAGGCAAGAAACTAGGGCCGAGTAAGAACTTGTAGGTCAAGGAAGCTACAGCCAAGTGAAGAGAATGCATGAGGTGAGTCTTGGTGAGAATTAAGAGATGATAGAGGGAAGGAGGGGATGAGGTAATTTGTATCTAAAGTATACCCTCTACTGTCTAATTTTTCTCCTAATTTCTTCCTCCTCTACTTATTACCTCTTTTCCTTAGATCGTTGAGTATTCTCTGACTGATAACACTCGTCTGTTATTAGTCCCGGAATTATCATGTTATGGTTTCAGTCGATACAGTGACTAATAGTAAGAACAATGATTGGCAAAGCCCTTGAAAGTTTACTAAGGTTTTCTTTACAGGTTGTCCTTAACTTCTGCTTATGACCTGCCATTAGCATACACCAAATCCACTATGACTAACAGTCACTCAAGCATATAAGCTTGATGTTCACAGGTTCATGATAAATCCCCTTACTTAACATTTCTCCAAATAAGTCAATCAAGACCAAAGCAACAGGTGAAACAAGCAGAGTTACACTTGCAATCACGTTTAGTTTGAGAAAATGTTCACTTCGTTTATTTTCTATATTCACTTTTTATTACAAAAATACAACTCAGCTTTCACTTTATTTCTGTTTTCAAATGCTCATATAGCAAATAGTAAGAAAGATCCTCGCTTAAACTTTTTATTTTTCCTGTCTTCACTGTTTCCTAAAATAAAGCACATTCCATCAAATTAAACGAGACCCAAATTACAGTAAATAAATAAAAAATTCCAGATTTCTCAACCCAGTTCCTGAAACTCAAAACCAAGCCAACCCCACAAAACCCCGACTTGTATTCAAAAGCTCAAATACCAGATCAAAAACCCACCTGGGGGAAATCGAGGTAGAGAACAGGGTTTTTGGTTCCCAAATCCTTAAGGTCACCGATCTTGCCACCAGCAAGGGGAGCAATTAGGCCCGGGAAGGAGAAGAGATACCTGCTGCTCTTCCTCTGAGACTTCTTGATGATGTCTTTGCCGTGGTGCTTGGCCACGACGGAGGAAGGTTTGAGTAGAACGGAGCTGCTAGCAGGAGTCTCCGAGAGAATGTTGTTGGAAAAGGCCAAGGATTTGAGCTTCTTGCGCTCCAACGTTTCTGGGTTTATGATTTCAGTGTCTTCTTCTTCCTTCTTCTTCGCCTTCCCCCGCGCCATTAAAGGGTCAAGTTCGTTCGCTTCTTCAGTGGTCTCTTCTGCCTCTGTTCCTGCTATGCTCTGTTACACGCGGGAACAGGGGAACTTCGTTTTTGGTGGGTGTATTCCTCGGCAAGAACAAATCGCATACATTTTATTTTATTTTGTTTAATGGATATTTTGCTCTTTTGAAAAAATGTTTTTCATGTAACGTCTAATTAAAAAATTTAGTTTAATAAGTGTAGTTATGTTTAGGTTTTAGTTTAGCATTGAAATATATATTACTAACATGTTAATTTATAATTACAGAAACTATTTTAGCTAATAATAATGTCATTAACTTATATATCTTCTTTAGGTGATAATGTTTAGTCAAATATTAAACTGATAGATTAAAAAATATGAATAAAATTTAATCAAGAACATACTAAAAACACTATTAACAGTAATGAACTTTTTGTAATTATACTACAAAAAAATTGATATTAGGTTCAATTGTTTAAACTTTTTTTTTTTTGAGAAAACAAAATATTTTTAATTAAATTATTACTTATTGTGATTTTATCATTTGTATCTAAACTTATTTAAAAGGCATAAACACAAAAAAGAAAAAGTCTTAGAAGAAAGAAATTTTAAATAACAATCACAAAAATGTATTTACTATTTTTGTTGGATAAAATTATCCCCTCAATTACTTAAGCCCGTTTCATATTTTTATTTTATTTTTCCTATATCCTTTCTATCATTAATTCGTTATTTATGTGTTTTATTCATTTATTCTTTCCCTACTAAATTGGAAGTTTTATTTTAATCAGTTTCTTATCTATCATAGTAACAAATGACTAGTTTTATAATAGACATATATGTGAAACACGTAATTTTTTTTAATAAGAAATGTATAAATTAATCGCATTATTCAAATGCATTTTTGTTTCTTTTGCTTCAAAGATTTAACATAATCGTGGACATTTTAATAATTAAAAAATATATAGATATAATAAATAATTTGAGTAAAAGATAAAATGATTTATTAATTATAATCCAAATGATTAAGTGCGTTCGTATCCTTTGCAAATTTGTTTTGATATCTTTTTTTCCTTTTTTATAAATTTCATTGCTTTCTTTACTTTCTAATAGTTTTTTACTAAAAAAAGGGATATTCTTCCTAAAGAATATAAACAGGTAACAGATAAGAAAACAACAAAGATTTGAAACAATGAATTTCTAAAATCTGACATAATATATTTTTTTATTGAATAGGGAC